>CM036549.1:14480368-14787868 GCA_020745685.1 Tautogolabrus adspersus | reverse complement strand
CTCTCTCCAGGGCGCTGTTCTCACTGGAGGCTGGTGTCACCATCTCCTCATCCAGAACCCATAACAGACCTCTGGGGTCTCCATCTGCTGCCCGGACCTTAAACACACACAGAGACACACACACACACACACACACACACACACACACACACACACACACACACACACACACACACACACACACACACACACATTCACACACATTCACACACAGAATATATAATTACCATAAAAAGAGAAAAATAAGCATGAATTGAGCCAGAGCTTGGAGACAGTCTGGCTCCATCAGATGGCGGATGGTGGAGAGAAGAGGAACATTTTATCTGTGGAGGAAACGGCAGAATATACAAACACGTTCAAAACATTACAATACCTGCAGGCGATTGGCTTATTAACATTTGTTTTGGCTCCTCTCTTCTCTTATCTGGACTTCAGCAGCTGAACGATCTCTTTGACACGATCTGTTTGGTTTTATATCACATGTATGAGTATATAAAACCTTATAAACACAACAACAAACACACATAACGTCATTGTTCTGAAACCGTCAAAACAGAGTGTTTTATTCTGAAAATAAACCGGATGTTTTCATGTTCTTTCGGTGTCTGACTTCCTGTCCCGCTCGATCTGCTCTGTGGTAAATTGATGCTCTGTGCTCCGGCATCCTTCAGAAATAGAAGTCTTGAGTATCTTCTGCAGAGGACTCCCGGCTGACGGAGCTGAGACGCAGCGCAGCGGAGCCAGTGGAAGCACAAAGACTCAAAATCAGTCTTGGTCTCTACTCCAATTTTTGAAAGTCTCTGTCACGTCTCGGAATCAAAAGCATTTTTGTGGATTCTGTGAAGGTGTTATGGCTGCACAGTTAATCCTGTGTTAGTGTTGTGTACCTGTGGAGGAGGCTGGTCGATGGCGGACACCACCTCAGCAGGACTGTTCTCCGGACACTCAAACTCCACCGGGACCTTCTCCTGAAACACACAAAGACACAAGAGGAGCCTCAAAACCACTGCATCTAACAAAAGGACTCAAAATAACAGCTGAGCCGAGGCAAAGTCCTGGACGCTTTGGTTGCTGGTTCGTCTCCCAACCTGTGACCGTTTGGTGCGTGTCATCTTCTCTATATCCGCAATAAAATCCTAAAAAATCTAATCTGGAAGGTTCTAAATACATTGTGTACTTTTAATGGCGAATGAAGAGTTTTATGAAGAGACATGCTGCAAATAAAATCCGGTTAAAACTCCTGAAAAACAGGTTGTCAGCCTAAAGCTCGTAGGACCATAAATCTCTTACAGCTCAAAGAAATGTGTTTTTCTCTGACAATAAAACTCGTGCTTTTTATGTCTGGTTTCTGATGAGCAGCAGAAACGTGTTAGTGAAAGTCCTCGGTCACGTCTCTTTGGGAGGAAGTGATCCTTCCAGTGTGACAGAAGACAAAGCTTTAACCTTGACCCCTACCCTGGAGAACAAAGTGACACTGAGGATGTTCCACAGGTACAGGTACAGTGAGGTACCTTATCTATTACACTTCATTATATTACATTAATCAGTGTTCTACCTTCACTGACTTTAGCTGGTTGTTAAAGGTCAGGCTGAACTTCTATAAGCGATTAGACACTTCTTACATGGAGGGACAAAATGTTCAAACCGTGGCTCAAGAAGGAAAGAAAGTTCCTGTGAAAATACCTCGTAGAAAAATATTCTTTTTGAGCACTGGACTCGACTGCACATCGTTTTATAAAGTTTAATACTGCAGAGTCGACAAACGTGAAATTAAAAACAGATATTTTATCCATAATTCATCATTAAAGGTGGAGTCAGTAGAAATGTTTGTAAACACAACATTCAAACTGGGCCCCTCCTCCTGGGCTCATCGCCCCCAGAAGCTCACCCTCACTGCAGGACATAGTGTGTACGTTTACTGCTTGTACCTATACTGCAAGCTAACGCACGCTAACTCAAGCTAACCGCTGTCATTAGGCGCCTGCCTGACCAACAGGAAGCAGACCAACTCCACGTCCACGGGTAAAAGCCAACACAAGGTTCACCCTCGTTTTAGAACGAGCTTTATCCACTTGGTGTTTCTTCTCACTGTGATTATATTTTCTCTTCTTTGCTGCCGTCATATTCTCAGTTTGAATGGCGTCCAATCTCTGAATTGTATCCATTCTTAAACTCACTTGTGTGCTGTCATTGGCTGGAGGAAACACACCAGCTCCGCCCAGAAACGTCCAGAGTCAACCACAACAAACCAGAACAGTAAAATCCAGTCAGAGGACAGGGTCTCTGCAGACACAGTCACCACCACACATGTATGGAGGCCCAGAAGGGAAGATGGAGCAGCTTTACTTTAGGATAAGCCTGTGTTTTATGTTTTATGAGAAAGCTGCTGACTCCACCTTTAAGGTGTGTTTGTCAGACATGCTGTTACCTGTGCGTATCTGTCCAGCGTGTGTGTGAAGGTGTGTGTGTGGTAATGCTCCAGCAGCCTCTCCTGCAGGTAGTTGTGGCAGAGCTCCGACCAGCCGGCCGCTCGCTCTTCTGCAGAGTGTCTCGGGTTCCTCAGACCCGGAGTGTCCACGACCATGACGGACGCCAACGTCAGCTGCTGACTGCTCAGAGCTCTGCACGCAAAAAAAACAAGCCAATAAGGTTTTTTTTTACATCGAAGTCCTGCGAAATTCATCAACTAAAAATATTGCCTGTTAAACTTTTCAAACAAAGATGTTGGACACCTTTAAGTTTCCAGTTGTGTCCTATTTCAAATCTATGGAGCGTCAGGAACGTATCTGGTGCCCGCAAGAAAGCTTTACATGCACACGAAAACTTGCACACACAATATTTTCTCGTGAGTACCAGAAAGCATCTTGTCCACATGCAATACCTTCTCGTGCTCATGGGATAGTTTCTCTTGAGCACCAGGAACTTCTTTTGTTATTCTACTATTTTACTCAAACCTTTTGCAAGTTGCATGCTATTTAGGAGTAACACAATTAACTGCTTTCATTTTATTTGCCTTAATGTTGATATCATCATCCTTTCCTGTCCTATGAAATTTGTAACCTTGACTATTTAGAAATGAGATATTTTTCCTGAAGTCATCCAGGGCTGCAGAGGTCAGAGGATGGATTATGCAAATACTCTAATAATAAAACAGGCTGATATGGGGCATGCAGGAGTGGCCTGAGAAACATTCCTACCTGTTGATCAGAGAGACGATGGTGGCGAAGAGTTCTTCATAGAGTCCTGCAGCCATCCCGTCGACACACTGAGCTGCCGTCATTCTGGGACCTGCACAGACCAGAAGCACAGGAATCAACAGGACAGGTTCAAAGGGGTTTCAAACTATCTGACTCTGTTTACCTTTTTTTTACTTACTGAATTCAGAGGGATAGCTGCTAACCTTTGAAATCTTCTAAATGAAATGGCCATATACTTTGTTTGTACCCTTATACCCTTGTTTAAAAGTCGGTGAAGCTAATTTATTAGAGAGAAGGTGCAACAACAAAAATATCAGTCTAGACACAAGTTTTGCACGAAGTAACTTAGAGGACACCTTGAGGAAACTGTGTTTTTCTTTTTATCTGTCGTGTCCTAATTCTCCTAAAGTCAAGGCAGTGTTGTCAGATGTCTCTGTGTTTGTGTGTTTTGTGTTTGTGTGTGTTCATCTCAGCCTCACAGGACCAACAGCTGTGCACTTAAAGTCTTTTAAACCCTCACGTCAACCTCTGATTTATTTCACTAGAGTCGAAACCTACACTGCTCCTGGTCTTTGACTCAGATCATGTTTGTATGTTTGTCTCTCACCCTCCTCTCCCTCTGCGGCAGCGTTCCGCTCTCTGCTGCCCCCAGTGGCTCTCTGCAGCAGCTGTCGGAGGTGATGTTTAAAGACGGCCGTGTGCAGGTCCTCTCCCTCACAGCCGAGCACGCCGCTGGCCACCTGAGCGCTGTCGAAGCTCACAAACTGTCTTCTGCCCACTGAGACCACAGAGGAGGACACAGAGGTGATAAAAAAAAGACTAATCTGCAGAGGGCAGAGGGTATTAAAAAGCAAAATGTAGAGAATTAAAAACAAGAACAACACAATTATCTGTACTGACAAATATCAAAAATACAAAGCTTTATGCAACAGGATACAATCAAATGGTGCTCCTCACCTCTACACACTCTTTATATCCTTGTTTTTTGTTCTGTTTATTCTGAATTTGCTGGATTTTGAATGTTTTTATATCCAGTTATTGATATTTATTTAGATTTGTTTTTCCTTCTTTTGCACTTGTGCTGCAGCTGCTGCACAATGATTTCCCCCGAGATGAATACATTACACTTCTTTCCCATCCTATGAGGGTGCTTTACAGTGTAGAAAAATAAACGTGTGTGTGTGTGTTTGTTAACAGAGTGATGAAGATGACGAAGATGAGTCAGTGTGTTACCTTTGCAGGCCCCGGCTGCTCCCAGATGGTAAATACCAGCCAGAACATGCCAGATCGCCTTCTGCTCGCCGGACAAGAAGCCCAGCGTTTCCATGGCAGTCAGCAGCTTGGTGAAGGCGACAGACGCTCGCTGTTTCTCCTCAACCTGACCATACACACACACACACACACACACACACACACACACACACACACAAACACACACACACACATACAAAGACAGGGAGGAAGAAGAGGGATGAAATGAGCCACTTCATAAGGAGGAAGAACAGCTGAGTCATATCTCATCTCCGCTCACAGTCGGAGTCCGTTTTCATGGTGGGACTAGTCCTCTTTTTTTTGCTCTTTCTTCTATTTTTATCCCCATCCCGTGCTTTCACCTGAACATGAGCACTTTGGACCCAAACACACAAAAAGTGTCTTTTAATTTGTTTGTTGGAGATTCCTGCTGATCTAGAGATGTGTTGTGTTTTTTTGTACGTGCACCAATTCTGCACTCTCGCTCAGCCCCACCTCCTCCCCAGCATCCACCTGTAGGCTCGGACTGGGGGGTTTAAGATATCATCCCATCACTCCTCAAACTGCTGCATTTATAATAAAACTGCGAGGAGTGATGAGGGCGGAGCCTAAACGCCAAACACAAACTATGTCCTGCTGTAATAACATTTGAAATGATTCAAACGTGAGTTGTCCCACTGAACTGTTCACACACAGATTGTTTAGAAAAGAACTCTCCGCAGGCAGATTTCATGAAGACATGAAGACATGAAGTCCAGGTCATTCTCAGTGAGATTTACGGACCTTCGTGGGATGAACGATTCCAAAAGAGTTGGACTCAGGAAGCTGATGAAGCTGCAGCTCTGTCCTGTAGAGAGACACACGGAGGGGAAACATTTCAGAACATTTAAAACGTTTGTTCATCACAATAAATATCTTTAACTTTGATGCGTGGATGTTACAGAGATTTCCCTGCTGGAGCTGCTGCAGATGGAGAAACATTTCACTTCTTTAAATACACACTAAGTATTTTAGTCCACTGGTTTCCAACCTCAAGAATCCATTGTAAGTGAAAGTCCTTTAAAAGAGCAATATGTAACTCTGACACCTAGTGTTTAAAATGGGTACTGAAGTCCAAATTAAAAACATTGCAGAGAGCTGTCTCCCCCCCGCCCCCTCCTCTCTAGAGTGGATGCTCACGCAGGTTGCTATGTGGTGGACTCTGAAGCTTCAGTGTTTAGCCAGCTCTGCATCGGTCTGTAAACCTTTCTGCGTTCTAACCTCTCTCCATTTTTCAAAAGCATCTCCAATATTGATCCTAGTTTGAGCACGTTTCTGCTCGTGGAGCTTATTAGAAACATGCAGAGGCTTTTTAGGTCGGGTACAATCACTTCTATCTGAACCAGTTCTCTTGCCCGCTTCCATCGCTGCAACACCTGTTGGTTTGACCTGATAACTGGTCTCATATCTGGCAAACCGAGGGGTGTCCAAAACGGCCGTGTGGGGGGAAACCCGTCACTAACTTCCTGCCGTAGACTGAAATCACTGTTTGTTTACACATTTTGCTAAAAATACTCGAGTAATGTTAACAAAGTACTTTCTTCTTTGAATCAGAGTTACCTCATCTCTGTGCTGAGTCCTGCCAGCATCTGAGAGAAGACCAGGAAGTTACTCTCCCCTGGAGTTTTCTGACACACTTTCCACTTGTCCAACATCATTGTCTGACGAAGAGGAGAGAGGAGAGCAGAAGAAGACGTGAGTGTCTTTGTGTGCAGCTGTTTATAAGTCTTTATGTTAAATATGTATTCTTGTACCTGTAGATGTCCTGCAGCAACCTGTCCTGCGTGGTTAAAGTCCAGAGAGAAGACCATGGCGAACCGAGACGAGGCGTGGCTGTGCTGAGAGCTCACACAGCCAAAAGAGCGGAGGACGGTGAACATGGCCTGCACGCGCTCAGCTGAGGACGCAAACAAACAAACAAACAAACAAACAAAGTAAATAAATAAATACATATAAGGTCTGCAAAGTGAGAATCGATATAAACTCCTCCAGCTGCTCCTCTCACCGCTGATCTTCTCCCCGGTCGTTCCCGCCTGTTTGAGCAGAGTGTGCGTGAAGGCCTGACACGCCGTTGTCTTCCCGGTCCCACTGCGTCCCAAGGCACACACGCTGTGGTCTCTCCTGGTCCCAACCATGGACACATACACACGTTTGACCAGAGCAGCCAGAGCCGGAGGAGCGTCCCACACCGACTCCCCCCGACGAGACTTTGGAGTCTGCAGAGAGGACGAGGAAAGAAAGAGGAGAAATACTTTGTTTGTCCAATACCGGGAACATCTTACAAGAATGATCAGTTATGTCTTATAAACGATTGTGTTTCGTGTCGAGATTTGCAAACTCATTTTAAGAAAACTCCTAAAATGGGAAACAACACAATCGACACAGGTCGAGAGAGATTTTCAACTTTTTCTCAGACACAACAGCATAACAGTTAAACAAAACAAAAAAAAGATCAATGACATGGGGCGGCTCAGTTGGCAGAGTCTCCTCTGCCGTTAGCCTACTGACTAACATTCGCCTCCTCTGCCTGGCTATGATCAGCTTTTGGAGATGACTGAATTTTTTTTGCTTGCAAGTTATTGTCAGGGTCAAATGCCTTATCGCCTCCTTACTTGCTGGCATCCTGACTTTGGTGCAGGTCCCGATTTGGCGATACTCAGTCCAAGATTACTAACAGTTCAGTAAAATGGGCTTTCCCACAATTTTAACATTACAAAATTTACATTTTTAATCAGGCAACAATTAATAAAATGTGTTTCTTTCTTGTGTTAATAAGTAATGGTGAGTATTTAGTTTTTTTAATGGATATTTTTGCTGACATTTGTGGATGAACCCTGTTTTACCTAACACTAATGGGCCCCCCATGCTCCTGGGCCCAAGAGAGCTTTACCCTCTTAAGGGGGGCCTCTGAACCTCACCTTGCTGTGCGCTTCTAACGGAGGCCAGAAGCTCAACAGGTTTGGTCCGGCGTGTGTTAGCGGCATGTTAGCTTTAGCTCGACTGGTGAGCGTGTGCAGGACTCCACATTCGTTGACGCTCTGCAGGTCGCTCAGGTCCTCACACAAGTCCAAGTCTGACGGGTTACACTGAGGAGGAGGAGGAAGAGGAGGAAGATGAAGGGAAGGAAGACTTCAAACAAAGAAGGATCCATTGTAAGAGAATCCCTTTCAAACAACTCGTACCTTCTCGATCTCGTACTCTGTGACGTCGTGCAGCGATCCATCTGTCTGCAGGCGGACTCTCACTCGGCCTTCTGGGAGTTCAGGCGTGCCTTCATCTGGCTTCAACTGAGTGGCTGAAACAAACAAATCAGAGAACATATAGTCAAACTCTCCTATTGATAACACACATACAGACGCCCAATCAACGGTTAGAACTCCTGTAAATAACCATGAGGGGTTAAAATAAATCGACCAGGTTCAGGTCTGAGAGGTTGAGCTGTCGTGGAGGACATATTTAGATCAGCTGACACTTTTTGAGGCTGTGTTGTGTGAGACAAGTGTACAGTAACGTGCAGAAATCTAAGCGGGATAAAACAACTAATTTAACACTTTTATCAAACCTGAGGTTTGAGTCGAAGCTGATCCTAGTACGCTCTGAGTGCTGCTGCATGGTTGTGTGTTTGTATGCATTTCTCTCAAAGCTTTTCCAGCATTATTCTCTGATCCCTGCATGTAAATAAGCAGGGTCAGGGGTCAGGATTCAGGGGTCAGGGGCTTTGTTTCAGTGTTAGGGTCTAATGCGATTAGAGCGGGGTACTATGTCGCTAGATGTAGAGACAGATCAGTGTTTGGATGCTGATTGGATCAAAGAAGAGCAGATGGACGTGAAGCGGGTTGAATCTGCAGCATCAGAAGAAACATCATGTAACTGATGTGTAACATGATATGAAGGTTCAACAACAGGCTGCAGGATTATCAGACCACTGGACTAATCCACACTCTCTGTGTCCTCCATACAAAGACGATTATTTCAGTTTTCAACAAGCAGCAACCTACGACGATGAAAAAGAATTGTAAAATCCTGCAGTTCCTCGAGTGTCCACTAGACGCTGGCTGCACAAGCAAAGGAAGTCACATACATGTACACACCCATTCAAAGAGGCCTGTTTTTACAGCAGACATTAACATGTTCACAGCCTGGTTCAAAAAAACAAATAGGTCTGATTAGCTCATGACTCGATCGGCACACACTGTACTGTGAACTTTTTTGATGACTCATCCGGTTTGATTTGATGAAGGATAAGAGTTATTCACAATAAGTCGTGTAGCTGACCTGATTGACAGGCAAGTGCAGTGTAGCTGTTTGTTAAGAGGTTTAAAACCCGCCACAGCTCCAGCTCTCAGCCTGTCTTTAGGTTGACTGAAAGTTAGCTTGAGACATTATTTCCAGCATGGAGACCCCCATCAATGGGACTCCAGCGCCCCCTGCAGGAACAAACGGGAGACGTCACTGAGGCTTCGTCCAAATATATTTACACTCTGTGGTTTTCCCAAGAGGAGGGACCGATCTTTTTTGTTTCAACCATGTTGAGTGGGCACTTCTTTAACAAAAACTTAAAGAAAAAAACTTAAAGGTGCAGCAGTGTTGTTCTTTTCCATCACTGTGACTACAGGGAGACACTGCTGTCAGTGCGACACATGGAGTGTGTGTGTGTGTGTGAATGTTTGTGTGACTCACCCAAAGTGAAACCATCTTTGTGGACGTACCACACAGTTCCAGCTTCATACCAAACGTCTCTCGTCTGAAGAGAAAAATGAGGAACAACAGAGGAGCTGTGAGGTTTGCTCTTTGTGTGGTTACTTTATAAATACATGACTCGATCACACCATCACACTCGCCTCTCTCCTGACTTGTTCTGTTGTGGTCGTGTCTGCTAGCCTTCCCTCTGGTTCCAGTCTCTCCTCCATCCCTTCCTCTTTCTTCTCCACCTTCTTCATCTGCTTCACCTCCTCTATCCGCTCCTTCTCCTGCTTCTTCTTCTGGCTTTTCTCTGGTTTCATGTCAGCTTGTTGATTCTTCGGCGGCTCCGGTGTCACCTGTCTGGGTTCCTGTTGTTCAGGTGTGACGATAAGCATCTGAGATGTGGACCTGCTGCTGTCTGTCTGGGCAGAGTTGCGTCCTTGCTTGCTGTTGTCGATGAGCTGCTCGGCCCGCAGCAACATCTCAGCCTCGAGGATCGGAGGAGTCTGATCCGGGAGGAGGAACTGTTGCACCAGGTTGTCGCTCAGTTTGCTTGGCTGCAGAGGAGAAAAGAAAAACCATGAAGCTACAGCCTAAGCTAGCTCTGTTTAGCAATGCTTAATATAGACCCAACTGTAAGCTAGACCCGAGCATTTCAGAGAACCATAAAATACTTTCAAAGGCTAGAGACATACTGTAGTTTAGATGATGAGAATAGATATTTACATGAGACTGGTTAGCTTAGCATAAAGACAAGAAACAGTTGGAAAGAGCTAGCCTAACTCATTTATCTGCACTGGCTAATGCCCCACATGGAGAGCAACGGTACAGCTAACACTTTTTAAGGAAAGCTTTTTTTAAATGTATAACAGAACTGACACAAGACAACTTAGCATAGCTCAGCACAAATACCAGCAGGGGGAAGTGGCTAGCCCAGCTAGCTAGTGGCAAGCTGTTGTGCATAACGCTTTACTTTAACCCAACCAAAGATTAAAAACGTGTTAACAACATGCTAAGCAAAAATACTTCCAGAAGATAGGGGGACACATTTTTTGGAGGGAAACAGACCACAAGACCAATTAGCTTAGCTTAGCATAAATACTAGAAAAAGCTGGGAAGTGGCTACCCTAGCGCTTTACTTTATCCCACTCAAAAGTTTAAAAACTTGCTATCAACATGCTAAACAAAAATAGTTCGAGAAGAGAAAGGGGACTATAATTTTGGAGGGAAACCAACTTTGACACAAGACCAATTATCTTAGCTTAGCATAATGACTGGAATTAGGAGGAAACAATATCCTAGCTCTGTTCTGCAATGCTTAAAATCGAGCCAAACATCAAGTCAAGGGGGATGAAACACTATCGGGGGAGGCAACAAAGGTAGACACAAGACCAGTTAGCCTAGTTTAGCATAATGACTGGAGATCTTAGAGCGTTTCGAATTCTTTCTTTCTCTTTTAGAGGTTCAAGTCTGGAATTGAAATGACGGAGTAATCCCTCACAGTTCTCTCGTCTTTGGCCTCTGGTTCTTTCTGTTTGGTCTCCTTCTCCGAGTCTCTGACCAGCTGTTTGAGGAAGCCGCCCGGCAGAGCGGACAGAGGAGGCGGAGGGACGGCTGCGGCCACGGGCGTTTTCTCTTCCTTTATCTGTGGTGTGATCGATGAAGGAGAGCAGGTTTAAACAGACAAAAAGTAGCAAGTCGTGTCTGATCTGAACTTTCAGGAAAAAACAAAATTGTTCATGCAGGTTTCTGACATTTCATTCACACGTTCTGGCGTAACATCAAACATGCCGGTTTTTATGCAAATTAACCACTATGGATGAGGAAAAGGTTTAATTTTTCTTTGTGCAACTTTTAGGATGCACGTTTTGTGACCGCACACCTTACACTGAACTGAAGATGAAGTCTCTGAGATTTATATTTGAAGACTGTTAAGCCATTTTTTCCTCAGTCAGTCACATTACTACGAGGGACAGATGAGCCAGATGAACTCACTACAGTTTTTCTAGCGCACCTTTAAGTCCATGGTTAGTCAGTGAATCTATATACTTGGTTTTGAAATGCAGCTTTGGTATTTTTATCTTAAGTAGGGTGACCATACGTCCCGATTTGACCGGGATTGTCCTTTTTTGAAACTGTGTCCCATGTCCCAAAAATATCTAAAACACTAATATGTCTTGGTTTTAAACAGTCCCTGTCCCCGTTTTATCCAACCAAAACAATACACCATGCTTCTAACACTGATTTGTCTGTATATACGTCAATCAATGTCTTGGCCAAGGCTGCTGCTGTTTTAACCAATAGAAAAAGATCACTAATTCCCCACAAGTCAACGTCCAATACTGATTCGTCTGCTCATGTGACTATCAATTTTGGTGTTGCAGCTGTTGCCTAGCTACCTAGCTTATCATCCTAACAGGACCTGCTGCGTAACAACAGGTAGGCGAGCCTTCATACTGAACAGGAAGTCAGCGTTTTCCAAAGAGCTCCAGGAGAGTTACAGCTTCCTTGAAAAGTACCAGCCAATCAATATGCTGCGTTTTGCACAAGCTGTAGGGTCCATTTTCAGTCGCCCACGGTGGAAATCCAGACATATCCTGACACCGCTGACAACCAACTTAAACAAGCTGCTCAGGAGGAAACCTTTACTGGCCACCTTGTGTGACCAGAGCAGGTCACCAATCTGTGGGTCGATACATTTGTGTTTTTGGTCAAATTAAAGTGTCCGGATTTGGAGGTTTGAAATTGTGTTCTAACTTTTGTAACAGAGTGAAAGTGCAGCATAAAGCGTATCTTATATAAAAAGTAAAATGTAAGAGCTGTGTTTGTAGAATAATGCTTCATGATTTATTTTCAACCCAAACATCAGCTCCTGCTGGTTTCTTACCTCAGATATCTGTGACGGGTTGTGTCTTTAAAAAGCTCTAACTCGTACTCCAAACATGCAGGATGACCAACACACACGACAGCAGCAGCAGGAAGACTATCAGTGATGAATCAGAGTCCACTCACTGTGTAATTAATACTTAGACACACACACAATCACATACACACACATACACACACGCATGCATTAAGGATTATTTGTAGTAGAAGTTCAGTTCATGCAGCGTATCTGCACCTTCTTCTCCCACAGTTTTAAGCGCGACGACAGCGCCATTTTTGCTCAGAGGGGTGGGGAGGTGGATCAGGGGTTCAGGGGTGTGTGTGTGGGGGGGGGGGGGGGGGTCACACAGATGTCAGCCAGGTGTGATGTCAGAGTGGTGGTGTGTGCGCGCAGAGAAACACAACCTGACAGACAGAGAAAAGAAAAACGTGAAGCTTCAGCCGTGAAAATGATGAACAAAAGTGTCTGATTTTAACTTCAACATATGACAGAAAAAAGTAACTTTTTATTCCCTCTGATCACATCAGTCGAGACGAGTTATCACTCGAACGTCACGCTGATTCACTGAGAGGTTTCACACACTTTGTGTCCACTGAGGCGTTTTTATTCTTTAAGAGGCTGTCTCTGAAACATCTTCAGAGGAACGGCACACATCAGAATATGTGTGTCCACTCATGTTGTTGTTTTTGTCCCTGACGGGCTCCGGTTGTTATTGTGTCACAACATTACTGAGAGGATCCCTGCATAGAGAGAGCTTTTTGTTACAGAAGAAGATGACTTATTCTAGAGCCCGACCGATTAATCGGCCAGCCGATAATATCCGCCGATATTAGCGTATCCAGTGACATCAATATCGGCTCATTTATATCAGATATGTGCCAATATCACAAGATTATGTGATTAAATTATCCATCCATCCATTTTCTTCCGCTTATCAGAGGTCGGGTCGGGTTGTGGTGGCAGCAAGCGCAGTAAGTCAACCCAGACATCCCTCTCCCCAGAAACGTTTTCCAGCTCCTCCTGGGGGACAACTTCAAGTGGACGGACGTTAATCCAGCTCATTTGTTGAGCAGCCAAACAATCTACAGAAGCAATGCCATCATTTTAGGGACCTTTTCAGTTAATAACGTCCACAATACTTAAAATAAAGTTATTATCATAAATGATAACTTCCATCCTAATGGTGTTTTCAGACATTCACAAAACTCCTGAAATGTTTAGGATTGTTCCTGCCAGCCTCGGGCAAAACTGAGAGAGCGAGAAGTAAAATTCTTTGGAGCGAGCAGACGTTGCAATCGTCCTGCATATGAAGGCAGAAAGCCGTCAACATAGTGTCAGACTCTTTAAACGCATTGTCGCCTGTTCTTTTTCTGTCATGTCCTACTTTTTGAGCCCCCCCCCCTCCTTTCCGTCAGGGAGAGGCGCCCACTGTGAGCTGCATGAGTGAACAAGCAACTCAGGAAGATTTCAGGGGCAGATTGCTGGAAATGTTCTAGAAAGTTTCAGGAGTGCATGTGTAAAAGAGTCTGACGCGATGGTGACACTTTGGCCGCAATGTGACGTTCGACTTGTTCACCATATGAACAAACATCGGGGGAAAAACAAACTGGTCTGAAGGATATTAATGACCTCCCCGACTGCACGCTTGCTGAGAATTTTCCTGAATATTTCCTGCCTCACATCATCTCATGGAAAACTTACTCCAGGTCAGAGTGAAATACCCGGCTGTTTGCGTTCACACATGCAGCTCACCCTGAAAACTTTCAGGAGGTTTTCAGACGTTTGGTGAAAATGTGGAAGCACCAAAGCAGATCGCATTTTTTGATTGACGTTTACGTCGCCAAGCTTCATGTTACATTTCCCTTCTTTTAACAGACGATGAACCGAGCACGCCGTCTGCCTCAGGCTGGATATGAAACCTCAGGACTGTGTCTGTGGACGCCACATTAAGCAATTAAGCTGTCTCTGTTGCTGTAAACAAGTCGTAGGTTAATTTCAACCGGACGAGGCCTACAGCCAATCAGAACAAACCCTTTCCAACACAAAAACACATGAACACAGCAGGTTTAGAGTATATGTTTTATGATTAAGGAGACGGCTTTAGCCTCAATAGCTCCTGAATGACTCAGAGTTCTTGTTTTAAACTTTAGATCCCACATTAGGGGACGATTTATGACCTCCGAGGAGCCACGAGAGACAAAAACAAAACCTCACCTTAAAGAAAATGAGTCAAAACATTCAAAAACAAAAGTTAATGTGAAGTACACGTTTCAAATTCTGTGTGAATCCAATGTCACTGAACCACAGAGGCCCCGGCAGGCCCTCAGCTCACGTCACCTCGAAACAAAACCACGCAAAGAAAAGTTCTCTGAAGAACACGAGAGAGCAACAAGCACGCAGAACACACGTTATCATACCTGCAGAAACCGATAAATATCCAGGTGGTTAATGTTAGAAATCCTGAGGGTCCGGCTGCCACACAAACACCACCACAGTCACACACACACTGACTGCAGGAGAGTCAGAAATAGAGTGACACACACACACGGTGATAAGCAACTCGGCCGGGCTGACAGACGAGGCCTCTATAAATATCTGCAAGGGGGGAGGTCAGGGGAGGACTGGGGACAAGACCCTGTTTGGAGAAGAAAGATTGAGACTAAATAACGAGAGGAAGAGGAGGGAGAGGAGTCATAAGATAGAATGATTCGATAATCGATGACTAACATCGAAGAAGAACAAAAAGTGTGTCCATGAGTCGTCTTCTTAAAGGTGTTTGTATGCAGGGGGGGGGGGGTTAATGGGCACCGGCTGTTCTGTCAGAGGACACATGTGCACATGTGCAGATCTGCACTGCATCAGCTGTCCACTTTGAGTGACAGCTCCAACTGGGGAAGAGGGGAGGAGGAGGGGGAGGAGCCTGCTGGTTTCCATGAGGAAGAGGAGTGAAAAAAAATCCCTGCAACAACAACCGGGAAAAAGACACACATTTCCAAACGCACACCCGCTCTGTGAAAAGATACTTTTAGTGAGAGGCTGGTTTCTGGTTTTATTGTGACGCTGAACATAAATACAATTAGTACAAGTATTCTTCAAGTTATTTGGGACAGAAGCCCGAAGAGGACATGCAGTCAAACATTTTATTATCTCAGGTTCGCCCTGACAACAAGTTTGTTATCTGGAGATCTTACACAACTAGTAAAGTTACCTGAGGTCACGTTTTGTTTCTGTCCATTTGTTTGACTTATTTTTCATTTCCTGTTTTATTTTGTACTTACTCGTGTCTCTGTCTTTCAGATCCTGCTCCTCATGTTTTTTTGCCTTGTGCCCTGATTGTGCTCCCGTCTCCTGTTACCCCCTGATTATCTGTGTATTTATGCTGCATTCAGGTGCTCCTTAGATGGTCCCAGTTTCTGAGTTGGGAATTCGCTCTTCCGACTTAAGTGTGTTCACGTGATTTTAGTTCGGAATGTTAAGTGGACGCTGAAAAGAAGAAGTGAATGTCTCTGTTACGAGTTATATTTGAGCTAAAAGTTGATGAGCAATATGTGAATTCATGAAAAGAATCTCATGTCTCATGTTGATGACGAATATGACGTCAAGTCAGGCAGCTAATTTTCTGAGTTTCCGAGTTGTTGTTCCTACTCGAGCAGGCGTTCATGCACATTTTACAACTTGGGAACTTGTTTTTCCGATGTGTCCGACACCACGTGAATGCACCACACATCCCTATGGTCCTCCCTTATGTTGCCAGTTCGTAGTGTGTTCCTCGTGTCGCCTTTTTCTTCCAGTGACATTTTTCTTGTTTGCTCCTCTGATGATACTCTGTCTCCCTTGTCAGTTTGATTTTCTTGTCCTACTCTCTCATGTTTTTATCCCTCTTCTATTTTTATACTTTTTTTGTAGAGCAGCTGACTCTGGGAGAAACGCACAAAAGTTCCAACCTAGCTGTTCTGACCTGTACCTGTGCAATAAACATCTGATCTGATATTTGTAGAACATGTTCAAACTAACAACAAACATGAAGAAGAAAAGTGATAAATGTTGCTTCACTTTAAATCACATTTGATCCTCTTACCTCTGGATTTACAGGCGGAGCTCGGCGTGTAAAGTCTGGACGTCACATCAGGATGTTGTTGGCGGTGAAATATTTGAAGTGTTCATCATCTGCACCCAGGAAAACATCTGGAATATTCCAGGAAATAACCGACCCAGCTGTTAGCTCTTTAAGATTAATTTTAGGGTCATCTTTTGGATTACAGGTTGTCGCATTAATGCTCAACAAATGGGAACAAATTAGGCCGAGAGAAAAATATACATCCCACACAGTACCAAGAAAAATATCACGTCATGTGATAACTGTAAAGAATTTGTAATTGGCAGTAAATACTTTATATCTGGATATTGAGTCTCTGGGCGTACTCACACTAGGACATCCGTACCGGGACCAAACACGTTTGACCCCCAAAGTCCAGTCCGTTTGATTAGTGTGAGTGTTTAAGCTCAGTACGGCTGGAGGAGGTGAGCTTCTACAAGATACGGTTGCTCATGCATGAGCACAAGCACGGGTACGCATCGTGGACTTATATTTGATCCCCGCCTTGCGTAATCGAGAAAACCAGGAGTGTTAGAGGGTCGTATCTGAGCGAGACAATTCAAACAGAGCTACAAAGGTCAGTAAGGCTGCAGACATGTTCTCTGTAGCCCTGATCAGACCGCCATTTAAGCTGTGATGTTTACGTCCCTGTGATGTTTCACCTTCAATCTGAATGTTGCAGAGGTGTAATGGGGGGATGAAGTGACCGTCTTCAGAGGCGTTACAGAGGAGAGATGGGATCAGCTGAGCCAGCGTGGGGGAACACAGCGCTGTGTGTGTGCATGTCTGACTGTGTGTATGTGGAGCTCCCGCTGTGCCGTGCTTCTGCAACTCTGGAAAGCAATTTGAACTCACAGACTGGGACACCGATATCACACCGTCGCAGAATCAATATGAACGTACAAAGATGTGATGATGGCGGATGTTGGGAAAAAAGAAGTCTGAAAAGGGGGAAGTGTTCTCCATGGTGCTGACTCTGAGGCTGCGTCATGGGTGTGTCGTATTACGATGTGATGATGTTATATACAAGAGGTAACTTTGCTCAGGCTCAGTTGGGCCTGGCGCTATGAGAGTGTAGGCCGGCGGGGAGACGGGACTTCAGCACGGTACAGAGAAACTGGTCCGAGTGTGAGTGCGCCCTAAGGGCCTTAAATCTGTGGATCTGTACATGATCGTTCGTGTCTCCAGATCGTGCTCTGAAGCTGAACGTGAAAACCGAGGATCGAGAGATCAACATCAACCATGTTGACTTTGAATCTGGAAATGAAGACTTCATCACGGCTGTGGATCTGATCATAAAGACCAGGACTCCTGAAGTTTAGACCCTGACCTGGAAACCAAGAGATTGTATCTTGTCATACAGACTTTAAGTCTTTCTTGTGAGGTCAGGATTTAGTACCTGGAAATAAAGACAAACTCTGAAAGTCTTTGGACATCACAGCAGGACACTGCTGCATCTTTGAATGTCTCATTTCACTTTAACAAACTCTCAGACAGCTCAGCTGACGAGTCCTAAGTAATATCCACCTTATGACATCACACACTGACCTTTGTTACCGTTCCTTTGAGCTGTTTGACCTCAGTTTGGGATCCTTAACCACTTCCTGTTTCTGTGCTTAACTTCCTGTCGCAACTTTACATCTACCAGAAGGGCCTTACTGTATTTCAAAATAAAAGCACACAGCAAGTGAAGTAATCTCAGTTTAAGACAGTACAAACCTTCAAAATAAAAGCCTAACTATTCTTAAGTTTTAATGTGAAATAATGGAATTTCAAACATGCGATTAAAATCATGATTAAACATTTTCATCGTTTCACAGGCCTGATTAAAATACTTTAAACATTTTCTCTTTCACTGAATCAGCTTCATCTTTCTTTGTGATCTTGAACCTTTCAACCATAGACTGTAAATATGCTTTCAACCCAGAAGTCATGATGAGGTCAAAGGTCATCTGGTGTTGAAGAAGTGAAATCAAAGCAGCAGCGACACGAGGCGACACGGATAAAGGATTTTATTCATGAACTGTTTTTACAAGCAGTCCAACACGCAACGTCCTACCTGTGTGAAAACCAAAGGAAACAAAGAAATCCTTGAAATAAAATAAATTTAATAATAATCATCGAATAATATCATCAATTATATATCAGTATTCTCCGAACCTTAATGGCAATAATAACCCAAAGCCAGTAGTATCTGTGTTTGTCTGTGGCGTACGAAAACTAAACAAAGATGGCGTAAACCGGAGGAGGTTCTACAGCGAGCTCTCAGCTGAGGCTCACGCACACACGCCGAGGGGAGGCGGAGCCAGAGAGCGCTCCCCTCGCACGCAATAAATATGAAAAGAGCAAAGAGTCCTGTATTCAAACAAAAATAATCATCTGGAACTCGCAGGTACAATATCTAAAGTCTTTATGTGCAAGATTTGAGCTGAAGTCTTCACCACAAACAATTATAGTCACATCGAAACCCCCCCGACCTCCCCGACACCACGCCGCCGCCTCCTCCACCACGTTACATCTTTAAATAAACCTAGAGCATCTGGTCATTTCATATACACATATATTTATATATACTTTGATTTTTTTCCTATATGCCATCCTTTTTTAATTATCTCCTGAAAATCTGTGTGACAAAAAAAATAAAATAAAAAGAGTCGAACTGAAGAAGTCCACCGCATGACCGTACAGAATGAAGCACACGTATGCTCACACACGCTCACATGACATACGCACAGTGTGAAAGGAAACCTTCAGCCACGAGTAGAGAGAGAGAGAGAGAGAGTAGAGCCGGGTGGCAGGTGTGTGTGTCGAGAGTCTCCATGGCGATGCACACACTCACACCTCTTCTTCGGTTTGGTCACAGTTTTGTACCCTTCAAAAAGACGCCGCCGCCGCGACTTCCAACGCAAAGTCTGTTTGAAATCAAGTCAGCGGGGTCGAAAGAGTCCAGAAAAAGGAGGCTTCCCATTAGTTCCTCTCCATCAACAACAGTTATTTGGCACATTGAACAACTAGTAAGTAACACATCGGGCTAAAAAGGTGCAACAACATAAGTTTCAATGAAAACAAAAATAAAAACCATTTTGGTTTACAAAAATAAAAAGACACCTCGAGAGGTGACGACGTTTCTCTCTAAGACGATCACTTCTCCCCCTGACCGGTTAAAAAGGCTACAAAGAAAATCATCATCATCATCATCTTCATCCATCACAATGCACCCTTAATTCATCCCCTTATTCCCCTGCAGCTCACACGTCACAGCTCCAGAAATGCATGGACATCACAGACGAGGACACGCTACTGCATGAGAAAGAAAAACCCTGAAAAAGTTTCAAACCATAGACTCAAACGCCTCCTCTCGCTCCTCCTCCTCTTGCCCCTTCCCCCCTCTTCTCCTGTGCTGCTGCTGCATGTTTCTGCTCTTCAGTTCAATCATCGAGGTTGGAATAAAGCGTAAAAAGCCCCGAACAAAAAGTTTCCCCTCCTCTGAGCTGCGTCACATTAAAGGAAATAAAAAGAGAAGAATCGGAGCTAGACTTCGAGGGAGGACGAACGTTTCTCTTCTCCCTGCGACGCTCTCAGCTGCACCTCACCGCTAACGTCCAGGATTGGCTGATTTGTTAGCTAATGTAAAAATGTGACCACGGCGACACGTCACCTCTTTACTGTTAGAGCGTTGATTGCAGACGGCTTCGGTGCAGCTTCGGGTTGAGTCAGCTGCTCTGGTAACAACATTTGTAACGTGTTCATTTTTAATCTACAGCTGACTGCCGCAGGTGAAAGAAGAGACGTTCATGTTTAGATTCACCAGCTCATTCTCTGCTCACTTATAAAACAACAAGCGTGGATTTTTTCAGGCTAACAAAACGCGAGCGCTGCAGGATTCTGCTTTGGCTGTCTACGAGGAACGACATTTATACGCAGAGCTGCAGGCAGCGTTCAATTAAAGAAAAGAAAATGACTTGGCAACTTTTCTGACGACCATCGAACGATCATTTGAGGGATTTTCACGCAGAATTGGCGGACTGATTCACCGGCTGCAGCTTCTTCAGTGTTTGAGGCTTCTTTTATCAAGTCTTTGAGACGTTTGGTCCGATTAAAAAGCATCAACGATGAATGTAAAAAACCTTTGTTGCAGCTCTACCGTGCATTTTGAGGGTGCAACATTCATGTTTTTCCTGAAAGCTCGTCTCTACTCTCACTACTTCCTGCTTCAACTTGCATCAGAGCGTTCTCTGCAGGCTTTCCAGGGGCATTCTGGGAAATGCAGACTCAGCCTGTACAGAACAACGTGAGGCAGGTTGCAGAGTGAGTGTGCGTAAATAAAACATTTTAAACCTTTCATGACGATAGAAAAACATCGGAAACCCCTCAAACCTCAGAGAGGCGGCCTGAGGTGTTTGTTGGATTTGTTTATTCTCCTCCCTGCACACCAAAAGCAGCCGACTGATGGTCTAAAAACACGATGATTGTAGGTCGATTGTGAGCGAGCAGGACGAAGAAATGTCCAAAAAGCTGCGAGGCGACGACACGAACATTCGTACGAGCAGAGAGCGATACATTTGGCCCCTAAAGAAATCCTGACACAGTCCAACTGAGGTAACGCAGCGCTGCGAGGGATTGAAAGCTGTCAGACTCCTCCTCCACCGCCGCTTTATCCACCTCCACCCGCCCAGCCTCCCCCCTCCTCCCCCGACAGATCCACAAACAGACAGAAGTCCCCGATAATGCAAACACGTCGGACTAAAACACTGGAGAAGCACAGAGAAAGGGTTTCTTATATACACTCACCCTCCCTCCATCTCTAAAAGGTAAACCAGTCTTCATGGTTACCATAGCAACCGGCTGCTGTGTCCACCAGCCAATGGAATCCCAGTCTCTATGGTAACTGGCTGTGTGAGAGCCAATGAGAGCAGGTCTGTGGTTTCTTGTAGTTCCTGTTTGTCTGCATTGGAATGATCAAACCCCCCCTCCCACCAACAACAACCGTTTCTGCCACCGAGCGGGTCCTCCGGGTGCTCCAGGTGACTCAAGTAAATATCCAAGTTGGCACTTTACGCACTTCAGTAACGGAGGGAGGGGGTGAGGAGAGGGAGGGGTGAGGAGAGCGAGTCAAGCAGTCTTTTCTTCTTTTGTTTTTTTCCTCCCCCCTCCACCCGCTGATTCCTGATGTCATCGCCTCGGAGACACCAGACGATCAAATGTTTTCCCCACGAGTCTCTCAGGCTCATGTGTGAGGCGGAGGTCCAAGTGTGGGGGGGTCACAGAGGGGGAGAAAGAGGGAGGGAGGGAGGGAGGGAGGGGGGACAGAGAGACACAGGGACGTCACATTCATGCAGAGGTTTCTTCACATGCTGAGTCCTCCCCGAATGTTTCTCGTCTTCCTCTCCGTAAACTGGCGAGGTCCCATGGCAAAAAAACAAACAAACTAGATGATTGGTCATCATGTCGATTTGTGTGTGTGTGTATGTGTGTGTGTGTGTGCGCGTATGTGTATGTGTGTGTAAGAGGCTGGTGGTCACACTGCGAGGCGTTTTGGGTCGTGGGCGGGTCTTGGGAAGGTGTCAAACGTCCTGCAGCTGATTCAGGAGTAGGGAGGGTGGGGTGCAGTGCGTGTGTGTATTAATCTGTGTATGTGTGTGTGTATTTGTACATATATAAGTGTGTGTGTATTCACAGGCCGTTGCTATTGCGGTGTGTGAGGGGAGGTTTGGAGAGCTCCACCACTGCGGCGCGGCCCTTCCCGATGACTTTAGGGGCGCGGCGCAGCAGCTTCTGAGCTTCTGTGAACGCCTCGGTCAGCTCTTTCTTCCACTGCACGAACTCCGGGTCGCTCTGCACGCAAACAAAACAAAACAAAGCAGATCAGCTGTTTGTGTTTATCTCACGTTAAAGAGTCTGGACCTGGAGCGCCGCTCGTACCTCACACTGCAGCACAAACTGCTTCCCTCCTTTGATGCGCAGCAGGATGCACTTCTTGTCTTTAATCTGCGTTTCCTCCACCGTCACGATCTGCTCCATCGTCAGCAGGTTTTGCTGGAAGAAAATGAGGAAAAGAAAATGAGCAGAGGTGAAGCAGAATAAAGAAAATGCAGCTTTGAGGCTGAGCGGATCAACTCTGGCTACGACGACTGTAAATGTGCTGACCTAGAGTCAGTGCAGAGCTGCAGCGGCACACTTTGAGAAGAGTAACAGAAAGAGACAGGACTCTGAGAGACGGCTTGTACATATTATTATTAATTATTAGTCCTGTGCATCTGAAGGACTTTATGTCACCAAACATCTGGGTGTAAAAACACTATGAACTCTGAGTTAAGCCTCAATTCCACCTGATGCGTGTTCGGTCTAATGCACACGTATCCGGTGGAAGTTCTGGGTTATTCTTCTGAAAACTGGGCTGAGGTTGATAAACTCTGATTCAGCGTGTCCTGTTAGATATCACACGCTCGCTGTCCACACTGCATCCTTGTACACATTATAACATGTGGTGCTTTTATTTTGAAGGTGGACAAACTGAAGTGTGTTGCTTTGAGATTTCTCTCTCTTGATCACTTTAGAGGAGAGACTCAAGTGTCTCTACATACGTGAACTAAGCTGATTAAAAAATGAGACACAGACACAGCCATGTTGAGTTCATTCAGCTCAAACACAGACGACGACATAAACAAAGCAGGAACTACAGCGGACTAGGAGAGAGCAGGAGTCTGACGGTTTGGAGGCTGACAGGATGTTCGGAGTTCTCTCTTTGCTAACATACAGAACAGAGAAGCTTTATTCTCTTCTTCTTCTGATGTTTTATTTGCAGCTTCTCTTCGCTCCCTCCTCTCTCCATCCTCACTCAGCTGTTCGGTCGTAGCTTGACGGATCTTCATCCTTCTACAAAGACGCTGATTTTCATCCTGAATGCTTCGAGCTCTTCTGAGCAGGCTTGAAACCAGCTGTGTGTTTGTACTTGAACGCCTCTCTGGTTCTAACAGCAGCAGCCTGAGGCGGACCACGCACAGACTCGAGCAGTAAACTACAGATCCTGAAGCAGGGAGGAGGTCTACACATCTACACTGGGACTCTGAGGACACGGCAGAGACCTGGACCTGTTAGCACTCACCCCGTCTCTCTTTGTTAACTTTTTTAGCCACGACTCCTTCATGCAGAGTGGCGTCAGGACAGACGGACAGAGAGACAGACAGACAGACAGACGGACAGACGGACAGACGGACAGAGAGACAGACAGAGAGACAGACAGAGAGACAGACAGAAGGACAGACAGTCAGACAGACAGACAGACAGACAGACAGACAGACAGACAGACAGACAGACAGACAGACAGACAGACAGACAGACAGACAGACAGACAGACAGACAGACAGACAGACAGACAGACAGACAGACAGACAGAAAAAACGGCCTATCCAGGTTAGTATTTTGTTCTGCATCTTTCATGTCTGAGCGCACCTGAATGCATCCCCCATTGTCTGAGCACCCCTGAAGACAGCATGCTCACAGCGCATCCCCTGATTAAGGGCAGTGAGAGACATGCCCAGACAAGGTTGGAGTTAGCTAAAAGAAGGTGTGTTTTCTGACGGACTTTTTTCATTATTGTGTGCGTCCTTGAGACAAGTGAGTTGATTATTGCAGGAAAGTTGTCTTTGTATTGTTAATGGAAACTTTGATTTTTCAATTCGAAGTGCTTGAGGTTGTTATTTCATTCTAAATACATGCTAATTGCTAGCTAATTAATAACAGTAGCATATGCAGCCTAGCTTGTACAATACTGTATTGATTGCTAAGTGCTTAGTGTTTTCTGTTTCTGTTATCTGTATTCTGTATTTTGCCTCGAAAATAGTGTCCTGACCCGACACCCTGAGGTGATTGCTGCCACCCTTTATTGGATCCTTCACGGATGGACGGACGGACAGACAGACAGACAGACTGCGTTCATGACAGACAGACCAGCAGCCTGAGGGATGGGGATCGTTAAGTATTCCTGATATAGAGACTGTAATCAAGACTCCTTACTGGTCCGAGTCTTTATTGATACTTTTCTATGAAACAAAAAAACTAACAAACAAACATTTGTTTTTATTTCAGTTTCTCGTCACATCATAACGAGAACTTTTGTCTCTCGTTTCGTTAGCTAACATGCTTCTTTCCTGCTGATTCAACAGAAACTTCAATTTTGGACTTCTGTTTTTAAACATCGGGAGTGGCTTTAACTTGGTGTGATCTTTAGGGGAGTTGAAACAAATCATTTCTACGATGCATCGTGATGTGGACGATTCTGCATCTTTGCAGTGATGGAATATATCGATTGTTGCGTTCCGTTCTTGGATTTTCTGCCTTGTCAGCGGCGTGTGAATGTGTATGAATGGATGAGTTAATACTGATGGACTCTTTACTCAGCAGCCTCTACCATCAGTGTGTGAATGTGTCTGAATGGATGAGTTAATACTGATGGACTCTTTACACAGCAGCCTCTACTATCAGTGTGTGAATGTGTCGGTGTAACCTGAAGGGGAAAAAGCGTAGAATCGTTGACAGGTTAATCCTGAATGCATCGTGAGCCCAGTGAAGATGCAAATCTCGAGTGATCTCACCACCTCGCTGCTTTGATTCGAGGAGGATGATGACTGTGACGTGATTTTAATTTGATGCACATTGCGGATGTTTACGGCCCTGGAGGTTGTGTTCCCACCTTCGCAAGGAATGAATTTACAACATATATTGCATTTCACTTCCTCCTTCGTTTTTCCTTTTTTTAAATGTGGCCAAACGTTGGCCCGTCTTCGCACCTTCAGACCACCAGAATTCTTCCTTGTGTAGTTTAATACCTGTTGGCTCTATTCCAGAGTCAATGTTCGTGCAGCAGTGATTTGATTTTCAAGGATGCGACTCGACATAAAGTTAGAAGACCCCAAGGGGACAGCAGAGGGACAGACATGAACATGAACACGGAGAGGAAAGTGACGTCAGTGTGTGCTGGGAGGTACACTCACCCGCGTGTCCCCCTCCCCCCTCCACTCCACACGGTTGGGGAACAGGTAGAAGTATCTGCGCTGCCATTGGGTGAGGAACGGGTTCCCCAGCTTCAGCATGTATCCGTGCATTATACAGTCTTTCCCCAGGGCGTAGTCTGCACCCACAGACACACTGTTAGAACATCTGCAGTAATATGAATCATGTTTGATCATTGCTAAGCTCATCTTACCCTCCTCGTGGCCCAGCTGCTTGTTCTTGGCCCTCTTTCGAGCTTCGTTCTTGTCCGTGTCCGAGTTGACGGCCTCGTAAACCGTCTCCGCCACTTCCTGCTGCCAGCGCTCCGATATGACCAGAGGGAAATTCTTGTACAGCTCCTGGTCGCTGTCCAGCAGCTGCACGACATCAGACGGGGAGAGAGAGAGAGAGACAAGGGCATTTAGGAACGAGTGAGTGCGAGCCAACAAAGTCTCTGCCTCCGAGATTAAAGTGTTCTGACACCTAAACTGCGAACGTATCTGTGTCTCGTCGAGTCACTGGACTCGTCTGACTCTGGTCCTGCTCGAGGTTTCTGCCTGATAGAAGTTTTGTCTTATCACTGTTACCATACATTCGAATCTCTGGTGCCAAATATGGACGCTTCAATTAAACAAACATGATATGAACAGATTACCCTGCCAATTTGACCCAACAGCCCTGTTCAGACCGCCGTTTCAAGCCCCAATATTTACACCCCTGTGACGTTTCGCCTTCAGTCTGAATGTTGTGGAGGCGTAATGGGGGGACGAAGTGACCCCCCTCTGTACCGTCTTAAGAGGTAGTAACAGAGGCGTTACAGAGGAGAGACGGGATCAGCTGAATCAGTATGAACGTACAAAGATGTGATGGCGGCTGAGCTGAGCTACGGAACTTTTGCAGTCTGAAAAGAACCAACGTGTCACTACTTCATGACTCCTCATGGTGGCGCTAATGACATGAATGAGGGTAAGAAGAAGAAGAAGTCAAAGAAGAAGTTGACGGGGACATTTGAGTTAGCTTCCCAACGTCAGGTTCTGGCCAAGTCTCGCCAAGTTCTTGTAACGTCTCGTTCAGACATCAGGAAACCACGTCCGAGGATTACGCCAACAACTGAATATCTAATGTTTAAAAAACGCTGCCGAGGTTAAGTACGGACATCCAACATCGTTACATTATCTGGATGTATTTAAATAATAAATCTGAATAGATCTCTTTTAAGTGTCGACCTTTCAAAGTTTCCTGATTCCGACGTTTCACTGAAGATCTCGTCAATCTTTAGAGATTTAATGAGATGAAGCTGAGAATGCAGCAAAGTCCCACACTAACACTTTCTCTTCATGACGATATTATGACTCTCATACTGTGTCCTCCTCGTTCATATCACGGAGGGTAAATTAAGAACGTGTATACATCCATTCATCTGTGTCTCTGTGGTATTAACTCGTTCTCAGACGTCGGGTCGTTGAGGATCGTTTTGGGGGATTCTCTCCCCCCCCTCCTCCTCCTCTCTCACATTAACAGTTCAGCCCTGATGTAGATTATTACTGCTGTTAATGATCCGCTCTGTCTGGGGAAATGTAAACATACGCTTTGACTTGTCAGCATATATGAGTGTCAGAGGACGAATAACCGTCACTGCAGACACATTCGTGATAATGAAAGGAGAAACTAATGTTGCAGCTAAGAAACTAAATGTTGATCTTTATTGCTTCAACACTAAACCAGCTCTTCTTCTGGTTCTCCTCCTTCCTAAAGCTTCACCTGTAGAGAGTGAGTGATTCAAACTGTCCGTATGATTCACTAACTACGACCTCTCTGCACAGAAAAGGTCCTTTTCCTCCACAAGACTTCTACACGCTGCTGTTGTTGATTAGCGTATCGTAGTGGTGTTGAAATGAATCGTTTAATCGATGCATCGGCAGGGACAGGACGTAAACGATGCTGACGAAAGCATCTGCTAACCGCCAAAAGCGGGTGTTTGGCACAGCGTCGAGTGAGTGTGTTCATCCTACCAGCCACAGCGGTGAGTAAACAAAAGTAAGGTGGGCTAACAGAGGGAGTTGTGACAGAAAACAACTGAAATTGAATCCCAGTCCTGTTATTGACTATATGCTATATTGCTGGTCCTGCACGCTCAGACCAGGGCTCCGCCTCCTCCTCGTGTTTACAGTGATATATACGTGCTTGAACGGCTTGGTTCGGTGTCTCTTTAGCTGACCGCAGCACGGATTAGCATCATCATTACAGCGGGTCTACCTGCAGAAGGTGTGTTTAAACTGATGTCTCGCTGTCTTAAGTCCAATAGACTAAAAGAAGGGGCGTGGTTAAAGGAGCAGCTTTAAGTACAGTTGACACCCGACAGCGCCACTGAGAATCAACGTTGACTGGACAATCGCAATCAAATCGTGAGAACCAGTAAAGATGCACAGCTGTACCATAGCAGCCCGTATATATCCCCCGATTTCCACATACTCTGTTCGCGCCGCGGTCCATCAGCATCGCACACTACGCCACCGTTCGCCACAATCCGTCTCTGGAGCATGCCAGCAGCACCACTACGCTCTGCTCCGTCTCAAAAAGGAAACATGTTGTTTGCACGTTTTTCTCTTTATTCCCGCGTGATTTCGTAGTTCTCCTGTGATCTCGTAGTTGTCCTGTGATGTGTGTACAGCTGCGCTCATGTTCCAGAAACAGATCCAATAGGGCAGGGCGTGTGTTGTCTGACAGAGCAAAACCGTGGCGCTGTTGGACCGCAGAGCGCATGGAGTATATGGACATATGGGGGGCAAACAAGTTTCTTTTTCCTTGAAGCACACTTGAGCTTTTAAATGTGAAGATACGTTCACAGCAACACACGCTGATCTGTGTGTAACGTGTAATGCTCATGACAGACGAGCCGTCACTCACAGCTGCAGTTTCCGAGGGAGACACCAGGGGGAGACACCAGGGGGTAACACCAGCGGGAGACACCAGGGGGAGTCACCATGTCGGTGATTGTCCAGAAAAGAAGTAGCTCAAAAGTTAGTGAAGCTGACCGACAACTGAGGCAGAGTTATGATGCACATTTTGAGATAACGGTTATCAATTCAGCATTTTCTCCATATAAGATCGCCATCTCAGCTCGATAAACTATCGGATGATCTGCAGCCGCTCTCCTCCTGCAGACACTCTGCGGGTGGAGGTGATCAGAAGCATTATTCAAACTGACAGTTCAAGGTGCCACATTTACACTGCTGTGATGTCTCACCTTCACTATGACTGTGGGAGGCGTGATGCGGTTGGGAATGATGCATGAGGGTGGCCTGTGTAAGTTTAGAGATGCTTCTTTGGTCATTATATGATGACATGAAGCCTACAGTTTCTTATGTCTCCCCCCTCCCCCCCAGCTGTGAGTGCAGCCCCGACTGTGGCCGAGTTAGACACGTCTGTTTACAGCGATGGATTCTTCCTCTGCAGTGACGGAGAGTGTGTAACAAAAAGTGACCTGCGTTAGAGCGAGAGCGTCTTTTACCTTGATGCCCTTGGTGTCCTCCTCATCAAAAGAGCCGATGTCGAAAGCGTCTGCGGCGTTCACCTCTCCCCGGGGAGGGATTAAAGGAGGAGAGTACTACAGACGCAGGAGGAGAAAACAGGGAGAGCAAGAGAGAGAGAGAGAGAGCTTTCAGAGAGGGAGAACAAAAACAACAACAGCCCCACAGCAGAGATCCTCTCAGGTGAACCATGAAACCTGTAACTGGACGACAAGAGAAGCTCCGCCCACCACTGCTGGAATCAGAGAGGAAGACTCCCCCTGACGCAAACGGAGTTATCTTACATTTGGCTCTTTACTATCCTGACACATTCAGATGATGTTTTAGAGTAAAAGAGGCGATAAGGTTTATCATACACAATAAAAAAAGTCTTTCTTTTTCATAAAGACTGTTGTTTATTCGAGACAAGACCGAGATCTTCAAAAAGTGGACCAAAGACCGGGCTTGAGACCAGGACTGATTTCACCGACATTACAATGAGGCACCTGCAAAGGTAGGCAGGATAGATTTAATCCAACCAGAAAGGCCGAGACAAACTGAGACGCCGTCAGGACTTTGGAAACGTCAGAATTGTCTTTTTGAATGGACGGCCGCTGCTCACTCTGGTAACCAAGACGACTGAAGAGCTGCAGCTCTGGCTCTTTGTGATTCTATCGATCATTACAATCACAGAAATCGTCTGATCGGTTTGAAACATGCATCGAAGAAGAAATAGCATTTTAGACAATCTGTGAATCAGAGGATTTCATGAAGCAGCACAAATTCTAAAGCATCCAGAAAAATAAGAAAATTGATCTGAGATAGTGAGAGAAGAAGAGATTCATATAACTGCCTTCCTTGTGATGAATTTCTCTGTCATTGCCTCATGTCATACATTTCTTATTTAACTTTTTAATTGCTGGTAATGAAAAACTCAATGCAGACCCTAACTCCTCTCCTCACATATCCATCCTATCAGAGGTGGCCCTCGCTGATTGGCTGTTACAAAGAGTTCACTCACCTTCTGGAGGTAAACCTGCTGCCAGTCAATGCCTTTGAAAAACTGATGTTCCTTCACCTCCGGGGCTCTGCATGAGCGTGACACAGAGAGAGAAAATAAGGGTTTAGTTTTGTTTTGTACACTAGGTGGCAGTGTTTGCCACATTACTGCCCTCTGACAAACACTCATAATCCTGTTATTAGGGCACACAGCCAGCGCAGACAGAGATCCATCACCGGGCTTTAAGCTGTGAGCTGATGTGAAGCGACGATGACATGAAATGACTTTAGATGTTTTGAATCATTTAGAGCCCGTCTCCAAACTAAACCAGCCCGAGTCTGAAGCATTAATGAGCAACACGCGTCTGACTGATCGACTCATGATCAGCCTGTGGACACACACTGGACGCTGATACGGGGCAGGGGTTAATGTGCGTGTGTGTGTGTGTGTGCGTACCCTCGGCCCAGACATCCGAGCCTCTTGGAAACGTCTCTCTGCAGCAGCCCCTCCAGCAGGTCTTTGAGCTCTGCAGTGAAGGAGTCTGGCAGCTCCACATTCTGCGAAAAGTGAAGAGAGAGGGAGGGGAAGGGGAGAGAGGGAGGGGAGGAGAAAGAAGGGGAGGAGGGCAAAGTGAGAATTGGTTGTTTGAAAATAGACGGACATCATTTGCAGCTTTTGAGTGATGTAAAGAAGGTTTTCCAAGAAGTCGGAGACTCTGAGAAACACGACCGTTCTGTCTGAACTTCCCTGATATTTAAAACTGTTGATTTGTTTTTGCAGGTTGTCAACAAATATCTGAATGTTTGTCTTTTTGTTTTCCTTTACAACCTCGTGATGAAGTTTTTAAAGGCAGAATGTGCAACATGTTCCACATCAATATATCAGAGATCCAGTCTATCCTGTGTAAATGTCTCTCTGAGTCATGACTGTCTACAATGAGTGAGAAGCTCGAGTCCCGCTGGCTGTGTTGTTGTCAGAGCCGTGTTTACATGGACGGGACGGCCGGCTCCTCCCCTTGTGTATAAAAGCTGTTTCAGTCAAGGACTAGAGAGAAGAAGAAGAACATACTCGCTGATTATTTGGATGTCACGTAAGAGTTTTTAGATAACGCTCATTCTGTGTCAATTTACATGTAATGTGAAGCTACGAGCTAACTAAAGAGCGCTAACATTAGCATGCTAACACAACAATGCAGCTGGAGATAAGGACAATTTTATCCGCTGCTCGTGCTAAATTCCTTCGTTTGAATGAATGGAGGGGGGTTGGAGGTGTGTCTCTGGAGGAGAGCGGAGGCTTCAGTATTGAGGAGGTGTGGCCAAACAGCAGTTTGTTTTGTTTTCATGCTGGTGCTCAAGGGGAACATGTACTGGATCAAAAAGTCTCACATTCTTCCTTTAAGCACTAGTGACGCACACATGCTTCAGCTAGAGACACTATATAACCTGCATCATAATTAGATCTTGGAACGAGTTTCAGACGTCCATTACAGTTTGGACGCGTCATTTTGAACTCGTAAAGAACTCTGCTGCTTTTATTCTCTGCTGAGGGGTTTTACGTTGGGTCGGACGTTTCAGAGAGCAGGTCGGACATTTATCGGGCTCTGTTCCCTCCTTTCTTCTATCCGTCTCTTCCTGTCTTGGCTCGTTGTCCTCTCTGCTCTGCTTCCACCGTGTTTATGTAACGAGACCATTCATCAAGTTTAATAAACACTAAGACATATAGAGCAGTATTTTTAGCCCCTGCAGGGGCCTGTGTTACAGCCCATCTCTGTCTCACACACACACACACCACCCCACCCCCCCACACACACAGGGATTAAAGGGATAAACCAGATTAAGTGGCTAGATTAAAATCGTAATCTGAATTTATAGTGATACGGAAGATCATGCTTTCTCTGTTTAGAGGTCCTGCTCTGCTAAATAACACCCGCGTCTGTGTACGTGAGCGAGCTCCGCGGTGACGGACAACTGCTGCTGCTGAGAGCGTCGAGGAGCTGTGGTGAAAAAATTCCCTCCACGATTTGTCATCGTGAACTCGTCGGGACTCACACACATCACGTCACCCTCACAGAGCTCTCGTTCTCACATGTGAGGACGGAGAAAATGAAAGCGTGGGTGACTGCAGATATGTCACTGGGTGGGCTCAATGGACGCCATTCATCCCGAGTGTGTGCTCAGTCTGACCCACGACATCAAAAGGGTTCAGCAGTGTGTTCCTCTGATGGACAATCAAACACACCGCAGACTTATTTTACTCAACACTGTGCCTCTGATTCCTGAGAACATGAGGAGGTAATGCTGGATTAAAATCAAGACGATTCGAAGGTCGACTTGATCACCAGGTATTTAAACATCGATAAAGATCTAGTTAAAAAACAAATGGGAACGATCAGACTCTTTGAAGATGAAGTGAGGAAGCTGAGACTCTGACATTAAAGCTGCACGCTGTTATTTGATCTCTCTCTCTCGGATGGAGATGCTTTTCTTTGTCTTGAAGACGTTTTCTGGATGTAAGAGAATGAGGACCAAACTTAAAACTGTTTTGATCTTTGAAGGCAATCCTTTACACTGTGTTTTTAATGGAAGCTCTTTCAGTGAACGACTAGTGCTGCCTCAATGTCCTACTGAACGACTCAGGAGCTCCTCTGTTCCTGCAGCAGTCCGATATTTTAATGAACATTTTTAGTTGTGTTTCTGACTCATGGCTGTTCATGATTATTCAAATGGTTTCAGTGGTGTTTGTTATTGATTTACTTGTTGTGTACTGTGATTTTCTGTCGATATCGTTTGTTGTGTGTATGAACTGACCAGGTGACAAATGAGTTTCCTGGCTGGGGATCAATAAAGTTTTCTAATCTAAACAGACTCACTCCTTCAGCTTTGTCTCAAAATCAGAGTTTGAAACTTCGACTTAACTCGAGTACAAATCGAATGACATCGATACCGCTTCGATATCAAGGCAAAGTCCTAAACACCAAATATTCATTCAGTCATTCAGGTTTTCTTTGAATGGCCTTGTTGCTGAAATGTGCGTGTTGCAGGCCAACGTTTCCTTACTGATGTATTTGTGTGTAAATGTGTGCAGTTTGGTCGGTGCTCTGCTTTCAACGTGTGGCAAATTTTCTTTAAAACTATGACTGTAGATAAGGGTCGCCTGTGGTCTAGTGGTTAGTTTGCGCGCCCCATGTACAGAGGCTGTGGCCTGGGTTTGAACCCGACCTGTGGCTCCTTTTCCACACGTCCTCTCTCTCTCTCTCTCTCTGATTTTTGACTTCCTGATTTCTACTTAGAAAATAATAATCAAAAGAGTCTCACATTTGGTTTTCTAGTTTTATGATGAATTATTGCAGTTTTTAAAATCTTCTGAACATGACTGAAATAAATAAAAACACTTCTAGTTACAGGATGAAATCATAAACTCAGAGTAGTGAACACGTTCAGCGACTCGTATGTGGTGTTCTCCAAGAACCACACGTTGATGTCACACTTTGGTTCTCTCATGTTTTCTTCTTTTTGACACTGAAGGTCGTCTGTGATGAAGTCTGGGAAAGTCGAGACGAGCAAACAAACCTGATGGCGCCAGACGTAAACAATTCTCCAGGTTTGGAGGAGAAAACAAACTGAAGCAAACAGACAAACAAGCTGGAGTAAACAACTATTAAATGTACAAACTGAACGACGAGATGTTACTAACTTTGTTTTAACGGCCGGCTGAAAGTTAGCGTTTGATTTGACCGCCTACAGAGACGGGACATTTTCTCCGCTGTGGTTCATGAAAGCTTTGATTTAATTAAAAACTTGCACAAAACTGAAAAACGTCTGGAAGTTTTCGAGGTTAGCGACACGTGTGCAACGCAAGCGACCACATATTTTACTTCTTTTTTTTTTTTTAAATCCAACTTTAACCGGAAGTTTCCCTGGTTGATTTCTGTGATGAGCTGATGTGAGGAGAGAGCGGGAAATATTCAGGAGAATTCACAGCGAGCGATTAGGAGGAGGGTGGTGATGTTTATAACGTCTGCATGAAAAAATGTGGCTGTTTGCGTTCACACATGCAGCTCCTCGGGCAAATATCAGGAGAAGAGTGAAAGCCTTATCCAACATTAAGAGATTTATTGGGGAACAGATGGCCTAGTGGTTAGGTGGAGCCCCACGTACGGAGGCTGTAGTCCTCCAAGTGGGCGGCCCAGGTTCAAGTCCTACCTCTGGCTCCTTTCCCGCATGTCATTCCCCTCTCTCTCTTCCTGGTTTCCTACTCTATCCACTGTCCTATCCAATAAAGTCGAACAGCCCCAAAATAAATCTTAAAAAAAAAGAAAGAAGAGCATTTCCAGAAACCCGCCTGGACCGCTGATCACTGACTCCCTGAGTACACCTGTACAAGACGGCACAGTGATTCTACCTGACCCGGGGGGTGTTTACTCACTTTCTTAGCTTGGCTGCTAGTCCAGTTTATCTAAGCCGGGTTTCTGTCATATGCTTCATCTCCTGTGTGTTCACATGACACAGCAGAGTCAACACCGAGCCGAGCAGAGGGAGTGAGTGAGAGAGAGAGAGAGAGAGAGAGAGAGAGAGTGAGAGAGAGAGAGAGAGAGAGAGAGAGAGACGACTCCAAAACAAAGACATTCATCTCCCTCAGAGAAGTGGACCCCTTCAGAGCCAGCACTGAGTCTGACAGCTTGATCTTATTGTTCGTGTGCACGCTCTGTTCAAACACAGTAATACAGTATGTAAAGACGTATAAACATGTGTGTGCGTTTGGTATTACTGTACGGTAAACACGACCAAGCCCATGTGTTCAGGGTTAAGTAAAGAGTCGTACGGCTTTGTGTTTACTGCGTGTTTACTCGGAGACTCCTGTAATATGTGCATCCGCCATCGTGTGTGCGTCGTACAGACTTGTCTTACCATGGTGAGCGTCATGCGGTCGATCTCGTGTTTGTCTTTGGTCTTGTGCTGTCTGAAGGGACTGTGCCTGAGCAGGAGGGAGAGAGAGAGAGACATTAACACTCTGTGCGTTGGTGGGGAAAAGGAGGTAAGATGGGGGGGGGGGGGGGGGGTATGATGTGTGTGTGTGTGTGTGTGTGTGTGTGGGGGGGGGGGGGGGGGGGGGGTTAGATGAGGTGAGGGAGGACACAAAAACGTAGAAATCGATGGGACACACGTAGACAATCAACACCTCTCAAAGCTCTCCATACTTCATCATTCTCGGTTAAAGCTGAAGCCACGTGCTCATAAATATTACAACACTATAAATGAAGGGATGGTAATTTGAATTGACCCAGATCTCACTCGCTCTAATTAACCACTTGCATGTTGGAGTGCTGACTCGGAGCTTTAAGAGGGTCGAATAGTGACGAGAGTCGGAGGACAGCCGTAGAAATGTTGGACTTGTTTATGCGCACGGTGCTCTTATTCCAATCTGCATGAATCATGCTCAACTTTAAACCGAGCGTTGCATTAAAATCAAACACTTAATGATTCATTTTACATCTTCAGTGCACCAAAATACTCATAAACCAGAAATAGAGTCAAAGTTAAGACACAAATATGTTTTTAACCCAAGAAGGCCTTGACCCTGACTGACAGGACAAAGAACCTCATCAGAGAGAGAGAGGGAGAGAGAGAGAGAGAGAGCAAGAGTGAGAGAGAGTGAGCGAGAGAGAGCGAGAGCGAGAAAGAGAGCGAGAGAGAGAAAGAAAGAGAGAGAGAGAGCTGCAGTCCACTCAGTGAAAGTGATCAAATAACAGCGTGCAGCTTTAATGTCAGAGTCTCAGCTTCCTCACGTCATCTTCAATGAGTCTAATTGTTCAGCCTGAGACAATCGAGAGCACAGTGCACTTCCTGATGGATGTTGATCAATAAATCTTCGTCTTGACTTTATGGATGCAATCAGGGAGATGAATTCTTTAAACATGACGCTGCAATGGAGCAGTGAAGATGTTTGGTCTGAATCTCCTTCAAGATGCTCGCACAGGTCAGTGAGACGACCCTGGAGGGTCACAATAAATTAAATGTTTGTAGAATTATTCCCGTGACTAAAACGTGCTTTACCTTTTATACCCTAGCATAAAAAAAGTGCGTCCATCTCTCCAGCAGCCAACCTTTCACCAAAGACCAACACACTCCTCTTTAAAGTGTCCACACTGATCCAAACATCAATGGAAGGACACGTCACACACACTCTGCTGCCTTTTTCTGCTCGCTCTGCCTCTCAACACACACACCCTCTCTCTCTCTTCCCCCCTTTTACCTGATTTCTGACCTACTGGGCGCAGACCTGTGGCATTTACACACTCCAGATCAAACAAACACACACACACACACACAGCCTCGCACACAAACCACATCAAACACACGCCAAACAGACGGGGAGAGGGAGCGAGGCGTGGAGGAGGGGAGAGAGGACTCAAAGAGGCAGAAGAGGTTTGAAAGCAGAGACAAAGCGAGGACACGCAGGGAGAAAAGAGCAGAGAAGAAGAAGAAGAGGGGGAGAGAAAAGGAGGAGACGAAGAAGATAAGAGGAGGAGAGCGGAGCTGGAGCGGTTACCCTCGGAGGAGTTTGAAGAGCATGCAGCCTAAGGAGAACCAGTCGGCGCTGCTGTCGTATGCCGTCCCCTTCTGAAGGACCTCAGGAGCCATGTAGCCATGAGTGCCCCTGCAAGAGACACACAAAACCTCCACGTTAAACACACACATCATTCCTGTGAACAACGCAGACGGTAGATTCACTCATTAAAGCATCATTTGATGGGATTCATATCAGCAGAGTCGAGGGGTAATAAAATATCGCCCCTCATCCCTCGTTATAACCACGGCTTCCCTCGGAGGATCCGTTTTATGATCACAGCGTGAATGCACTCATAGTTACTGTTGCTATGGATAATACAGTTCCTGTTTCTCTTTAGCCAGAGCAAGAACATCATTATTTCATCCATATTTGTTTTCTGTAGAAGAAGTCGTTTAATATGCAGGAAAAAGTTTAGTTTAGTTGATTTGAATCAGGGAGAGTGTACAAAAAAAACTTCAGTCTCAGAAGGGAAGAGATGCTTGTTACCAGATTTAGCTAACTAGCTCATTTCCATCTGTTGTCTCTGGGCAGGTGATGGCAAGAGTAAAATACAAATCAACCAGTCACGCACGCACATATTTCATAAGAGAGAAGAAAGACATGAAACAATATACAGAATCACAGATATTAAAGTACAGTCAGAAGTAACCTCCTCTGAGAAAGGACACGACACTCTGCACGTTCTTCTTTTCTTTTTAATTTGCTCTTTTATTAAGAGCCTTAAGAACATTGAAACGACCACAACAAAAGGATCACTCAAAGCGCTTTTCACACCGCAGGTCACACCAAGGACACATCGGACATGTGGCTGCAGGAGCTGGGGATTGAACTTTCGGTCGAGAGACGACGACTCTCCCAACTGAGCCACAGCCGCCCCATTTATTACAGCTGCACCATGTTAATACATTTTCCATCGATCCGAGGATCGAGGATGAGCTGATCCAAACAATTCACGGAACGAGCGTTTCACCACTAACATGAACACACAAAAAGTGATCTGTGAAGCGTCATACTACTGTCGAGAACTGCTGAAAGAGACGCAGATTTTCACTTTGACTTCCTAGTTTTGTTTTGTTTGGAAATGTCGGCAGTAACACCTCTGTGGATCAAACCCGCTACATATCACTGATCACGTGCTGTTTAAAAGCCCCGCCTCCTTCTCTGACTCTGGGTGTAACACGGATACTCACACACTGGCGTGGGGTTTCTTCTTGGAGAAGTCGCAGGCCAGGCCGAGGTCGGAGATCCGAACATGGCCGTGTTCATCCAACAGGATATTAGCTGGCTGCAGGAGGACAGAGAGCGTGATATTGATGGAGAGTATCGGAGATAAGATCATAAGTGAAGGAAACAATGTTGGAGAGCTCACTAATTCACGACTTAAGTTACAATTTCCGCAGCAGCAGGAGAAAAGTCAGAGAGGGTTGAGACACTAAAAGAAATCCTCCCGCCCTGGTTATCCTCTCCCCCTCTATCTCTCTCCCCCCCTCACTCTCCCTCCCTCTCTCTCCCTCCTTCTCTCTCTCTCTCTCTCTCTCTCTCGACCTGGACGTATTATCTGCATTGTGCCTCTCTGTTTATTGAAGCCCTAAAACTGTTCCCTGACTTTCTGCAGAAAGCATGTGTTATTATGGCAACCGGTCCAAACATGCGAGAGAGAGGAAACACAGAGGACGGCTAAAAACATGGCTGACATCAATCTATGCTTTTTAAAAAGAGGCGTGTCGGTGGATCAGTGGTTGGAGTCACATCCAGGAGACGTTATCGACTAATCGATGTAAACCTCCCCTCACCCTACCCTTTAAGGAGAAGCTTCACATTTCCCGACATCTCCAGAAAGACATTTAAAATCAACTCGTAATGACGGGAGAAGCAGCGTCGTTATCCCAAATTAAACATGATAGATAAATCGAGATCTTTAGAAAACAACTCAAATCTGATCGTCATCACGGGACAACTGAGTAAAATTAATGAAGGGGGGGCTTACCTTGAGGTCTCTGTAGACCACGAAGCGGTTGTGCATGTGCTCCAGACCCAGGATGATTTCAGCCGCGTAGAAACGCATCTCCTTCTCACTGAACACACCGTGCTGAGACAGGTGGTAGTGCAGGTCGCCGCCTGATGAAACACACACACACACACATTATAAGAGGGATGTGATTGGCTGACGTAAAAAGAGACGCACAAACAAGATGAAAGTTAAACCTGATCCATCGTGTTTGATTCCTCTGATGGAGTGACTTTATTCATAGGTGACTGAAATCTCTTTAAAGTCACCTGAGCATCACAACTCCTGTTTTAAAAAGCTGCAGTATGGATTCTGTTATCTCAAGAGGGGAGCTAGCGAAACTGTGAGAGTGCAGCATGAAATCTGAAGAACCAGCTACGATAAGAAGAAACCAACGGCATGAGATGTCACATCTCAATCCTTTCATTTGAAGAGGAACGAAACAGCAGACAGCTCTCTCCTGTCCGCTAGTTTATCGATCTATGATGGCGACCATAAACGGATATAAACAGATAAATCAACTAAGGCAGCTGTTTAAATACGAGGAGGCGAGACCCGCTCAGGTTTGGTCTTTGTGTGGGAAACACTTTCATGGATCATTAAAGTCTTGTGTGTTTAATTCTCATGCCGGACAATCGGGGAAGAATCCCATCCCTGGTATAAACACAGTTCATGAATCTGCAGCGTGACCTCACAACAGCTCATGCCTGGATCGATCTGCGTCAATATGTTTTGCTAATCTTCTCAGGGGAAAAAATGAGAATCGATGGGGGGCCTTCTGAGACTCCTCCCTCCACACAGGCCGACTCGGTGTTGAGATGTATTGACGAGCTGTATTTATAGAACGAGTGAAGCTACAACAGCAGAGTGCTGATGACTGTGTTTGCTCTAAGAGGTGACTCAGGCTTTGATTGTGAGACCGGCTGCTGAAGCTGAATCAAACTCCTGAGGAGGAGACACTCGAGATGAGCTGTGAGGAGAGTTTAAAGAAGCCTGATGTTTGATGTGAGGGAGGGAGGCTAACACGTGAGGAGTCAAAGTGGAGGTTTAAAAAAACCCTCCTGATTCTCTGCAGGAGAGAGACCTGGCCTGCTTCGGACAGGTTAGTAATCCAATCTGTGTCTCAGGAGGGGTTGTTTTGAGGTCTTTGAGTTGAATCTGGGCGAGTGTGGTGGAGGTCAGCCTACCGTTCATGAGGTCCAGGATGAAGCAAAGCTTGTCGGGGGTGTGGAAGGCGTACGTCATACACACGATGAACGGGCAGTCCTGCAGAGATGGAGGCAAAACAAAAAACAGAGAAATGACACCAGAGACTTAAGAGGAGTCTCTGTTCATTTAATGATCAAAAGTTTAGAAAAGTACTGAAGCTCGAAAGAAAAACAACCTAAGACAGCTGCATAGGAGAGAAATGAATCCACAGGACGTTTATTGTTGTTGCCATGGTTTTAGAAACAAGCATCGACACGTCCAAAGAACAAAACAAACAAAGATGTAAAAAGGGGCGGCAGTAGCTCAGTCTGTAGGGACTTGCGTTGGGAACTGGAGGGTCGACGGTTCAAGTCCCGAAGTGGACCAAGTCTGGAAATTGGTCTGGTAGCTGGAGAGGTGCCAGATCACTTCCTGAGCACTGCTGAGGTGCCCTTGAGCAAACCTTCGCTAAGTCAGTCAGCTGATTAGCATTTGCTCATTTCTGATCTCTGTGTCAGATTTGGTACGTTTAATCGAACCTCCTCCAGTTTAGTAAAGCTTAAAGTTACATTTGAAGTTATGGAGCATCAACCCGTGTTTCTAACTCACCCCTGTGCTGACTAACGACAGCATGATTCTCTCGTTGAGCGCTAGAGTCTCGCCCTGCTTCATCTTGATCCTCTTCTTGTCCAAACACTTCATGGCGTACCTGTCGGTCAAACAGCAGGCGGCACAGATTAAACACAGGCAGTCAGAGAAGTAATCAGTATTTTATCATTATTTTTTTTCATTGGTGGGTCTTCCTCACATCTTCCCCGTGTCGGCCTTCCTGCAGCCGTACACCTCTCCGAAGCCGCCCCTGCCGATGATCCGATGCACGCTGAAGTCGTTCATGGTCAGCTGAGGACGGACGAAAGAGAAGATGGTTAAAAAAAGAGGCCGAACAGAAGTCAGTTAATATCTTTAGACCTGTTCGGTTCACTGTCAAGAAGAGTCTTAAACCTGCAATCTTTTAAACGTCCACAAGAAAAAAAAGCCTCAGTAAACATTTCTGTAATCACGATAACCCACGTGACGCTTGAGGGGAGGTAACCTGTGATCAACGTGTCGTTTCAGATAGGACGTAGGACGCAAAGGCGGGACCTTGCACTGCGCTCAGCTCGGCACAGATATGATCTAGCGCTGCATATAACACATACAGGTAGACAATGAATGGGTTTGAGAGTACATGTTCACGTTTGTTCTCGCTAAACAATTATTTCTGAAACCAATTGAAGATCACGGTCATGTTGCAGACCACTCAACTCTAAATCAAGGATGTTCAGGGTTTCGTGATTGTGTCACCTGAAATCAAAGCTGAACACCTTTAAAAACTGAAGGAGCCTTTTCATTCAAATGTAGTGGATTTCTCCAGCAGGTGAAGTCTGCCGAGTTTCCATCATGTCTCCAAAGTATTGAACTTTTGTCGTGTGATAAAAAAAGGTGGGTGTATCATAAAACACCTCAGTAAACAGCATCTGCTAAATGAAGGGACCTGAGGTGGCCGTGCTTTGTAAACGGATGTTTAAACACATTGGAAAGGAGCTGTTCTTGTGTTCCTCGTTAAAAAGTGAGCACACAGTAACTGCAAACCTTTAAAGTGTAACTGCAGGTCGACTGCGAGGCCGTTTAGAGATAACGAGCGTGTTTCCACGTTTAACTACGTTCAGGATATTGTGTTTACATTGAACATTACAAGCTTTGTTATTAACCTTCACACAAACAGCCTGCGCGTTTCTGATCATCTGCCTGTAGGTGTTCTTCCACGCGGCCTGTTGTCCTTCTCTGAACAATCATTGTTGTCTTATTGATCGTGAGTCACTCAAGCTGTCCAATGAATGACTTACTGATCATGTTATATCATGTTTTAACCACCATTTGTTAATTTGGATGAAGCAGTGTGGATGTGAAATGGACTGGAACTAAAGACCAGCTCTGTGTGTTTTCTTTTCTCTATTGGTGTGAGTGACACAGAGGAACGTGAGAGACAGATTTCGAAACCACCTACCACATACTTCAAACGAAAGTAGTATGCAGTATGTACCACGTTCAACAGTAGTCTGCAGTCTGACTGCCAGTTGGTGGTTATTCTGCAATATACCAGACCCAGCTAAGCTGTTTCCGGTCTTGGAATAAGGAAGTAAACAACAGCCCAGCTGACGTCAAATGCAGCTACAGCGTAGCGTCCACATACAGTCTGAAAAAAGCTGACAAGTGACTCATTTAGATTTTCCTGATTTAGAGAATTAACAAATATAACTGGGGATTACTTCCTCTGTTACGATGGCCGTTGCTGTCCGTCATTTCCATCTCTAACTTGGCGCTTTGCATTGTGGGAAACAGTACACAAGGGAGACTGTTCTAATGCAGACGGTAGATTTTTCCAGAATCAGTACAACATCTGGGTACATACGTTCAGAAGAATGTCTTAAATTTTTAAACTTCTTTAATGATAAAATCAGTGCGATACAATCAACAATTGTACCCCCGGATTCTTTTATTGATGTCCCCTGTCCCAACCGTGAAATTTTAACAAATTTTACACCAGTTTCTTTTAATGATCTTATGACTATAACTGCACAGCTAAAGCGCTCTACAAGCCCTGTTGATGTACTGCCCCCTAAGTACTTTGTGGAATTAATGGATGTGACGGCCCCCTGGCTACTTTCAATAGTTAACAGTTCCCTTTCCTCTGGTCATGTCCCACAATACTTGAAAACTGCCTCTGTTCAGCCACTTATTAAAAAAGCCGGCCTCGATCCATCGGACTGCAGTAACTATAGACCAATTTCAAAATTACCATTTATTGCAAAAATTCTTGAAAAAACGATCTCAGTGCAACTGCTTGAAGTAATGAAAAATAATGACATCTATGAAAAGTTCCAGTCTGGTTTCAGACAAAAACATAGTACTGAGACTGTGCTTATTAAAGTTACAAATGATCTTTTAAGAATGGCTGATACTGGTGCATGCTCTGTCCTTGTGATGTTGGATTTAAGTGCAGCATTTGATACAGTGGACCATAAAATTCTAATTGAGAGGCTTCAGCACTGGGTTGGTATATCTGGGACAGCTCTGAATTGGTTCCACTCTTATTTAACAGATCGAAAATGTTTTGTGTCTATTAATGAACATGCTTCCCCTCACTCCACAGTGACCTGTGGAGTCCCCCAAGGATCGATACTGGGACCAATTTTATTCTCCCTCTATATGCTCCCTCTCGGCCACATTATACAAAGACACAACATTCAGTTTCACTGCTATGCTGATGACACACAGCTGTATCTCCCAATTGATCAAAGGGCTTCTCCAAATCTCGCAGACCTCATAAATTGTTTTACAGACATAAAGAAATGGATGTCAGCAAATTTTCTCAAATTAAACGCTGACAAAACTGAAATTTTAATAATTGGCCCTGAAAAGTTGCACCCAGATGTCCTCTCCTCCCTTGGTCCGCTATCTTTTAATGTAAAGCAACATGTCAGAAACCTGGGTGTGACCTTTGATAGCCATCTAACCTTTGAGAAACACACGAAACAAGTTGTCCAGTCATGCTTTTACCACCTAAGGAATATTGCTAGAATAAGATCAATGCTATCTTTTAATGACACACAAACAATTATTCATGCTTTTATCTCTTCACGCTTAGATTATTGTAACGGTCTTTTAACAGGTATAAACAAAAAATTAATCAGTCGTCTCCAAATCGTGCAAAATTCAGCTGCGAGACTTTTAACCAAAACAAAGAAGAGAGAACATATTACTCCTGTTTTAATGACCTTACACTGGCTACCCATTTCTTTTAGGATTGATTTTAAGGTTTTACTTCTTACTTTTAAAGCACTTCATGGTCTGGCCCCAGAATATATTTCTGAACTGCTGTCCCCTTACCAGCCCGTGCGAAGCCTGAGATCCTCAGGCAGGAACCTCCTAACTGTTGTCACATCAAACTTTAAAACCAAAGGAGACAGAGCTTTTGTAGCTCGGGCACCTCTGTTGTGGCACGACCTGCCTGAGGATCTCAGACTAGCAACATCAGTATCGTCTTTTAAATCGCTTTTAAAAACACATTTTTATCGTAAAGCCTTCTTATAATCCTTGTTTTATCTATGATGTCTTACTTGTTTTATTTGTTTTATTTTTTCTTGGATGATTGATGCGTTGTTGTTTTATTTGTATGCCTTTTAATAGGATTTTATTGTTGTGTATTTGACTGTGGGACTTTTTAACTCTGTAAAGCACTTTGTGACGTTGGTCTTGATAAGTGCTTTATAAATAAACTTTATTATACTGCGGATCTCACTTTGTTCACATACTGCATTTTGGACCAATCAGGACGAACTACTAGTGTAGCAGGAATGTTTGGAAAACAGATACAGACTCTGTGAGGGGAAGGGGAGAGGTGCATGCAGGTGTTCAGAGGACTGGTTCATGCAGGTGTTCAGAGGACAGATGTATGCAGGGGTTCAGAGGACAGGTGTATGCAGGTGTTCAGAGGACAGATGTATGCAGGGGTTCAGAGGACAGGTGTATGCAGGTGTTCAGAGGACAGATGTATGCAGGTGTTCAGAGGACAGGTTCATGCAGGTGTTCAGAGAACCTTTAGCACCTGTAATCAGGACCATCGATTGAACCATATCTAGAGGACCGGGAGCTGCGGTAATGGACTCAGATGTTGAGAGACTTTCAACAAACTGCTGTGACTTGATTCAACATCACACTCCTTCTAGGTGTTACATTCTGTGTGAGTAAACAGTTTCCGTGGAAACCATGATTTCTGACGTCCATCATGATCTGATATCAGTGAATCCACTTAGAAATGAGGGGAAAAGGTGAATCTTACACCTGAAGAACTACAGTGATAGTAGTTGAACATCCATAGACACCCTGCAAAGGATTATCCAGCCGACTACAACGCTTTAATCACAGCGGGGCAGGGCGCGCGCTGTCGGACTGAGCAAAACCGAGGTGTTAAAGGAACGCAGCACGCACGGACTATGTGGAAATTGCAGGTAACGGTTCCACTGATTCAGAGAAATTCAGACACGGTTCTTGATACTAACTTGTGACTCAAACTATTTTCCGTCTATAGACTTGGACTTAATGTAAAATAGCTGCCAGGCTGACCTCTTCTGGGAGGTTATGATGTCAGTTTTCGCCCCACAGTGTCAGACTGGATCAAACAAACCAAACCTCAGGTGAGAAAGTGACGTCATCATCTTGTACTCACATGGATGTTGAGCTCCACGTTCTTCCACTGACAAAAACGAGTGAATTTGTCACTGTGGGAAGAGAAGAAGAGAACAAAGGAGGTTGTGAGTTTACTGTACATGTTGTAAAAAAAACAAAACCTGAATCTCTTCCGCTCAGTCTCCTCCACCTCTGCCTCACCTCTCGATGAACTTCTGGAAGATCTTCCCTCTCAAGCTGTCACAGATCTCCACGATGTACGGCTGCAGGGGGACAGACACATAAACAGCAGCTCAGCCCAGCGTCCTCTCAGTAACTATGTGGTAAAAATTCTTTGCAAATGTGCGTGAATATCTCCTCTGTGCATGTTTATGATGGCTGAGCTGGACTTGATGTCAGTTCCTGTAGCTGACGTTAAACTTTTCTGTCGTGTTTCTTTCCCTGTGGAAACTCTGCAGCTCTCGGTGAACACACCTCTACCACCAGCAGAGCGTGAAGTTTAAGAGCTGAGAAACATATCCAGGAAATACTGACAGGTTGATGGAGCATCTTAACTCACTCCCTGGGGATATTTCATACCCAGAATAAGAGGCGTGTCGTGGTCTAAACGGAGGAGATGGCTGATTCGATTTACGCAGCTGAAAGGAAACGACTGTCCCTCTCTTCTCAGGATTGGATTTTCCTGGGTGGCCTTTTGGCAGTTGATGCTCTTCACTAAATGTATAATGAGCAACAGCATGAAACGGAGAATGTGGTGTTTAAAAATACTACAAGATTACGTCTGGCTGATGGACGTGATACAAACACTTCCTTTATGAGGGACAAGAGCTTACATACACTGTTGACAAACTAGCAGCCAATTGAATCCCAGACAGAGAGACTATTTTAACACAGACACTTCTTTTGAGGAGTTTTAAAGGGTCATTCTGCGGTTTTCATACCCAGGACCATTTGCAGATTTTAGTTTAAAACAAGACTACATTGGAATTTGAAGCTCGTACTCTATTCTCTGAAACTTCAGTGGATAAAAATAAGAACAAACATCTGAAGTTAAACATTCTTATTTATTTTAACACTTTAGACTAAGAGCTTTAAAGGAGCAATATGTAACTCTGGCCCCTAGTGTTTAAAATGGGTACTGCAGTCCAAATTCTAAACATTGTAGAGAGCTGTCTCCCCCTCCTCCTCCTCTCTAGAGTCGATGCTCAAGCAGGTTGCCATGTGGTGGACACTGAAGCTTCAGTGTTTAGCCAGCTCTGCATCGGTCTGTAAACCTTTCTGTGTTCTAACCTCTCACTAACACAAAACTACAGCTGTGGGAGAAGCTGCAGGATGATGAAAAAGTGAGGCTTGCAAAAGTGTGTGTGTGTGTTTATGAATAATACACTCCAAAAACTTTTAGTCATTCAGTCTCTAATCCTACGTGTGTTTTTTAAACTAAAATGTTGACATGTGACAGCAGGGAAGGCAAACCACATTCATATGTTCTGTGTTCGTACAGGAAGCACCGAGAATAGTGTGAAAAGTGTTTTTTCTTTTGAAATACCTGGAAGAGGGTGGGGGGGAACCTGTTTCTTCTTTAGGTGACTCTGCACATGGTCCACTGCTTTCTTAGAAAAGGGCTGAAGAGAGAAAAAAGAAAAGGTCATTAAAAATGCAGCGCTACCAGAAGTTTCACTTCTCTTTCTCTGTGTGTGTGTGTGTGTGTGTGTGTGTGTGTGTGTGTGTGTGTGTGTGTGCGTATGTGTGTGTGCGTGTGAAGAAGTGCATCATGACCAGAACATTATGCTGCAGAGAGTCAGCAACTAACAAGACTAATTTCTATGTATGTATAAGTGTGTGTGTGTGTGTGTGTGTGTGTGTGTGTGTGTGTGTGTGTGTGTGTGTGTGTGTCTGTGTGTAATAACTTCCTCCCTTCAGACTGGAGCACAAACTTTTCTGTGCGTCCCTCGGTTCAGTCTTGCAGGACGACAGAACTGCTGTGCTGTTTGCTGTAAACTCGCTCCAGATGTCCCATCATTGCTCCGTGTTTGTTTAAAGAGAAACTAAACCACTTTGTTCAGTTTCATCATCAAAGGCTGAGCTGATTCTTGTCTCTTGTTCCTTTTACAGACTGAAATCAGTCATTCATGGAAGAGGATAAAGTCAGAGCTGCGGCGAGGGGAGTCACACTCACTTCTTCCTTATTGTACATGTGCCGGTATTAAACATCTGTGAGGTCTAACATCTGTAACCCTGCGGCCGTTATCTGTTACGTCAGCATTCCTCCATTTTCAATTCATCCATAATTAAACTACAGTAAGGACCAGGATGCCTGGAGGTATTTGGCACAGCGCGATGCCAAAGTGATGAACATGACTTATTTAGAAAGAGAGTGTGGAGGTCATTATTATGTGCTCACATGACGACCGATGATCATATTTAAACTGGTTGAAAAGGAGGATAACATGTAACCTTTAAGGCTGGCTACACACTCACCCAATTTACAAATCTTCACCAATTTGAAAAACGCGGACGACCACAGAGATAAGGACGGTTTCAGACGATTTTTAACATTATAATCCTCTGAACGCACACACGAGACATTTCAGACCGCGAGATCCGAAACCTGCAGTTTGTAGTGACGATTCCACAGAAATAAGATCTCACAGAAACTCGCGTGATCAAACGGGACTTCAGAGGGGAAAAAAAGTCGATGGACGTGGTGGGCTGGCTGTGTGGTAGACTTAATAAAGAGAGGAATACGTGCAGTAATTCCTCTCTGCTTCTTATATAAACACCCTAACCGAGCACAGGGGACGTGATCAGCAGAGGATGAAAAAGTAGCATAAATGTTCATTTGTTGGTAAACACTGAAGGATTCATAAAGTCTCGTAGGTCACTATTTAAGTGTGTTTATCCAGAATATCCACATCAATCCAGCAGAATCATTCTCCCTGTGGCCCAGCTTTTATTACACTTCATGACTGCTTTAGTTTCTTCCTCTCTCTAATACTGAAGAACTTCAGAGCTTTGGTTTCGCTGTGGGATCGATACAGCTCAAAAACTGTTGGACTGAAGTCTTTCTTAGAAGTCGGTTGAGGTCAAACTATAAAATATTTCACAATAAAAACAAAACATTATCAGAGAAAAAACACTTTTTTATGTTCTTTGTTTTTCTTTAACCGTTCGATCCCCTCAGCACTTTAATCGGAGCCGTTTGATGGATTACTGGAACCAGTCCCTCACAGGTGCGAGCTTTGTGTCCCTGTGTGTGCGTGACCTCAGGGTTACGGCTGACGTAGCCTGTGTGTGAGTGTGCGTGTGTGTCGTTGCCCTCACGTGTGAAGAGGACAGCAGCTCCTTCATGATGTAGCCGTCGTAAATCTGCCGGCTGCGGCTCAACCTCTCGTCCTCAGAGTCCAGCTTCTCGTAGTCTTTAATCTGAGACAGACAACACGAGGTCAGGTTAACGACACGACAGAACAACACCGGGCGCTTCCTGGGCGGCCTCAATCTGAATGAGCAGGATTACTGGGCCTAATCTCCCCGCCATCCCATGATGCCGTCTAATCCCGCACACACAGACACGTCTGACTCACTTCTTCGTAGAACTTGAGCTGCGGCACGGCCTCGTCGATCTCGTTCATACAGAAGTCTTTGAAGAGGAGGAAGCCTGGAGGACAAAGAGAGACACCGTGAGCACAAACACACCTTCTGTTGGTTACAGGTCACTTAGAAACAGGCTAACGCTCCGACACAGCCGTCCAGACGGATCAATGCCACAACTTCAGGTGGATTGAGAGGAAGTCTGGACGACATTGAAAGTCCCTGAGGATGAAATCTACTGACTCTGGTGAACATGGGACGTGTTTTCAATGAAGTCCAACAACCAGAATTTAAACGTCATGACCTTCAGTACTTTGCGATCATTAGCCCAAAGACAAATGAGAAATACAGCAAAGGTTATAAACAAAGCACAATACTTTCATGTGAAGTCTGCTGTCTGGGTGCAGAGGTCACAGAAATGTCACAGTAAAAAAAAACAACCAAACAGACGTCTTCAAGTTTCTACTTCATTCATAAAAACAACGTCTTCACTTTCAGGACGTCAGAGTGTGCAGATAATTTTCCTTTTGCAAGAAAAATCACGTTGCAACTCTAAAATTACGGATTTCTCTGCTACGATAACTGTTGGAAATATTTGAGGTAATGTAAGAACTCAACAAAAACATAAATAACAGGTTTATTCCATTTTAAATGTATTTAGATATTTGAGTTTAACATTCTAATAAAATTCTACAGATTGTATCTTTAAATATTCTGCAATTAAGTTCAACCGATTCATCATTGCAGCAGTGGTATCTATCACTGCTAACACAGTCAGATGCTCCGTTTATTCATGAAAAGGAAACTTTTGGGACTTTCACTCCCGCACAAAAGGCTCAAATGTACATCATAGTGTTCGACTCTGTAGCGTCGTCCGCCGCTCGTGTTGTTCTTTTTACGTCACGTCCGGCCTCCATGAGTGCAAAAACTGTACCGTGCCGAAGCATACCTCTTCAAAGTGTGCCAAAGCCGAGGAAGTGTGCCATTCCTGATCACGGTTCGGAGCGGTCACACTGGTCAAACGAGCTGGACTTTAGGGTTGAAGCGTGCTTGGGTACGGTACGGATGGCCAGTGTGACCGCGCCCTAAGAGTCTCTCTAAATGAAACGACAGGACTAAGGAGCAGGGAGTGAGTGATTCACTGTGACAGACAGGACGGATCAAATATCTGTGTGTCCCTCGGTGAAAGGTGACGGGACAGAAAGAGCTGAAGTACGTCTTTGCATCGGTACCTACTCCTCATTGGTCTACACACACACACACACACACACACACACACACACGAACAACTTAACATGAAAGAAGGGCAGCTCGTTCACTCTATTAGCCGTAATAATGGATTGAGGCTGTCTTGTTCCTGTTGAGCAGCTGATTCTGAGCCTTTCTGCTTCCTGCTAATGTAGCACCACACACACACACACACACACACACACGACACACTCTGTGTCACTCTCAAATGCACCAACAGAGGATAATAATCTCACGACGTGCAGTCAAATCCACACTCATCCAAACAATGTCTGAGGAAGGGGAGGGGCCGCCATGTTGCCTACACAGATGAGCCCGCTGTTGCCATGGTAATTGCCTCTCTTTGGCTGTGGGTTATGTGTGTGCATGATGGTGTGCAGAGACAGAGAGGTGGTGTACAGTAGAGCTGTTGATCTCTGCAGCTTCATCAAACTACGGGACAGTTACCTGAGGACAAAACAAAGTCTGACATCAGGAGACGAGCGGAGACACGAGCCGGGCCGCAACACGCTCCCTACTCAGACTCTGTGACGCTCATTGATTGCGTGGACTCCTCTCTGTGGCTTTACATGATTAGCTTCAGGTATTAGCACAAATAGCCGGCTAACAAGATTCCTGACAAAAGATCACGGGGCGGGACGGTCACTCTAACCTTCCTCTGACTGACCTGGAGGTGCGTCAGACAGAAACATTCACAGACGTGAAACTCTTTTCGCAGCAGAAAGAGGCCGTCTGGAGAAAAAGCGCAGCGCCCAGCGTCCTTTGTCCAAGAGCTCCGCCTTTTATGTGAGGCCACCTCGAGCGCTCAAATTGAAAATCTTTCAACTGTTCAGAAAGGTGCTATTGACGTCACCGGCGCTCTTTTCCTCATGCATGATATTCACCGTAGTTTTGCCTCCTACAGATCCTGTCTTGTACCCACATCCTCCTCACTCCGTGTCTGATCGGGAAATAAACACTGTTGTCATAGAGACAGGACGGACGTGAGGCGCTTTTCTTCTCAGCGCACAAACGCTTCAAGAGCTCCCGAGCGCGCAGCCAAAAAAACGCTAGGTGGCCACGCAGCCTTACATGACTTCTTTCGGTGTCAGACTCCCACAATGCAACATTTTCTCTCACGTTTGAAGTTGAAAATAAGTCAGAGTTGGTCCAACAGGTGACTTCATCTCTTCACTGAATCAGTCGTCAGGTGTTCTAGACGTCAGCCTTAAATTGATTTGGCACAACAGATAAACGTCGCCTTCTGACATCAGTTCATGCCACATCTTTGGTCGATGTGCCGACGGTGCATCCCTACCAAAACATTGCAAGCAAACTCCTGCTAACAGCACAAATACTTTGGAAACATTTTAGCCTCCTCCTCCATCAGAGACATAAACATGTTTCTTTATGAGACGCAGAAAGGTTAAGCCTTTATTTAGAGACAGTGGATAGAGTCGGATATTTAGAGAGAGAGAGAGGGGAATGACGTGCGGGAAAGGAGCCACAGGTCAGAATCGAACCCCGGCCGCCCGCTTGGAGGACTACAGCCTCCCTACTTGGGGCGTGCACACCCTAACCTCTAGACTACCAGCGCCTCATGAGACGCAGAGAGGACTTGAACAATCTTATGATTTGCCGACCTGTGAATTTGAACGGACCATCGCCACTCTGTCGATTTCTGTCACAGCAGCTTTTGGTAAAAAGTCTGAACTAATGGAGATCAGATGTTTTGTTAGAATCACTTTGTGAGCAACAATGTCGACGATGTCCTTCAATTTTAAAATGTTTTTCTTCTCCGTCTAATAAAGGTTGTGAAAAAGAAGAATCACGAATAGATCTCTTACATCTCGTTTGTTCATGTGTTCATTAATAACAGAGCATTACGACATATATACATTTACTTCATTAGGTTTGGATGGTTAAACAAGTTTCATGAAGAGATCCCTTCGATCCTGAGGAACACAAACAAGATCAATTCAGTCTCTGAGGTCGTTATCATCACATGATGGTCGATCAGCAGATTACTGACTATAACATCAACTAGTCGTTGTGACTCTTGACAGAGTGATGAATATGTGGCGTGTGTTCATGTGCTGATGGATCGACGTGCTTTATGACAAAAGGTAAACATGGAGGAGGTGTGCAGGTTGCATCCTGTAAACTAAAGAGAAAGCGGATTTGATTTAAAGATGATTAAATGAATAAAAGAGGAAGTGAAATCCTCGTGTTTGGTGCTCGTGTTTAAGGTTTCAGTAACAGAAATCAGCTGCAGCACAAACAGACAATGAGCTCAGTCTTTTGTTTTCTGTTCCGCCTCCTCGCTGTGTCACTGTTTCACTTTACGACTCGCTCCGAGGAGAAGCCATTTGTTTTGGGCCTCGTGCCGCCTATCATCCATCCTCACGTCTTCCTCTTTGCTTTATCTCGGCTGCAGACGTGATGCATCATTTCCCCTCTGCTGCCACGCTGACACTCAGCCTCTCGCACAAAGACAACGTGCTCACATGCATCCACACAGGCCCAGAGTACACAGGCCGCTTCACAGGGCGTCCTTGTTTGCTGAATGGATGCTACTGACAACCGCACAGACCCCGCACACGCACACAGACACACACAGACACACACAGAGGTTTTCAACAGGGAGGACTAAACGTGCCACATAGGTATTAGGAGAGAGGGATGGAGGAAAAAAAGACGTTCTTACATCAGCAAGACTCAAGGATTAACCTTAATCGCTGAACACTTCAACACTGCCCAGCTAATTCAACAAATGGCCTCTTCCCGAGCAGACACACACACACGCACACACACACACACTCACACATGCTCAGCATTTACTGTGCACACACAAACACTCGCCCGGCTCAAATCAGACACGAGTTCCTCTGAGCTTCGTCTCATTAGTGAGATCACCTGAACTTTCTAAAAATACCGAGCCGCCCTCGTCGTCTGTCATCATCAGCACGAGCTTGGGCCACAGGTGGGCGTGGCGAGTGGAGCAGGTAGAGCCCAAGATCCAGAGTCTGTACAGAACCAGAAACAGAACCTGAACCTGGGATTCATGATATATTGCGATTTGTCATGTCTGAATTTGAAGCTGCATATTTATCTACTTTCTAGACTTGAATCATCATTCACTTCTTCATGGGAAACTTCCTGTCTGCTGTGGTTTTGTCTTGAAACTCCGTCAGAGATGTGATAAGCAAACGAAGATAAAGCAGAAAATATAAGAGAGAGAAACTGTGAGAGTTCAGAATAACAACGGCAGCAACCACTTTATCGATCTCAGATGGTGATTATACACGGATTAAAAAAACAAAAATGCCACCCAATAAGTCTGTTAGTCCTTTCTTGTACATATTAGTCTTTAATTACTGTTTATTTTTTAGTTTATTGTTGATATTTAATGTTTTACCTTTGTACAAAGAGAGCACAGTCTACCGAAGTTAAATCCTCGTGTGTTAAAAATACCTGGCCAATAAAGCTGATTCTGATTCTGATTCTCCCTTGTAGAACAATCCTGAAGTTTTCAGGAGGAGCTGCATGTGTGAACGCAAACAGCTGAACGTATCTCTCTGACTTCACTCGGAGTTTCTCCTCCAGCCTCCTTGTATTTATTCTGCAGAAAGTCAGAGTGAGCTGATGTGAGAACGCAGCAGGATATAATCAGGAGAATTCACCTCGAGCGAGTGGGAGGGGGTGGTGACGTTTATTCCCTGTGATCGCTGCACGACCATAGACTGTCTGCACGCCACCGCTACGATCTCCGTGCTCTAGTGAACCTGCTGCATTCTGTTTCCTGTTCTCCAGTATGTTCTTCTCCACTCTTTAGTTCAGATTGTGATTCTGGTAAACTACACGTAGCGTTGATATGAAGACAAAAATTCTCATTATAGCGTCATATAGAGGACTCGTTTCGTACGCCACTTTCTAATCGTTCTTTTTTAAGTCACGTCTTACCTCAAGAGACCCCCCGCCCCCCCTCCTGTCTGACAGGGATAGTCTCCCGCTGTGAGGTGCTTGTGTGAACAAACGGATCAGGAGAATATCCAGAGCAGTCCTCCTGAAGTGCATGTGTGTGGGAGACACTTTCATTGATAATTTAAGTTTCCCGTTCGAGTTTCAACTGTTCAGTTCAGGAAATCCAGAATCCCAGATGAGTCCGGAAGAATCCCACCGCTGTTAGCGGTGACCAGGACCAAAACTGACAAGAAAAATCTAAATAGCTGGAAACTTAAAGACTCCAAATCTTCAGAGGAGTGAGGACTGTATCAGCTGCACCATCAGGCGTATCTCAGGTTCTTATCAAGGTCACGTGTCACTTTCTGTCTGTTCTCATCAGCGTTATCTTCAGAAAGTGCACACTTGACCAACTTTTCACCCATGTTTCATTCACTCTCACCACCTTATCTCTCCCTAATATTTAGCCTCAACAACAGCAAGGTACAAATATGTGATGTCACATCAGTATTCAGGTGAGGGTCCGTCTCTTCTGATCAGAATCTGAAGTTTGTTTTAACGTCCTCAGATTCCTCTGGCTGCCCTGATGTGTGAGGGTTGGACAGACGCCAAACACGCTGCTGGTCATGTCGAGGGGAAGAGGCTGAGGAAATAAAATTATTTTATTTCAACTCATTTTATGGAAGAGAAGAGAAAAAAAGTGTTTTATGGAGGGGTCATTTGAGACAGGGGAGGGGGGCTGTGTTGAATTAAACATACACTGACCTTTACTGGTGGAGGAGAGCCAACACTGAGCAGAGCACGGTGTGTGTGTGTGTGTGTGTGTGTGTGTGCGTGCACGTGTGTGTGTCTGTCAGATATTCATTCAAGAGCAGCATCAGGACGAGCAAACAGAGTTAAGTATTCTCTGAGTCTTGCCGCTCTGCTCTCTGACGGTGATTACAGAGTGTGAGTGCAGGCTAAAAGGCCGCTAATATTAGCCACTGAAATGCTAATCGCTGACGTCCCACCGTTTGTTGTGAATTGTGATTTCATAAAGTCGTCAGACACAACACTGGCACAGTTTTCTGTTCTGTGCTTCCAGTGTTTGATTTTCTAATTTTCACTCTCTTGTTATTTATCGTCTTGTAGCTCTGACTCAACGTGTCTTCGCTGTACATTAAGATCTGAGGATGAGTTGTTCTACTCGTGTTCATAAATCAGGCCTGTTAGGAGCTTGCTACGTGTTAAACGGTGAAGTCAGTAGAAATGTCCACTGCAGTTTGTAAACACAACATTCAAACTGGGCCCCTCCTCCTGGGCTCATCGACCCCAGAAGCTCTCACTCACTGCAGGACGTAGTGTGTACGTTTACTGTTTGTACCTACACTGCAAGCTAACCCACGCTAGCACAAGCTAACCGCCGGTGTTTGTCACCTGCCTGTCCATCAGGAAGCAGACCAACTCCACGTCCACGGGTAAAAGCCAACACAAGGTTCACCCTCGTTTTAGAACGAGCTTTATCCGCTTGGTGTTTCTCCTCTCTGTGATTATATTTTCTCTTCTTTGCTGCTACGTCCATGTCCGTCATATTCGCCAGTTTAAATCACGTCCAATCTCTGAATTGTATCCACTCCTAAACTCACCTGCTGCGCTGTCATTGGCTGGAGGAAACACACCAGCTCCGCCCAGAAACGTCACAAGTCAACCAAAACAAACCAGAACAGTAAAATCCAGTCAGAGGACAGGGTCTCTGCAGACACAGTCACCACCACACATGTATGGAGGCCCAGAAGGGATGATGGAGCAGCTTTACCTTAGGGTAAGTCTGTATTTTATTTTGTAGAAAAAGCTGCTGACTCTGTCTTTAACCATGACCACAAAATGTTACACTGTGGATCTACTGAAGCTTTAAAAATGATGATGCCTCTTAGAGCAGCGGGAGAGTTTTGTTTAAGCACTTAAACAAAACTGAAAATCTAAACATACAGGGGCACCGGTGGTCTAGCAGATAGTTTGAGCACCCCATGAGCGGAGGCCGTACTGTAGCTGACCCCCCTTTAACTGGAGCAGGTACGGGTCTTACAGAACATGACAGCTGCTGCTGCCTTCATCACTACAGGACTGTTTGCTGAAACTGAAAAAATAAATAAATTGCAGAGCGGGCGGATGTCTCGTCCTGGAGCGACTGCGACTGTTTACAGAGGCGGCTGCATTCAGTGTAGTTATCAACACTGACGTGTGAACATGCTGCACTAAATACAACATACATTAAATAAATAACACTTAAAGAGGTTTGGTTTGTTAGAGTCAGCATGCAAACAGAGGTAAGGGTTCCCACGCTGCATGTGGAGAGACAGCGCGGAGTTAAAGGGATGGTTTCATTTACGTGGAGTTAATCTACCTGCTAAAGAGACTCAATGGACCCAACATTAAAGCACATACAGATATAAGGGCCCGATGACTTCAGCCAGCTAACAAGGACGGAAGAGTGTGGAGAGTCTCTTGTGTATTTTAGCCGCTGCAGCTTCCGTCAGCCTGTCTGTGTGTGACCCGTTTCACCTCGGGAGGGGCTAGTCTCCCCCACACGGACAGACAGGCGAAGAAGCTATCTGAGACGTCAAAGTCATCAAAAATACTAAGAAATGCAACATTAAGGGTTAAGTTTAGATCAGCAAAATATCTGAACAAGGTCTAAGACTCAAAAGAGCAACTTTTCTGTAAATTTTGTCAACATATGATTGACAAGAATACGTGCGATGACCACCTGCGGTCAAAAACTCATCACAGAGTGAGACAGCGTGCAAGCAAGAGCTCATCACTTCAGCTAACTCTTCCTCGAGCAAACACATCGGCAGAAACAAAACGGTGGGTTCGTTGAATGATTAATCAGTGCGATGTGTAGTGAGTGAAATGATAAAGTGACCTTACTATATGATCAGACATTAAGGAAACATGCTATGTTGAAGTGCTGGCTTCTCTGACAACAATGCAGCAGCCAGTATGTCCTCCTTCTAACTTTAGATTCTGGTCCTGAATGGTCTGGATTTGTTTGGACCAGAGAAGGTAGGCGGTTTTAAGGCACCCTCACACGGCCGTTCTGGACGCCCCTCGGTTTGCCAGATATGAGACCAGTTATCAGGTCAAACCAACAGGTGTTGAAGCGATGGAAGCGGGCAAGAGAACTGGTTCAGATAGAAGTGATTGTACCCGACCTAAAAAGCCTCTGCATGTTTCTAATAAGCTCCACGAGCAGAAACGTGCTCAAACTAGGATCAATATTGGAGATGCTTTTGAAAAATGGAGAGAGATGTAAACAAGGTGGAGGGTCAGGTGACAAAACAAATGTTAAATTACAGAATTCAGTCACATGAAAATGGAAATGAAATAGCAAAGGATTGCAAAGCGCCCTAAGAGCTGCTGCAGGCCTGCTGGCAGCTTCCCCTCATAAATAAATCTACACATCCACCTGCACATCCAATCACATCCAAGCTGCATGCAGCCCCAGCAATATTTGTGAACATAACTGCCAATCGTGGTGATTTATGTTTACAACATAAACTTCCAGGGCAACATTATTCACTCAAAGACTCCGGTTGTTACTTTAAGTGTGCGACAACATTACGGAACGGATCCCTACAGAGAGAGACCTTTTGGTTACAGAGGAAGAGGACTTAAAAAAAAACAGAAACAGCTGTTACATCACTCTCTTCAAACACACCACACTCCACTGACAGAAACAGTCATTTCACCCCGACAAATAGAAGAGTTAGGAGCGTATTCCTGCCTTGATCCAAAGGTTTATTTGTGTTAATGTGTTACACAAATATTGTGTCTGATCCAAACTGACCGTTTTAAACCTAGAAGTCACACGATAATAACCCTGTCTGACAAGCGTCCGCTGTGTTTTAAAGATAGAGGTGTGGTAGTTGTTTCTGGTTTCAAAAAAGGAATGCACTCAGTCACAAACAGCTCTATCTCTGCAGGGATCCTTTCTCTAATGGTATCAGACACTTGGAATAACACCCGGAGCCTGTCAGGGACAAAAACAACAGCTTTGAGTGCAGCTTTTACGGCCTGCTTTGCACATGCTGGACGAAACTATCTACTGGAGAGACTCCAAAACTTTCTCTACGTATTTTCCAATTTGAGCTCCAAAATGTGCAAAAATACGGCCAAGAGCAAAAAGACAGAAATTCCTCTTTAACTAGCGAGTTTTCTGATTTTTAAAGTGAAAGACATAAGGTCGGATTAACCAGCTCAAACAGACTGAGAGGGACACATGGCGAGTTTAAAGATCACACATGTACATAGAAAGAAGGGCGGGGGGCGGGGGGGGTTAGGTTCGAGGGAAAATGGAAAGTGAGCAACAAAGCGAAAGGCTGACATCTGTCTCTGCAGAGTGTAGAGAGGAGGGAAATAAGCCATTACTGTTAACCAGCCAGAGTGCACGGACCGCAGCATCTCAAACAGCAAAAACAACAACATGAAAAAGATGAGGGTGATCAGACTTTGTTGCCCGTTCTCACACGGGTCGGTGGTGATAATTCACGCTTTAGAATTTAGTGGGGGTGTTGTCCCTAAATTATACCTCGCTGTTTTCTACAAAGATGACACAAGGGGGCCATGATTTCACTTTTAAGCTGGTAGCACAGACAGAGTTAAGTTAAAGGCAGGGTTGGTGATTTCCTCCAGATCCACTTTTTAAGATGTTGGTTGAAATTGTCTTTAGGTCCTGACAGAAATTAATAACTCATGTGCTCTGAAAAAGGAACAAAGAAAATCCATCATCTGTAGCAGTTGTAAGCCTGTAGAAAACTTCCACCAATGTCTGCCACGAGGTACCAATCTGATGAACCAATCACACGCCTCCCTGTCTCCCTGCTTGTTCTCTAAAAAAAGATACTACACCTCCTTTAATTAAATAAATGATTGCAGGTAATCTGTGTGAGACGAGCTCGTGATGGCCTCGTCTCCTCTTTGTCCCTCGTTGAGCTTAAATCTGCTCATAAAACCTGAAACTACAAGAGGTTTGTGCTTCATAGGGAAAGTGTATGGTCATCGTTGTCATGATGATGTTGAATTAGTACTCCACTTGGGATCTGTAAGTGCTCATGAGAAGACTGCGGACTTTGTTTACTGTGTAAAACATTAAAGCGCTGTTCTTCTTTATTCTCGTGTCGAGTCCGAGCGGCAGGAGTCAGATTCTTACGAAGTGCAGGTTGTGTGAATCATGATGGATGAATAAAAGGACAGACGTGAGAAGGACTGGAGGCGTGGACAGTCTGTTGACATACGCATCCTGGCCTCCGGGAGAAACGTTGCATTCTGGGTAAAAAATTAAAGAAGAGACGGTCTAGTCTCTCCGTCTGTTTATTAGCCCCCTCTCTTTGTTTTGTTTTTTATCCTCATCATCCTCTCCCTCTCTCTCATCACCTATTTTATTCCTCCTTTAATCAATTTCATTTCTCCCTGTCGACGAGCAAATGCAGCAGTTCTGGAGCTGGTTCCCATGGCAACCACAGTTGCTAAGCAACGCGCGACTCTCCATCATCCATTCCAGAAGTCTGACAGATGGAGAGAGAGGATGCCAAGAGTGACAGAAACAAGGGAGAGAGAGAGAGAGTGAAAAAAGGGGGAAGGAACGGGTGGATATGAGGATAAATAAGAAGATGGAGAAGAAGGAGGAAAGAAAGGAGGAGGAGGAGATGAAGGAAAAGAAGTAGAGAAGAGAAAAAGGAGAATAGGAAAAAGGAGGAGAGGGAGACTGAGGAGAAGGTGAAGAAGAATAAGGAGGAGGAAAAGAAAAAGGAGACAAAAAATGGAGAAGGAGATGAGGAAGAAAAAGAGAAGGAGAAGATTTAGAAAGAGAAGAAGCAGAAGTAGAGGAGGAGGAGAAGAAGTAGAAAGAGATAAAGGAGACAAAGAAGGAGAAGATGCAGAAAGAGAAGAAGCAGAAGTAGAAGAGGAGGAGAAAAGGAGATGAAGAAGGAGAAGAAGTAGAAGGAGAAGGAGGAGGAGAAAAAGGAGACAAAGACGGAGAAGGAGAAGAAGTGGCTGAAAGCAGAGGAGGACCAGTGAGGTAGGGATGATGAAATCCAAATTAAACATGGCGATGGTGCCAATAATCTTGTCAATGATCCTCTCCTGGATTCCTCCTCTTCCTCAGGGCCTCCTTTAGTTCACAGCTTCATATTGCACTACGGTCACGCGGGGAGAATTCCATTATTAACTCATTTAGTTTTTATGAATCATATTTCATCATTTGTCTGCTACAAAGCTTTGACCTCCGGTGTGTCTCTGACTCAAAACATGACGGCTTGTTCGCTGTAATTTAAAACACAACGCCATCTGACCATACTCAGCCACCATGATGCTCCCATCGTCTCAGCCTTCATGATGCTCCCATCGTCTCAGCCACCATGATGCTCCCATCGTCTCAGCCTCCATGATGCTTCCATAACAAAGAAATCAAGCTCTGAAGTTTGAATGTTCTGAATGACTTACACCTGAAAGGCTTAAAACATAACAGGACCCATAACAGTTCCAACTGATGGATACACTTCACTTTGTAGCACCAGGTAGCAGCTACATGAGTCCAAAACACAAAACAAACAACGTGCTGAATGAGTCTAATTAGATCTCGGTTTGTTTCTACAAGCAAGATCAATGAAGTCCTTTAAAGGCAGGGTTGGTAATTTTCTCCAGATACACTTTTTAAGATGGTGGTTGAAATTGTCTTTAGGTCCTGACAGAAATTAATAACTCATGTGTTCTGAAAAAGGAACAAAGAAAATCCATCATCTGTAGCAGTTGTAAGCCTGTAAAAACTTCGACCAATGTCTGCCACGAGGTACCAATCTGATGAACCAATCACGCCTTCCTGTCTCCCTGCTCGTTCTCTACCACATGCATGCACGAGCCCACACTCAAAGCATGAGCTGAAATCCGCTTCTGGACCAATGGCGCTCGTACATGTAAGTGAGGGTCGCGGCTTTTGAGGGAGCACAGAGGGCAGGGGGTGGGTGAAGACGGAGCACGGAGGGAATGCTACTTTCAAAATCATGCTAGTTTTCGAAAATTACCAACCCTGCCTTTAATGCACTGCAAGAAGAAAAGCTTTAAAAGTCACATATTCTCCTCCTCTTCAGTGTAAATACGTTTCAGAGCTCCCCAAAACATGTGTGTGAAGTTTCTTTTTCTAAATCCACTCTGATCCTGTATTTGATCATGCCTATTAACCCCTCTATTTTAGCCCTGTTCAGAACAGGCTGTTTCTGTGTCTGTAGCTTTAAATGTAAATGAGTTGTGTCTGACCACGCCCCTCTCTGGAAGGGCTTGGGTGGCTCGGGCTTTCTCGCTCCATGTCCTATTGTTTACGGTGAGAAGGCAAAGGTGACAAAGACCTAGCTGTGGGAGTGTCACCCACCTGGGGGAGGAGTTACTGCCCTTTGTGATGTCATGAAGGGAAAATCTCCAAACGGCCTGTTTGAGTACACATTTTCTGAAAAGTGGAGCAGGCAAAAGACGGAGAGGATGGACTTTTCTCATATTGGGGGGTTTGTAGACAAACTAGGGACACATGTTAGTGTTAGAGAAACACGGTGGAGTGTACTTTGTATTGTGCATAAAATGTGACCTCAACAAAGAGGGAATTTAACCTCTGAATATGACACATTACAAAACTATCTTAACCTAAAACATACAGCTTGTTACTCATCAGTAACATGGCTTAACATATTCAAGGGAAAGTAGTGTCCAGTGCGCCTGCTGTGTGTAACATGCACAGAAATTCCGTTACATAATGGTCATCGTGCTGACCCTGACCCTCTCTGGTCCGTGGACTCTCTCGGCTCTCACGGAGGACCGAGTGCCCCGCCCTGTTGCTGTGAAGGCAGGTGGGTCTCCTCAGGGACGCCTTCGTCAGCTGTGTAACAACAAATAAAAATAGGACACAGACTCTCACCCCCTCAGGACTGAGGCCTGCAGAGTTCACGGAACGCCAAAGACGACGAAGGACGATCTCTGCATATGTTGACAAAAATGAAACAATTACTGGCTGTGTTTAACTCTTAAAGACGCTCAAACGGCTCCTGTTCACTGTTCTCTTATTCTCACAAACTGGTTTCTGTCAGGACATTTTATTGTTGTTGAATTCACTCTCTACAATAACAAACGGACTGGTTCACGCTGCAGTTCTCCGCCTCAGGATAAAAACATTCCAGCAGCAGTGGAGAGCAGAATCTTCATTTCGTCCTCGGTTGTCATGACAGTCAACAAGCTCAAGGACGAAGCACGTTGAGAGGACGAAAATCAAAAGCAAACTCACAGACAACTCCTACAACTATTGATCAGAACCAACTTACAATCCTCGAGCCAAAACAGAGAGACTCGACGGAAAGGGATAAAATGAGAGATGTGTTTTAAACATGGTGGGGACTCGAATGAGATCCTATACACACGGAAACTCTCTGCTGACGCCGGTTTGAACATCAGGCGTTTATCTGCACTCATCCAGGGACTCAGACTGGACCCAAGTAGCTACGATTTAAGTCTAATTTAGTGTTTGCAGACTAAATTGTTTCATGCATTACAAACAGCAAACTCCAAGCCCAACAGACGGCTGTTCAACATGAGTGATTCTGCCTCTTAAAGAAAGGTTTTCTCTCCACTGTTACTTTGCTAAATGTTGGAGTTCCTCCTGGACGCCTCCCTTTGGAGGTTTTCAGGGCACACCCAAACTAGGCGGAGACCCCGGGGTAGACCCCCGGAGGGATTATATATCCCGCCTGACCTGGGAATGCCTCGGGATCCCCGGGGAGGAGCTGGAAAACGTAGCTGGGGAGAGGGTAGCCTGGTTGGAAGATAGTTAACGAGACATTGCACCACAATCTCTTCATAGTATGATATCTGAGGAGCAAAGTAACATCAGTCGTCCCTCCCTCCCTGACTACCTGCAGACAAACTGAAGTCTAGATGTGTACACGAGCAGTAGAGAGCGATTGCAGCTTATTCGCTTTTTTATCGACCTCCGTTGGCGACAGAAGGTCTGCAAATGAACCAAACTTAAAAACCAAACAGAAAATCTGTTATTCCGGATCAATCTGGAAGAATCACTTCCCTGATAACATTTTATTTTAAAATCTTCGGAGTTCTTAGATTATTTGCATTATTCCAGATTTGCTGAGTTTATTTTTCTCAACCTAAAAGATAAACTCAGTGGAACTTGTGTGTAGCAAAAAGATTTTACTTATGTCCGAAAGTTGAACCAGAAATGGTCAATTTGAAGAAAAAAAAAAAGAAATTTGAAAGGTTGATTGCTCGTCTCATCCAGCAGATAAATATTTTTAAATTCAGACCTTAACAAGCCCACAGAATGATGTCATTATTTCTACCTCCGTTCAGACAGTTCATTGCAGATAAAACACAGTTAAAAAAATTTCTTTCGGCTTCGAGTCGGATTTCAGATCAACCTGTAACCTGGGAATCTAACTGGTGTGTGCCTGTGGGTTCTCTGGTTTTTGAAGTATCTGAAAGTGGCAAATACTCTGAGGCATGTGTTTTATTTATGCAAACTAACACGAAAGACCTTGTGGGCAAACTAAAGGAAGTTACATGAGGGGAAGGTTTGCTTCTCTGTCGGTCTGAACACAGCTTGAATGCAACGCAGGCTCATGTGTTGTAGGGCACAGAAGTCTCCAGTGTTGTGCAACGATAACCCAGAAAGTGACCACCGATTTCACAGTTTGAATACAAGGCGATGAAGCAATGAAAACCAAGGACAGGCTTGGATATAAAAGAACACCAGGTAAAGCAACTTTTAAAACCACTTTTAGCCGACAAAGACGACCAGCTGTGGTAAGGAAGGTTTTGTCAGAGTCTCACACTTCAGCTCAAATCCAAACAGCGGCTGAAGGACGAGAGTGAATATGAAGCATGAATGAGCATTTGTGTACTGCACAGATCAAACTTTGACAATGTAGAAATAAGCTTTATAACTAGGGCTGGGAATCTTTGGGTGTCTCACGATTCGATTTGATTTCGATTCTTGGGGTAACAATTCGATTCAGAATCGATTTTCGATTCAAAACGATTCTGTATTCATTGATCCATGGATTCAAAGTCTATTTATGAATCAGTGCATACTTCAGGATCTACTCCAGTCATCTGTGAGACTGGCTGCATTTCTTGTTGCTCTAGTTGGCATTCTTCTGATTTAAAGAGCAGGGAGTGACTGATTAGACCCCCCCCCCAAAAAAAAAAATTCAAAATAAAATCGATTTTTGGAAATTATGAATCGATTTGGAATCTTAGTAGAGAAGAATCGCGATTTTTACATGAATCGATTTTTTTTTACCACCTCTATTTATAACTGCTCCTTTTAAACTCTTTTTAACCGTACCACCGTTACTTGACCTTCAGAGAGGATGAAAGAAGTTGTTTTGTATCTTCATGTGTTTGTAAAGCAACAGGTTCTGTCTCATGGTCACGGTTTGAATTGCTGTAACTGTTTCATGGTTACACGGCTACGATCTGTGACATGCAAAGACTTTAATTTACCATTCAAATGTGGACGGCTCACAGACTCTCAGCTCTGCTCGCAGACTCACAACCTTCTCTCTCAGCCGTGGAGAGTCGTGCAGCAAGCGCAGTGTGCATACGCTTGTGATTGTAGGAGTGTGTGAGAGTACGGATACTTAAGCAGATGCTTGGGTAATTTGTAGCAGGGATAAGCTAATGTTTTGCACATTGGTATTAACTGTTTTTATTTGTTTCATGTATTGTCTGTGCAGTAATTTCCCAGTATCCGAGACAAATTTCTCCTGAGGGAGACGAATAAAGAAACCTTGACCTTGATCGTGCAGCATCGTGCAGCGCCGCCTGTGCTCATCACTTCTCTCAGGTCTGTTCTGTTCAAGAACGCGAACTGACTGGTTATGAGGCTCCAACTGAAGATAAAACTTTATTTGGTGCACAAATCAAAAGAGTGAGTAGCAGCATTCACACACAAACACACACGATGCAGTAAATAAATAACCCGAATGTGCAGAGTTACAAAGCAAAGCTAATTTAGACAGTCAGTGCTCGGGGAAAAATTGAGTCACGTCAGAATCGCAATTAATATTTTCTACAGTTCTGGATTGATTAAAAACATCCAAAGATTGTTTTTTTCGTTCTCTCTCAGTCAATTTTCACCAGCAGCCAGTTTGAGCACTGTAAACCCGCTGCCATCAATTTATTACCTGCGTATTGACCTTTTCCTTTTTGCCAGAATTCGTTTGAGTCTTTGAGCACATAATAATTTTAATTAAAGGTCCAGTCAGTGAGATGTGTAGTCAGTGAAATGATAAAGTGACCTTACTATATGATCAGACATTAAGGAAACATGCTATGTTGAAGTGCTGGCTTCTCTGACAACAATGCAGCAGCCAGTATGTCCTCCTTCTAACTTTAGATTCTGGTCCTGAATGGTCTGGATTTGTTTGGACCAGAGAAGGTAGGCGGTTTTAAGGCACCCCCACACGGCCGTTTTGGACGCCCCTCGGTTTGCCAGATATGAGACCAGTTATCAGGTCAAACCAACAGGTGTTGCAGCGATGGAAGCGGGCAAGAGAACTGGTTCAGATAGAAGTGATTGTACCCGACCTAAAAAGCCTCTGCATGTTTCTAATAAGCTCCACGAGCAGAAACGTGCTCAAACTAGGATCAATATTGGAGATGCTTTTGAAAAATGGAGAGAGGTTAGAACGCAGAAAGGTTTACAGACCGATGCAGAGCTGGCTAAACACTGAAGCTTCAGTGTCCACCACATGGCAACCTGGGTGAGCATCCACTCTAGAGAGGAGGGGGCGGGGGGAGACAGCTCTCTCTCTAATGTTTGAATTAGGACTGCAGTACCCATTTTAAACACTAGGTGTCAGAGTCATATATTGTTCCTTTAATTTAGAATACTTCCTTAAAATTCCTCCCTGCAGCTTCTAAATCAACGACAATGGCGGGACTGAAACTGAAATGTGCATCGATGCTGAACCAACACTTTAGACTTCACAAAGGCATGAGGAAATCCTGCTCATATGCAAAAGAAAAACAAGAAAGTACTCATCTCACAGCAACAAAGAGATTCACATGAGCGGAGACCAAAGCGACGATTATATCACAGGAGTGAAGCAGGGACGGCGGCCTGTTGATTACCTAAAATGTAAACATCCCAGAGGCAGAGGCACATCGAGCGGCCTCCTAACGAGTGTTTTCTACCAGTCTCACTAATGAGATCTGAGAGCTGGACTAATGACCAGCAGCAACCAGGGGACCGAGCTGGCTCAGGTGGAAGACAGAGAGAGAGGAGAGCAGTGATGTCTCTCTCACTCTCTCTCTCTCTCTCTCTCTGTGCATTCACATCATATTACTGCATGTCATGTCGCTATCTGTAAATCTTAGTTACTAACCACATATTTTCCTGAGAGCTCCTGAGCTCTCATGTCTTGTAGGTTCTTTGTGATTGTTGGTGGGAACGGCCTGCTTCTATGGACACGAAGCAGGCCGTTCTGCAACCACACTTTCAGCCTCAAGAATTAAAATGAGAGCTGAGCGATTAATCTATTGAATGCTGTCTTTAGTTTGCATCAGTAACGATCCTCAGCACCTCAAACTTATTCAAGTTTTAAAAACTTAAGACACACGACCGAGCGGAGGAAGTGTTTGGAGCTACCGCAGCCTGCAGGCAGCTGCTACCATTCACTAATTTAAATAAACAAATGAATCTGTCGTGAGAAAATGTTGGTATTTATCTAAAGGAGGACTTCAGTGAGGCGGAGGTGAAATGTTGATTTTGTTTGACTAACCTTTTCTGTTTTATAACAATGTGTGATTTGTGCAGCTCTGCTGAAAGGCTTCATTGTGTGGAGGGAATCATGGCCGGTTCATGTTTGGTTCAAAACAAACTGAAGAAGAAAGTGTCTCTAATGAAACTAAACTGGAGTGTACAGTAGAGCTTTATGTGAGGACAAAGGTGAATAAAGTCTGACCTCCGTGTAGATCTGCTGCAGAGGGCGTGGTTACCCTGTGTGATGTTCCTGTCTGAAAAAATATTTCCCCCATGAAACAAGTCAACATTAGCTGTGAAAACTCTGATATGCAAGTCAAATAGTGTTTCCACACCTGCAGAAAACTCCTGAAAAACTCCTGATATTTTCAGGAGGAGCTGCATGTGTGAACACAACCAGCTGAATGTTTCTCTCTGACTTCACCCGGAGTTTCTCCTCCAGCCTCCTCTTATTTATTCTGCAGAAAGTCAGAGTGAGCTGATGTGAGAACGCAGCAGGATATAATCAGGAGAATTCACCTCGAGCGAGTGGGAGGGGGGGTCTGCACGTCACCGCTACGATCTCCGTGCTCTTATGAACCTGCTGCATTCTGTTTCCTGTTCTCCAGTATGTTCTTCTCCACTCTTTAGTTCAGATTGTGATTCTGTTGAACTACACGTAGCATTGATAGAAAGACAAATATTCTCATTATAGTGTCGTATAGCGGACTCTGTCGCTTCATCCGCTACTTCCTCGTCTTTTTCTTTATGTCACATCTTACTTCTGGAGACCCCCCCGCCCCCCTCTCACGTCCGATAGAGATATTCTCTGCTGTGAGGTGCATGTGTGAACAGCCAGATCAGGAGAATATCCAATATTTTCAGGTGTGCAGGTGTGAAAACGGCTCAAATGAACAAATGAAACTCCTACATAATTATAGTTCCTGAAACTCTGTCCAAACATCTTCAACAGAAATAAAAAGCAAAGTGATGACTTCTTCTCTCGGTCTACAACTGATAAATATTTTCATCATCTATTGGTCTGTTTCCCTAAATTAATGAATTAACCTTCTGTTCTCTTAAATGTCAGAAAATGGTGACATTCACAGTTCCCCAGAGGCTGAGGGGACATTATCAGAAAGCGCTCTTTTGTCCGGGCTGCAGTCCAGAAACTAAATGAGATTGAGTTTACAGTGAAATCAAACAACAACCTTCACATGTGAGCGGCTGAGGGCAGAGGACTTTTTGGCATTTCGGTCATATCTGGACTTTTAAAAGCACAAATCGCTGCTAAGTATTTGTCGGAATGTGGCCAGCAGTTTTTAAAACATGCAATAGCTGCTGATAAAATACTAAACTGTCGAACAGACAATAGGAACAAGGAAGTATGAGAAGGAGAGCCAAAGTGAGCAACACGTGTGACAGAGGGAGAGCCAGAGATAAAGAGAAGCAGGCAGGCAGAATTAACGCAGTCTGTTCTCACAGGGGGGCTGAGGCCGAGAACAGTAAGTAAATCAAGAAGAAGCCTGCAGGGCGGCTGTGGTCCCCTGGTACGCCACAACCACCGGCAACCCGCCCCTCTGCAAGAAGAGGAAACACTCGGAGGAGAGTCACACGGAGGAGCAGGTAGGGCTGCCGACAGCGGGGCAGGAGGAAGCAGGAAGCATGCGGCTCTGAATCAACCGCTGCGTCAACAACGCTGAACACAAGCAAAAACCAGCTCACAAACAATAAGCTGGCATCAAGACGTAACGAAAGATATCAAGAGCAGATGATTCAAAATCAAGTAGTACTTTAGTTAAGTTAAAAAAAAAAAATCAGCGCTGTGACAGAGGGACGGGGAAAACGTGATCAAAAGGTTTAATCTCAGTGAATCTAAGCATCTGATGTATTCTTTTTTTTTGACAGAGAAGAAGAACTGATGCATGGACGCAGCTGGACGCTAACAGCAAGAATCACTGATGACGGTGTGGAAGAAACCCGTCTGCAGATAACTTAAGAAGAAAAAGATTAACTGTAAGGCTCGGGGGAAATTGATTCGCTTAAAGTGTCTGGATTCTTTATTGGACGAAAAAGTGACAATTTTTCCTGGGATGTGACGTCACATCCTTTATAAAGACAAACTCGTAGCCTTGTTGCCCGGGTAACACAGAAAGCGGATGCTTGTCGGATGATGATCACTGAGAAATTGACTTTAGGGGAACAGATGGTCTGGGTGTTACAGCTGAGGTTAAAGACTGACTGACGAGACGTGCTTTGTTTTTAGAAATATTACTCATGATATTCTTCTCTCTCTCCCGCTGTTTGATTCGATTCGAAGTTTAAATCGAATCGGAACCGAAGTATCGAGACAAAGCACATCGTCCCAGCACGAAAACAACCTCTGCATGCACTGAAACTTTTCCTCAGAGGACGTTTGAATGCAGCTTCAGCTCCATGAAAACAAGTTCATTAAATCAGTTCAAACATCAGCTACTTGTCTAATTCTTCTTCATTGCTTAACGCTCGTCTGATGTCCACTAAGACACATCGACATCCATGATAGTGCATCATTCTGCTCAGCTGGATGTTTAGTATTCTTCTCAACATGATGAAAACACTCAAAGTTCAACTTTTAATCTGGTGCATTTGCTTAGCAGACATTTTCTTTGCACCGAAAAGACCTGAAAGTATATCTCCCTCCGTCCATTAATCAATAAAAAACACACGTGCTTGCTTTGACCTTTAAAACCAGAGAAGAACGTTTTGTCCCCCTCAACACAAAAACATTGATCATGAATCAATGAGGGAATCAATGAGGGAATCAGACTGATAAATGGAGTCAATAAGGAATTTGTTATCCATAAAATGCATCGATTTTCATCTCAATCATGGAACCCTTCGTGCTCCAGAACAATCTGAGATGAGACTTTTTTATTCAATTTGAGCTCTGTGGCTAAGCAAAAGTTGTTAAAGTAAGTATGTCAAGACTTAAGCGGATTATCTCGAGCAGTGAGGTGCACACACGAGGAAAAGGTGATGAGTTTGCGGAGGATGTAATTTGTCCACTCAGCGCTGCGAGTGAGGATATCAGAGTAAGGAACAGTAATGGAAGAATCCCAGAGAGGCAGATAACAGCGGAGGAACAGCTCACCTCTGACCGACAACAATCGATGTGCAGGATCACATATCTACACATGAAGGTGCACATTACTTCAGTGACACTCGCAGCTGCTGCTGCTGCAGCCGCACACAGTAATGAAACAAACATCTGGAACGAGCTGAAAGCAGCACAACAAAGATCCATCTGAGACGTAAACCGTTAGCTGTCAGATGAGAAGAACAACAGAGGATGTGGAAGTAGATTAAAAGTATCTGTCACAGAACAGCTTGGCGGTTATATCGCGCCCCTCATGTACGGAGGCTATAGTCCTCGTTGTAGCATCCATGGGTGGGTTTGAATCCGACCTCAGTCCTACTTTAACATCCTGAACCTGATCTACTGAGTGCAAACACCAGTTAGCAGAGAGCATGTGCCGTATTATGTTGTTCATGTTTATCATGCATGTTGGCACGCTAACCCAGAACTTCCACCAGATACGTGTGCATTGCGTGTCCGCTCCGTTACGGCTCCGTGCTCCCTCATCCGTCAACACCAACAGGCTGCGTTCTCAGAGCGCAGCACGGCGCAGCACGGAGCAGCACCGCCGGACAGCTGGAGTCCGGAGACCAGTTTTTATGGTACTTGTAGCACCTTGACATTTTCTTTAAAATGTAAGGTGCGTTACAAATAAAATGTATTATTATTATTATGACAGAGCGAGATAATGGGATGTATGTGGTATTAAACCGTATAAAACCCTTATAAACACAACATCAAACACACAGGTCACTGTCCACCAAATAGGAAACATTTCATTTTAATCACAAACTTAGAGTGGCTCATGAGGATAGGTCAGAGGATAAATACTGTCAAGTCTGGTGTATTAGATGCACTTTTAAAAACATTGTCACTCATTTAAAAAGTGAGCTACATCCTTTATACCTGCGCGACCAATAAACCAATATTAAATCCGGATGATGAGCCTTCATAGAGCAGTCGCTACCATCACAAACTGCATCCATTGTCTCCTTCAACAATTGGGACGACAGTAGCTCAGTCGGTAGGGACTTGGGTTGGGATCAAAGGGTCGCCAAGTCCCATATGGACCAAAGTATGGAAGACATTTGACTCCTCTGACTGCATTTTCTCCTTTAATGTCGTTGAAATATCTTTACTTACCGATTTTCTGGTTGAATATTTTGTCAAACGTCAGTTCGTCTCTCTCCTCCAGGTACTTTTGCATCACACTGCGAATACTGTGAACATAGAAGAGGGAGATATGGATTAATATCCTCAATCGATAGCAGTGTAATCAAACGGACGTCACAATAACCACATCTCCTCCACCTCCAGTGTGTGATCCTTGCCCGGGTTTGGGACTCTCCCTGCAGCCTGTCTCCTGACAGTCAAGCTGCAGGGACGAAGGGACACGGGAGGCTGCGAGGGAAGGACACCTGGAGAGAAACATGCTACCGTGGGAACGGGTGTTAATGAGAACAAGAGCAGGGAGAATGAATCAATTAGCACCCCCTCGACGGGCCCATTACCACCGCAGCAGCACCCTGCATGCTCAGGAGAACAGTGGCCAGGCTTTACCTGCAAACACCTCCGAAGGCGCTTACTGAGCGCGTGCAGGGAGATCCACATGCTCCTTCTGACTGGCTCATGTTTTCTACTGTATTCACATTTTGATAGCGTTTGCTCTTTTCTCCCAGCTCGTTCTCGTGCTCAGTTATTGTGATTTTTTTTTGTTCCAATGAAGACAAACAGCCCAATCATAAATAACCTTTAGCTTCCAGGATCGCGTCCAAAGAAAAGGTTACAAAATACTGAAGAATTTCCTGAACAAAGCGTGTGTGACTGAGCTCTGATGATGTTTGCTCTTAAACTAACTGACCTTGAGCTGAATACGAGCTCTTCAAATTTACACTTCTGCATCACTCATTAATAGAACTTCAATGTCTTACAGCCGAGTCTGCGACTGCACGTCAGAATATCAGGGTTCATGTTCAGTAAGAGCGTGACAACAGCTGATATAATGCAGGGCTTAACCTGTACGTCCAGGTGTTTACGTGTACGTCCAGGTGTTTACGTGTACGTCCAGGTGTTTACATGAACGTCCAGGTGTTTACATGAACGTCCAGGTGTTTACATGAACGTCCAGGTGTTTACATGAACGTCCAGGTGTTTACGTGTACGTCCAGGTGTTTACATGAACGTCCAGGTGTTTACATGAACGTCCAGGTGTTTACATGAACGTCCAGGTGTTTACATGAACGTCCAAGTGTGTTTACGTGTACGTCCAGGTGTTTACATGAACGTCCAGGTGTTTACATGTACGTCCAGGTGTTTACATTAACGTCCAGGTGTTTACATGAACGTCCAAGTGTGTTAACATGTACGTCCAGGTGTTAATGTACATCCAGGTGGTTGTGTGGAAAACATGTTTTGAGCAAATGTCTCGTATTGTATTCAAATATTTGCATTTTTACACAGCAGGAGAGTAAATATTCGTGTAGTGTTGTATGACAAGTTTGTCCTCAAGTTTAGCAAAAGTTCAGAATAATAAGGGTGTGTCTGTTTGTCTACAGCGTTGACACCAATAAAAGCAAAGTTAACCTTCTTCCCTCTTTGAAAGACGAGCTGCTCTTGTTATTGCAGGTCATAGATCTCCTGGAGCCAATAAAAACATAGAGGCACAGCAACCTGCATTAAAACTACAACTTGCCAAGTCACGAGGCAAACGCCGGCACTACTTTCCGCCCAAACTCCTCGGAGAGGATCCCAGCAGGCCTGGCTGGTTGTGTGACTGTTTCCTGGGCCAGTGCGGGCAGATTTTATGGGAGAGTGGGAATGATCAATGGATGCAACATTTCAGCTGCAGCAGCAGCAGCAGCAGGAACAAGAAGCTAGGAAGTAAACACTTCCTCTTTTAGAGGACGCCTGTTTGTGCGTGTCCCTCTGAATCATCAGCAGCTGACTCTGGTTATTTGTATGAAACCTCACCACCTCTGACACCAAACATGACAGCTGGTCAATTTATTGAAAAGGTCAAGCCTTATTAAGCACAAATATCAAAGAAGGGATAAAAATGGTTCTGATACATTAAGTAAGGTGTTTGAGGTTTGTGAACGAGGATGTCAATCAGACCAAAGTGTGAACAGACATGTGAGACAGACAGCTGTGGGTGATGATGGTATTATTATTTAGATATTTAAAAATTTAAAAACATTGTCTGTAATGGCTTCAACTTGATCCTTTAAGGCGGACTCAGCCAATGAGAGCAAGTCCACTAAAAGATCCTGTTTTTGCAACTGCTGTCACACCTGCATAAAACTCCTGAAAACATACCGACAATTTCAGGGTGAGCGTCATATATGAACCCCCACAGCTGAATCTTTCACTCTGACATTAAATGGAAGTTTTTAAAGGTCTCATATTCATATTCTCCTCCTCTTCAGTGTAAATAAGTCTCAGAGCTCCTCTAAACATGCGTGTGAAGTTTCTTGTTCTAAATCCACTCTGATCCTGTATTTGATCATGCCTATAAACCCCTCTATTTCAGCCCTGCTCAAAACAGACTGTTTCTGTGTCTGTAGCTTTAAATGTAAATGAGCTGTGTCTGACCACGCCCCTCTCTGGAAGGGCTAAAGTGGCTCGGGCTTTCTTGCTCCATGACCTATTGTTTACGGTGAGAAGGCAGACTCAGAGGGCAGAACAAACACCTAGCTGTGGAAGTGTCACCCAACTGGGGGAGGGGTTACTGCCCTTTGTGATGTCATGAAGGGAAAATCTCCAAACGGCCTGTTTGAGCACACATTTTCTGAAAAGTAGAGCAGGTAAAAGACGGAGAGGATGGACTTTTCTCATCATTGGGGGGGTTTGTAGACGGACTAGGGACACATATTAGTGTTAGAGAAACATGGGGAAGTGGATTTTCTATCAACACCCCAACACAACAGAGCTTAACATCCAATGGATGATAAACATTTTTTAAGCCTTCACAGCAACATGTCCATCTAAAAACAATGTTCCAGTTGCCTTCTGTAATCACCGGCCCTTGTTGTGCACAGCTTTCAGTGCTTTACAACAAAGAAGACTTGAGATAGCAACAACAGCAGCTTCACACATCAACATTAGCTTACGGGAGCAGATGACCGGAGCACAGCACAAAACAAAGAGGCTCCTGCTGTGACAGTGCAGTTTGAGTGACAGAGTGACTGCTGGCACGCAGTGATAAATAAGGCAATATTATCTACAGGGGATTGCCATGACGCTGGGAATGTGGTGGGCTGTCACAAGTGGATGAATGTGGAACAAATGCTGGGATTCATCTTCTGTTATGTGGAAAAAGCCCTCACTTTCCCTGAATTATAAAGAGATGAATGCATGCTCAAATGGGCCATTTACATGTAAACTAATCCTACGACACTATCACTGCTTCAACCGTCGTCACAATACAGGATGTGTAGACGTCCAAGGCCCCTAAATATGTGGTCATCGCTTGTTTTTAGAAACAGAAAAATTGCAGGGTTTGAGCTTCTTGTCCAGCCATAATCAGTTTGTAAAAGGAGAAAAGTTCAGAGTTGACGCTCGTTGCCTTAAACCTGACATGAACTTTATGTTTAGGAAAGTATGCATCAGCTCAAGTTGTGCTACTTGGAAACTACAAGCATCGATTTGTCCTGGAGCTTTGTTTTACAACATGATGTTCAGAATCAGATAAATGCACAACAGTCCAGCATTATATGTCAGGATATTCCTGGAGTTTACATCATGTGCTGCAGTCTATAAAATATCTTTTTATCATGTGTCCCATGGCTGCTGGCGAGTCTGACTCAAGTCACGGTTACACCAACTGACTTTCAAAGACGTGGCGGACTTTTGCTTGAACTGTGTCTTGCTGCAGCTTTCTTGTTTGTTGGTGTGAGACGGTCGTAAAAATTATAATGACTTGTAGTTAATTTCCATCAGGAGCATGATGGGAAATTATGTCAGCAGGAATTGTTTTGTAGTTTTGTTAACAAAGGACCCTTCAAGATACCCAGACTTTAACAAATCTTACATCTATCAGGGGAGTGATTGGCAGAGGATGAAAAGACACACACCGATGTAAAACAACATGTTTAATATTTTAGTGCAAAAATACTGTGCCTATAAGTTAAGTCAATCCGAGTCCGTCGTGTTGAACGCGACAGCAGCTCTTCTTCGTGGAGAGAAATATCCGACTCTTTTCTGCATTATAAATCTCTTAATAAAAACCTTTGGCACCTTCAGAGTGTGCAGCTGTACCGATATAAAAACAGTCAGTGAACTGAAACACGTCTCTGGAAGTTGTCGGCATAAACAGATGGTGAGCTACGGGGACGGTGGAGCAGCGATGTGTTAAATCTGCGAGCATGTCGGGAGCGTCGGTGGTCATTAGGTGACTGCAGGGGGCAGGTTAGGAAATAGAAACACATTCTGAAGCGTCCTTGAGCGAGTCGGTTTATTTCTGTCCGAGGGAAACAAGGAGTCGTGACACTGTCCTGCTACCAGCTGTAAGCACACAAACACACACACACACGGTCCGTAAGAAACACACTGTGCACCTTCCTCTCTGCTGCAGTTACATAAGTCTGCCTTCATTACATCTGCTTCAGCCTGAACCAGCTGTTAGCACCGTGAGAGGAGAGCCAACAAAACGACTACAAGCCAAAAGCTCTGAGCATGACTTTACTGTTCCTCTGCTGACTCGCTGACCTTTTCAAACCCCTCATGTCATAAATGTGAGACACTCTGACCTACTTGCATATCGTCTGTAATACTGCTGAAGGATCGTTCTTGTGCTTGGCCACTACTCCTTCTGTTTATTTAAAAAGTCCAAATGACTAATGGGTCCTCATGTGAAAGACTTTAACGGCTGCAACGTAATCTTTAGTAAGAATGTTCGTTGTTGCCATTGACTACTAGGGTCGTCACGATACCAGATTTTCAAACTTCTATGCGCTTCTGTGCGGTAATTTTTACAGAAAGGATCCTAACAGAGCCAGCAGACCCCATCGATAGAACCTGGGACTTACTGTATTTCTCACAGAACATGGAAGTAACGGGTCAACATCTGCAGAGGTTTGCATTATTACGTCAGTGTTTGTCATACAGACGAGACTCGGGCTGGACACACAGGTATATTTCCCAAGCTCTCTTTTAGCAATAGCCTATTTCATCACCATGTCGACCTCGAGCGCGTGCAAGAGAGACAGAGACAGAGACAGAGAGAGAGAGAGAGAGAGAGAGAGAAGTCCGCAGGTACTTCCCTCAAACGCACCGACTGATGTGCAGCGTCTCGTGCAACAGAAGCTTTTTATGCTGTTTTGCAGCTGCCTGCTGCCGATGTCGCCCTGCTCTCGTAGTTTAGGATGATGTTGCCGTACTCGATTCAATAAGCCGCCACACACGCTGATCATCTGACGTGATAACGGAGTCTCGAGTGAAACATTTCAAAACAGGAGTAATGATATCGTACAGCTGACGAAAATTTTACAGAATGAAACGAAGCGGGACGAGCTGCTGTGAGGGGAGAGTGTGTGTGTGTGTGTGTGTGTGTGTGCGTGCGTGTGTGTGTGTGTGTGTGTGGATAAGAGAATGGAAAGTCAGGTGAGCAGACTAAAGTCGTTTGTGACACACACACTAAAATAAGTTAGAGAATAAAGCACCATTAATATACTGTACATATACAAACCTTATTTTAACATCTAACCTGACCTTAAATAACCAGAGTACTTCCTGCTGCGTTCTCACGTCAGCTCACACCATCCTGACTTCACCGTGAAGATTTTACTCGGGGGCTTGTGGGAAAAAATCTGTGTAAAAGTCAGAGTGAAGAATTCTCTGAAAACTGTTTTGAGTTCACACATGCAGGAAACTGTCAGGAAGTTATTAGGAGTTTTATGCAGCTTTGAATAGGACTATAATATACAGCGTGTGTGTGTGTACGTGCTCATTTCATCTCTGGTATGTGCTGATACTGCTAGGTTTTTTCTCCTAAATATCGGTATAGGCCCCAAAAATCCCATATTGGTCAGGCCTAAGTACGTGTGTGTGTGTGTGTGTGCTTGTATGCATGTGTGTGTATGCGTGTTTGTTCATATGTGCTGAAATCTCACTTGTGTAACTTTAGTGCAGCAGTAAAAGGTCAGAGTACACTCTGCATAAAGCGATCAGAATCAAGTGAACTCCGATCATTTCGCTTTCTCTCTCTCTCTCGTGCTCTGTGATCTTCGGTGTTTACGCTCTTCGTTCAGCGAGAGACGTGAAAAGATTCCAGCAGCAGCTCGAAGTGTAAAGACACATGCGCGCTCAGCTTTCATGAGCTGCTGATCTCCACACCGACGCTGGAACAACATTGTGTTGGAGACTATTTAACGCTGCAGGAAGTATGCTGATGTGTAAATATTTAACATATTAACAGGATGTCACTGACATTTCTGCAGCGTGGTCTGCGGGCATGTAATTGAACCCTGTTGATAAGAGTGTCAGAAGCCGAGGTGCTGACCTGCTGGTGTGTATTTTAGACTCGTCTTTAATCCCTGCTTATTGATGTTGAACCTCTGTGTTTCTCACCATCAGCAGCTTCGTGTTTGTCTGCAGCTCAGAGCGAAGCCGACATACAAACATAATAAGAGCACAAGAGGAGGACGCTTTATTTGAGCTTGTTTAAGCCTCCAGACATGCTATTACATCTGTACCTGGGAAACTAGTCGGACTCGCAAACCTGTTTTTCTAGCTACTGCTTGGCGTCTGAGTGCAACAGGTGGAGGATTAAGGGGGTGTGAGTGGAGACGCCTTAGACAAATTGAGCAATTTTTCAAACAAGAGATCATTTCCTCCTGATTCACAAAGGAACAAAAATCATCTTTAAGTTTTAGTTTGTGAGTCAAAACGCTTGAATCTGTTGTCTTTTGTCCTCAGCTCTAAAAAGAGTCCAGATTTCTCTTTTCCTGCGTCTTTATAGAACTTAATAACTAAAAGGTAAACTGAGTTTGGTAATGCTCCAGCGAATCGCTTTAGCTGGAAGCCATGAACCAGGATGTAATGACTGCAGAGAAATTCAAACCCTGACGTTCTCATCGTGTCAGTCTGAGTGTCGGACAACGAAGCCTTACACATAACACCAACAACAATGATGACAATATAAATTACGGTTAAGAAAAATATCAGAATGGGATTGGAACGGATCTGGAGTCTGCAGCTGTAAATGTAGTCAAACAAAGTGAAGATAAGGTCCCTAAACGCTCCCTCTGTGTTCTGTCCGACTCACACAAGATCCGTGCAAGAGCCGCCATCGCAAAGACAACCACATCGGCTACATGATCGGTGTGTGTATGTTACATGTTTGTTGACAAAGTTATGCAGCTGGGGGGGGGGGGGTCTATGATCTGATCTGAACGTGAGATTCGTGATCCGTTGCACGCCCATAAAGACAGAACACGCTGCAGCATCAGGAGCTCGGTGCCTCCAGTGTTCAGGGAGGTAAAATAAGTTTTCTCAATGTCGTCTGGCGGGATTAAAGAAAACGATGCAACAGCTGTTTCCTGTTTTATAAAAACAACATCTTACTCTTAGAAAGGTCTTCTCTCTGTAATGTTGTCACACACTCTGAATAACTATCTGAGCAGAACCAGCACTGTTTAAAAACACGAGAGGAAACCTTAAAAACCTGATATACTCCCATGTTCTGTTCCCAAAGCTTACAGGAGCTCTTCAGAGGAACAGTGCGACGTCAGAGTGTTGGCTGGAAAACGGCAGCAGGAGTAACAATGTTAGTTTTAGGATTTAGCGCCCTGTTTGATTACAACACGATGGCACCGTCCACATTCACTCTCCAGCAAGATTATGCAATTACAAAAATAAACACGGGCTCTCCTAATTCTCTGCACTTAAAAAAGGAAATCTGTGAATTCCTCCACTGTGCAGTGATTGCCCGGGATGCCCGTGCAAGTTCGCGGTTTTCTCTGTTGCAGTTGTGCTTTTACTCGTTTGTGAAGATGCAAAAATAACCCAAATAAAAACAATAATGCATCTGTTATATTAATCATCGTAAGGGCTGGAAAAGTAGAAAAGAAGCCTTCATAACGAGTGTGTGAAATCCTGACAGAGAGAGCAGGAGGTGACGGAACACCTGATGACTAAAGTGTGATGGATTTATACATGCAGAGTTTCTATTGTTCAAGGCGGGATCGTCTTGGAGCGGTCCAATGAGCCCATGGGTACTTCTCTAATGAGTCATCGCTGCATCTCAACATCCCGCGAGTGCAACAGAATAATATTAAAAATGTTACGAGGATATTAGACTCGTTTGTTTCCAACCACCGTAAAGAAATTACAGTTAAAGATCTGACTGGTGAAACAGGGTGATTAAGACTTATTGATCTATTGTGCCACTGCATATTTGACTGTTAGTACTTTCAAAAGACTTCACCTTGATCTAGAAAATCAGACGTGTTAGGTATTCCATCGCCAGCCTTCGGTCCTTCCTGCAGGTTAACGTCAGCGTGCCTGAGCTGAATGAAGCTACACATTGTTTGGTTGATATCACGGTTTAACCTGACACAGCCTAAGTACATTTTTATTTTTTTAATCAAAATACTGACAATCAGCGCGGCTCCTACCAGATGCTATCCGTTTACTGTCCTTGTTTACATCCAGGTAGGAGAGCGAGGAGAGCAGCCACATTAACCAGAGCTTCAGCCCCGACTATTGGCGGGTGGCTGCATTACAGCATGAGCACAATATTTGACCGGCATCAAGAGAACATTCAAATATTATAATTAGTTTAAAGGGTTTTGGCTGATGTGCATCTGACCTTGAATTTCAAAAAATGCCATCTAACGTCAATTTATGACCATGGACAGGGCTGGGGGGGGGATTGGGGGGGTTGTAAGACACGCCCACTTACTCTTTCGTCAGCCCCAACTGATCGGCAAGACAAGCTAGGCTATTTAGCCATAGGCGGCGACTCATGAAGCAGCAATGACACTTTATGCCACAGAAATGTGGTTGGTGGTCGAGGACTTCTCTCCTCCAGAGTCTCCTGTAGACCGCGAACCATGGCGGTCCAGAGCCGCATCACTTCGATAGCCCTATTCAGACCGCTGTTTCAAGCCGCAATATTTATTCTCCTGTGACACGTTTTGCCTTCAAACTGAATGTTGCAGAGGCGTAATGTGGGGACAAAGTGATCCCCCCTCTGTATCGTCTTTAGAAGTAGTAACGGAGGCGTTACAGAGGAGAGACGGGATCAGCTGAGCCAGCGGGGGAGAACAGCGCTGTGTGTGTGTGCATGTCTGACTCTGTGTGTATGTGCAGCTCCCTCTGTGCCGTGCTTCTGCTAAGCCTAAAGGTGAGCATTGAGACAGGTGCTTGATCACACAGCTCTACAGGTACCTAATTAGACAGAATTAACATCCCAGCATATCACGTAGTTTACAGTATCACAAAACATCCAAAGACATTTAATCGCATTGACTGTATGGTGATATTTATTGTGTTGCCTCAGTCTTGCTAACATACAGCCCTTGTAAAGACGGGATTCTCATATCTAAAGAAGGTCAGTTTCCAAATGGCTCCGACCATCTGGGAGCCGGCCTAGCAGAGTCTCTGTCTTCACTTGTATCTCCACCTCCTGGAGAACTTCGTCACGTCTCGTCGCTTCTCCTTAACAGCGGGTCCTCCTCTCGCCCTCCCCCCACGCATCTCATCTCAACAGCCTCCAGTGTTGCTGTCAAAGTCTCACCTCGCTGCCAGAGGACACAGCCTTGGCCCGCCGAGAATGTGGCAGCACCACGCTATCTCCAAAGTGCCACATTTAACTGCCCCCCCTTCCCTCACCCGACAGCGAGCATGTGGCTTAAACCTTCCCACACGCCCCACTGCTACTGCTAAAACTGTGCATGTGTAAAAGTTTGTCGCTTTGCACACTATTTCTGCAGCTTTTGCTATTTTCAGAAACTGATTTCGCAGATCGGATCCACACATGTCCCTCTTATCGCTCTTGTTTTGGCCACATTGTTCTCATGTATCTATCCCAAATAAAACGTGTTGCTCTAAAGCAAGACAACAAGATATGGATGGGATGAGGCTCTAATACAAAGCCACCATGTCGTCCAGTTATACTGGAGGCATTATTGTAATAATAATGACCTCACTGACATGTTTTAGGTGAATTTCCCATTACTGTGAGCCCTGCTAACTGATATGCTCAGCAGCAGTGTATTAGTGCTGTAACACGTCCATTAGCCGAGGCATTTATCTCTGCAGCTCCAACATCACGGTGAGCAATACATAAACAAGCTCATATCTAACATGAAATCATTTTATAAATCACATGCACAGAAGGATAACACATTATTGCTTGTTTTGATGCATCAATGTACACACACCTGTTCCTGATGCATTTTTAAGCTACAGTAACTGTCTGTGCGGCCTAAATGACCTTCTCCTATCCCGCTGATAATCTGTTGGAGACGGTTTATTAACCAGATAGTCAGTGTTTTCTTCAGGTGGAGTTAAAGTGAATGTTGTCAGCAGCTTCTCAGTGGCACTCAGTAGCCAATCGTTGGGATTAACGTCCATCATCGTCCTGGGTTTGTGTGCATCTAATGAGGAGCGGTGAACTCAATTAGCAAAGCAGCAACAAGCTTTACAGCCAAACGAGATGATCCTGATTAGTTTCTCAAAGGTTAAAAACAAACCAACTGTACTTAATACCAATGCTTTTTATTCTGCATGTGAAGCAGGACGCACACGCCAAGCGACCCGAGTCAGCTCAGTATTATCTCCCAGGATAATTCATAAAAACATCAAGATGAGCCGTTTTCACATCTGCACTCCAAATATCTAGATAACTTCAGGAGGACTGCTCCAGATATTCTCCTGACCTGCCTGTTCACACATGCGCCTCACAGCGGAAGACTATCCCCGTCAGACAGGAGGAGAGGCGGGGGGTCTCCTGAGGTAAGACATGATGTAAAAAAACAACAACGCGGAAGTAGCGGACAAAGCAACAGAGTCCTCTATACGATGCTGTAACGAGAATATTTGCCTTTATATCAATGCTACATGTAGTTCAACGAAATGACAACATCAAAAAAAGATACTGACGAACAGAAAACATAATGCAGCCATTTAATCCAGCACGGAGATCGTAGTGGCCGCGTGCAGACAGTCTACGCAACGTGCAGCAGTCACAGTATACAAACGTCACCCCCCCCCCCCCCTCCTATTGGCTCGAGGTGAATTCTCCTGGTTATATCCTGCAGCGTTCTCACATCAGTTCACTCGGACTCTCTGTAGAAAAAATACCAGGGGTCTGGAGGAGAAACTCCGGTTGAAGTCTGAGCGAAAAATGTGGCTGTTTGCGTTCACATATAAAGCTCCTCCTGGAAATATCCGGAGTTTTTCAGGAGATTTCTGCAAGTGTGAAAACACTATAATAGATGAAATTCAAGTGTATTCAAATTTAATGGTGACTGGTATCCAATCAAGTACAGGTACAGGTCTGTGTGTTGTGTGTTTGGGTGTAGCACTAAGCCTCTCGTGGTGTAAAACTCCTCATGTTGATGGACTCTTTATCTAAAGGATTAAAGGCTGGTGACATTTTTCAGACTTATTTACTTCTCACGGGTGTCGTGTGAGTCAAAGCTAGAGAGGTAGGTTTCGGCATGCTACGGTTGCTCATGCACGAGCACAAGCACGTGTACGCAACGTGGACATGAAGCATAATCGATCGGCAGATTAACTCATCCTTTTCCGTGCTCGAGAGTTCTGCTGTCGTCTAAAAGACACATGAATTACCCAAACTGGAAGACACGTTCCTCCAAAAGTGGATCACTCCGCCAACAAATGCAGCATTTCATAATATTGACTGGATGTAAAAGTAGAGATGTCAGCGATTAGTTACCTTAACGATTACACATCGCCACCCTCGCTAACCACTAGAATTACTAGTCGATAAAACCGGTACTTGCAGCAAAGGAGCCGCAGGTTCGACCCGAAACCTGCAAGATCATCTGATAACAAACCGACGTGAACCGAAACCAACGACTGCCTAAGGGAGGAAATCACTTTTCTCACCTTACAAAACATCGTCACAAATGATGAGCAGTCACGTACAGCTGATAACATCTGAAGTAAATGAGACACAATGTGGAAAAACTCTCATGGTTGTTCAAATATCTTTTTTTAAGGAGGGGCAGTAGACAATAAAACCATCATGTACCCGTTATAACACGAGTTGTTTGATGTTTAAGGAGAATCTAGTATTTCTAAACCTAGGCCCTCATTTTGAATGCTGAAGGGTTCAAACATTTTGGAATTGCTCCAGTAAATTTCTGCAGCCTTAAAACAGACTGTGATGGCTGCAACATAATCCTGGGAACCCAAATGAGCCGAATCAAATTACATCTGTTTAAAGTTCTTGTTTCGGCCACTGGCAGGCTCATGTCGTTACACTCACACGAGGCAAGAGTCCAAGCACGTTCAGCCCCCAAAGTCCAGTTCGTTTGACTAGTGTGAGTGATTCGTACCGTGTTCACTTCCTTGGCCCTGGCACGCTTGGAAGAGGTGTGCTTCGGCATGGTATGAACCATACCACGCACGAGCACGAGCACAGGCACACAAAGTGGACATGACATATAATCGATCCCTGCCTCCATTACGGAGAAATCCCAGAGTGTTCAGTCTGTATCTGACTAACATGACTCAAAATAAGACACAAAGTCAGTAAAGTAGCTGTCATGAGCTCTGTGTTGTTCTCCGATGTGCAAATGCCGACTCGACCGCGGGTTGCCTTTTGTATCTACGAGTCTGTCTGTCTTGTAAACTAAGCACGCTTCATGATCCCGTAAAGCCATGCATGTGTTGTATTACGACGTTATGTACAAGAGGTAACCGTGCTCAGGCCTGGTTAGTCCTGGAGCAGTGTGAGTGCAGGCCAGGGGGGAATGGCGAGGGGTGGGGGGGTACAGAACCGGGCAACCGAGCCTAGTGTGAGCGCGCCCTGAGGGTCTCTCAACATTACAGAGAAAATTCCTGCAGACATAGACCTTCTCGTGAAGTGTTTAATCATTTTTTACGCAGACCTGACAGTTACACCGCCAATTTCAAACCAACCTGACTCCAATGACAAAATCAGTCATTTTGTATACTGCAGAACATAGTACTGTATGCATTGCAAACTGACTGACTGAGGTAGCTGTAGACCAACAACGACTGTGTTCTGCAACATAAACAAACTGTTTTTAACAATGGAGTCTGGAGTGTTGGAGTAGAGCGACGTGACGGCTGATTTTCGTTGAAGAAATATATTTCTCTTTAACAAAAAGGTCCATTTCTGATGGGATCTTTTCTGCAATGAAACAACAATCTTAGGTTTGTAGAAAATGCTGAAGCCTGTTTCAGCGCTGCAGGCTGAACGATCTAATTAGCAAATGAAAAACTTTTGCTGCTTTTACGTCATTTAGAACCAAAATTAGGGCTAAAATAGGGCCCTGGTTTAAAACAAACAAACACACAATTACCCTTTCACCCATGTAGGTTAACATTGACATTTGTCAGCTAAGCAACATAATGAGTGGTTGTCAAGACGTGCCGGAAGGGAGAATTCATTACTAACCCTGAGGGCCTTTTAACCTGTGCACTGAAGCGGAAATGATTGTTTTAAACATGTACAGGGGGCGGGGCCTCTTTATGACATATTAATTGATATCAGAGATATAGGAGGTAATGATTGATTCCACATCATATTAATCTCTCATACATGAATGGGAATCAATGTAGGCTATTGTGTAATATCCCTTTATCCAATCATTTTAGGTGGAACAATCAACAGGCTTCAGATTCATTACTGTGTGTAACACACTGCGCGGATCACTGCGTTCTGCTGATCTGCCAAGACAAGCCAGTGAGTGAATGAATAGCTGACCTCCTCCGAAATCTCCCTGGTTCAAAATATAATGTCTGTTTGAACCCACATGTGCACTTGTAGAGCCTCTCTACTCGTGTGTGGGTGTGTCAGGAACAGTTTGTGATTAATAAGGTGTAGAACTGTAAACAAGATCAATACAAATGCAATATGACTTTACAAAGCTGCTGCTCACACACACACGCGGAGGGGTTTTCATTTGACTTCACACAAACTGTGACATTTATAAACCTGGTATGAAATGCATCTATCTCATTAACCAAATACCAACCACATCCTCTTCGATTTCAAAATGCACGCTAAATGAAGCCTGGTCTGAAGAGACACATTCAAAGGCCTGATGAGCTGCGTAGCGGGGACAAAGGGATGTGCAATTATGTGTGGATGTTTGGGGGGAGGGGGAGGGGTGTTTTATTTAAATCTGATGTCAGCTGTAGCCTCATCTGATGGCCTACTCGTCGTGCAAACAGCATGGATAAGCAGAGGAGCTGCATGGTTGCTCTACACAGCACTGACACCAACACAAAACAAGCCTTAGCAGCTGGAAAAAATGTGCAGGACATGCTACACAAAATGTGTAAATGATCTCTGTGTCACTGAAGCAAGCCTGGAGGATGTGGAGAATGTTTCACAGAATATAATAGAGATATATTCTGCATACAGAAGCATTACAACCTGCAGCTGTGAGCTTCTGTATTAACATGCTGCAGCTGATAATTCAGTGATTCAATGGTTGTTTTTTTTTCGTTTTGATAGCTACTGAGCAGCTGCTGTAGTGCAAAAAGCTCTACAGTCATATTTCAGAGCCTCTATAGTACTTTACACAACCACAGATAGCCTCCATTAATGTGCTGCAAAGGAAACATGAGACATGTTTATGGTGTGGTTATAAGTGAAGGAAGCCTGTGAGTTATGGTGAGCATTTGTCGGAATAATCTGACACTAATTTCAAAGGAAGAACTCCATCAACACTTCATATTGTTCGCAAAAATAAGAAAATCATGTGAAATCTTCTGCATGCAGCTGCATCATAACCTACTTTTGTTGTCTCGTTGGATTTTCTGCAACACTAGAATAAGTTCTTGATGCATTTTATGAGTAAGATGGTTTAGAAATTGCGTCTTTGCATGATTTTTTTTTTTTTTTTTTTGCTGAAGCCAGTGCATGTTTGCAGAAAGCTCCACAGTCATATTTCTCTGAACATCTACAGTAAGTCACAGGGTTAGGAGGAAGCACGCCTCCATCTCCCTACATGGCTGCAAAGCATTTACTAAATATTCACGAAATTAACAGGCAAACAGCTCAACATCACAGCGCTTTGTTAATGTGCTCACCTGGGCTCAGGCAGGATGATTTTCTTACTCGCCCGGGCCGCTGGAGTAGATTTGCTCTTCTCCATCGCCATCAAATAACTGACATCGGCGAGCACTGCTTCGAGGTCCGCCATCTTTCGACCCTGGTGCGACCAAATCAATAAAATAACCGGGCTTGGGGATGGGTTCTGGTTTTGGGGGATTATAAAAAACAATGTCCTCCTCCAGATGAGACCAACATGAAGCAGTGAAGGTGCGTGACAGGGGGCCCAGCTGAGCGGACGACGGGGCTGACCATCGACTGGAAAGGTTGATGTCGTTGTGTCCGGCTGCTCTTCGCCTCAAACTACCATCATTGTGACAGAAAAAGGGAAATTCAGGAGGGGAGACATTTGGGTGACAGGTTACTGCAGAAATAACACACAGTCACCATGCAGGGCCGCCTGATCACCGTCGTTGTAATCCCATTTAGTGCAGAAATCTCCATGCAGGGCGTATTGTGAGAGAATGCTGCAAGAAAAAAAGGGCCAGATGAGATCTCGTTTTAAGGCTTCCTCGCTTTATAGTAATGCGATATGTCTCACAGAGATGTACCAGATGCTGGATTCTGGAGACAGCTGTCAAATCCTACAGGTCTCTAGGGGGACTCTCCTGGTCCTCTTGGTGGAAATCCGCCTAGATGACTGGTCTTTCTCCAGTGCTGCATGTGTTTCAGTGTCTTTAAAATGTAAACACTGCGCTTTAAAAATAAATAAATGAGGCTGCACAGTGACAGCAGAAAACCTGTTTTACTGCAATAAAACCCGGACACGTGTTGCAGCCGAAAAAAGGCAAATTAGGGAGGTGACAGGTTGCAATGTGTATCATTGACGTGCCACTTCTTCCTCCTTGATATTTGGCTGTTTGTAGCAAAAAATGCAAATCTCTCAGACGCGTTTTGGCACACAAGCGCAGGACTCCATGAAATCTTCACACCGCTTCTTGTTGTTTATGTTGCCGTCCTCTTCTTCCTCCTCCTCCTCCTCCTGCTGCTGCTGCTGGCTTCCTGTAAGGCTGAAATGTTCCCTTACGGCTCATCAATCATACAAAAATGTCGTCCTTACAGATGTAGTGTAACACCTTCGGAGGAATCCAGTTGGAGAAAGGAAGTGTGAGGAGCTAATCACAAGCCAAATCCACACACGACTGGGAGCTAACTTGCTTTAGCCTGTTATCTACTAGTTAGCCGCCACGCTAGCTAGCAAAATGAAACCTGCTAGCCTCAAGTAGGCTAACTATCGAGTGAGGTGTGGGGTGATTTATCAAACTGTACATCTAGTTTGAATTATTTCAGTCCAGACGACACATAAAACCTAACCTTAACCCTAAACCAGCAGCAACACTGGCTCGATTTCAAACACTAAATAACGTTAAGCTAACGGCTGCTCGTGTTGGGGAAGTCCTTGCACGGTTTCCGAGAAGTCTCCGCGAGTCCGAAATGGCTTTAAAAACAAAGAGAAACCCGCACGAAATAGTCCATAGCTTCTTATTGAGTAACCCCGGGCGTTAGGGGGGGACACTCCTCGCCTGCAGACCCAGCACAGAGCGACTGACTGTGGGCTGACGGTGACGCTGATGGTGGTGGTGTTGGTGGAGGATAGTGATGAAGGGAGTTCCGGTTCTTTTCAGTGATTCGTATCTTTTGGCTCGACTCAGCAATAAGAGCCGACTCTTTCGGACTTTTCGACTCCCGAAGGTTCTTCATTTATGCTACATTCCATTTGATCTCGGAAGTCGGAAATTCCGAGTTGCCGGTCTGATACGGAATCAGGAACGCCCCCTTAAGTCAGAATCCAACTCGGAAACTCGGAGAACCTTCAGTAGCCCGAGTTCAAATCCAATATGGCTGCTACGTGCATCGACAGGGATGTTTAAGCCTTAACTGTTGTGTTTATTAGCAGCTTAGTCGTCTTTTTGTGTAATTAAATCAATCACAATCTCACTATCGTCTGGTATCAGCTAACAAAACAAAGGTACTCCTGGAGGCGTCCATGATGCTTGTCCGACTTGCAACTTGAACGCAGTTAACTCAGGTGTGACCTCCTTCCCAGCTCCCAGATCCGAGTTCCGAGGTAAATGGAACGCAGCATTAGACCGACTAGAGTTCCAGTAGTTTCATGAATAATGACTGTTATGTGTATTCAATAATGTATATCAATCATCTTTTATCTTTACCGCTTTTATGCTACCAATTAAGAGCTAGTCACTAGCCCTTTTCAGACCAGCATTTTTGAAGCGCCATATTTAAATCCCTGTGATACGCCCTCTGTACCATCTTCGGAGGAAGTAACGGAGTTGTTAAAGAGGCAAGACGGGAAAAGCGGAGCCAGAGAGAGAGCGCAGAGCTGTGTGTGTGTGCATGTCTGACTGCACCGTGCGTGTATGTGGAGCTCCCACTGTGCTTCTGCGACGCCGTAAAGCAATGTGAATTCACAGACTAGGACACCAATATCACGCCATTTCGGAATCAATATGAATGTACAAAGACGTAATGACGACTGAGCTTAGTTACGGCGATGTTGCGGAAACAAAGTCTACACACATGCTGACATATTGCCTACTAGATACTCAAACAGTACTGCATACTAACCTGACTGAGTATGACGTTAGCAACATACTAAATAACAGGTCATGTGACGTTCTTTAAATCCAAGCTAGGCTAGCATCAAGCTAGCACAACCATTACATGTCCATACCATAAACTGTATAAATCATTTTAGTATTATTGGAATATTTATGAAATGCATTACAGTATGGTTACTTTTATTTGTGCGCCGCTAGTTGGCTGGCTGGCGAGCTCTGCTATTGGACAGTCTGAGAGCCGCAATGTAGGGCAGTTTATTACGACTAGTGTGGGGATACACAAAATTGCTTAGTATGATTTAAGATCATACGTCATACTCAATGTGAAGTCATATTTATTATGAATAGTTTCAGACACAAGCATTGACACTGTGTTTGGTAAAGTAGCCCCAAATAATAACACCGTCTCTTTAAATGTTTATATTGACTGTTTACATTGTGATTAATTGCAAGAAAAAACCTACTGAATAGTATGGTTCCTAAACACAACATAGATAGATAGATGGATGGAAGGAAGGAAGGAAAAAGAAAAGGAAGGACGGACGGATAGAGATGTATTTAAAGGAGTCGATTCTTTAAGCAGACTCGTCCTTGAACGACACATTACTAGTGGAGGAGGGGAGGGAGCGCTGGGAGATTAAATTAAATTAGCTGGCCAGCGGTTAGTTTGACTGTTAAAGTAACCTGTTACCTCAATAATAAAACTCATGCAAAATATTTTTTCACCACATTTTAACTTACTCGGCTTTCTAGTTGGTAAATTAATTATGTATTTATTTTACAAAGAAATAATAATAATAATAATAATAATAATAATAATAATAATAATAATGATAATAATAATAAGAAGAATAAATCTGCTTTAGATATGAAGAGATGTCCTAATTCACATAAAAGAACCGGCTCTTTCAGTCGACTCGTTTGCAGGGGGAGCGCGTGCTCTGCTAGTGAAGAAGAGCTAACGGCGCCTTCAGGTGCTTCCGGAATGCTCGGAGATTTCATGTTAAAGGCAGGGTTGGTAATTTTCTCCAGATATACTTTTTAAGATTTTGGTTGAAATTGTGTTTAGGTCCTGACAGAAATTAATAACTCATGTGCTCTGAAAAAGGAACAAAGAAAATCTGTCATCTGTAGCAGTTGTAAGCCTGTAAAAACTTCGACCAATGTCTGACAGGAGGTACCAATCTGATGAACCAATCACGCATCACTGTCTCCCTTATCGTTCTCTACCCCTTGCATGCACTAACCCACACTCAAAGCGCTTCACAGATGACAGAGTTTATACTGTGAGTTTAATACCGCAGAATGAGACATGAGACGACGTAGTTACTACACAATGCAAGCAATGAGCTGAGGTCCGATTCTGGAGCAACAGCGCTCGTGCATGTAAGTGAGGGGCTGGATCCCCAGCTCCTGCAGCCACATGTCTGAAAGTGTCCTTGGGCAAGTCACTTAATCCCAAATTGCTCCTGCTGCTTCGTCAGTGGCATATAAATGTCTATGCATGGGATTAGCTAATACCGCAACCTCTGCCATCAGTGTGTGAATGTGTAGGTGTGACCTGCGTTGTAAAAACGCTTTGAATAGTCAGAAGCAGGTCTGCCCTCAGAAATGGCTCTCCCCTTTATCCCCCCTAATGGGCTGCATTGGTCAGAAGACTAGAAAAGTGCTATACAAGCACAAGTCCATTTACAATTTATGAACAAACCAATGTTGTTCAAACAACTCCAACATGTGTTGAGTACATATGTGTGCCTGTCCTCTCGTCATCCTCACCGCTCTGTATATTATAAACAATAACCCAACTGTAAATTGGTAATAGACCATGTCTGAACTCTCAATATGACATTTGTGTAAAATGTTCTTAAATCACTATGAGATGTTGTTAATGCTCTAGTTATTTAAAGTAATACCAAACATTACAATTAATTAATGCTGTTGCGCAGCACATGGTATGACATCATCATGACTTCTCTCAGCACCCCAAATTGAAAGTGACAGCGTCCCTGGTTCACTTTGGGTAAAATAATGACACATCATGGCTGCTATTAAAAAGAGATTACCCAAAATGAATTGGACAGCAATGAACTGCTACAGCCTTATAACCCATTACAACTTACAAACGACCAAAATGCAAAGCATTTTTTTCTTAGTTGAGGGAGGTAATTTTCCAAGTCGGATAATCACTTCTCCGATTATTCCCTCAGCACTTGAAGGTAGCAGGCAGATCCTTCCTTCCGCCCGTTAGCCCGGGGATTCCGTCCACTCTGGTTTTTGTGTTAATTTGTCCGTTTCCCAGCCCAAATATTCAACTTTTATGATAAGCCCTTTATTTTTGACACATTTGTATTTTCATATATTCGTTCTTACACTGTGGCAGCGCTTGTTTTGTGGACAAACTTCCTCCCACTGCGGCGGGAAAGCAGCTAGCAAAACCCGGAGAGGAAACTGCTGACTGGAGCTGGACCACAATGGAGGACAGAGTTTGTATTTTAGCTTAGTTTTAAGATTATTGAAAAAAAATCAGCGTTTAATTCATTATTTATAACCAGTAATGGACGCCACATCGAGCTACACGTACATGTAAATACATTAACAGTTCAAATAAGAGGAGATTTCCCTTTTTAAAGGGGACATATTGTGAAAAATCCACTTTGACAGTGTTTTTGAACATATATTTGGGTAACCTGAGTGTCTACCGACCCAAAAAATGTGAAACAAACCCATCCAGTCCTTTGTTTGTGGTCTGCATTAGTCTTACAAGAAAGAGAAAAATGCTCAGTTTCAAATTTGCTCTCCTTGTGATGTCACAGTGGGATTCTGGTTAAAAAAATCCCCTCCCCTCCCCTGGTATCTCCCCCAATGGACTCCACCCCAGCCTAGAGCAAAACTTTTGTGCAGGTCTGCCATTTTTATTCTCGCTACACAGGAGTGATGTCTACCGGGAAAACTCAGGGGGGGCTTGTTGCATCTGAAGAGACACACACCAAAACGGAGCGTTCTGAGAGAGCCTGTTTATACAGGGTCACAAACCTCCTCTGCTGCTTGATTCATGTTATATTTTGACCAAAGCACAGCACAGATGTTTCATTTAGACCACGGGACTGTTTGAAAAGGTGGAAAAGGGGGATAATATGTCCTCTTTAAAGATGTGGGACTAATTTGGCAGTTGATGATTTACGACGTTAACTGGGAAAAGCATCGACCAGTCTGTCTGTATACAAGGAAATTCCCACAGGAGAGAAATAAGGGAGGGTGTATTTAGCTCTATTTTTAATTGAATGAGTGAAAGCCTCACCGCAGGACAATAATCATACACTAAATCACCACTTTTACTCGGTGTCAGCAATAAAAGTGTTGTGTTTTTTCCCATTGAATGTGCACAGTCACGAAGCAGCAGCCTCTGTCAGTGAATATACCAGCAGAGTCAATGGTTTTCTGTGATGAACCAGTGAGCTGGATGTGTAGTTCAAGTGGAAACACAGCGCCGCCCCCTGGCTGGTTGTGGTAATGCTCCACATACACTTCAATGGAAAGGCCTTCCTTCTGTATGACACTACATAAAAACACATATAAAATAGATATTTTCAAATGTAATTGATTGGAGGAAGTGTTTCTACGGTGGCCCTGAAGGTCAACTGCACAAATATTTAATGTTTGCAAAAAACATTTCACCAGACACCAAAAATGTTTAGCTTAAAACCTGCCTCAGCTCTCAGCCTGTCAACCTTAGGTTGACTCAAAGACATTTCCATTATGGAGACCGCCATCAAGGGGGCTACAAGTTTGAGGGGTGCCTCTACGATGGGCGGGTGCCTGTAACCCAGCTCCTTTTGGACTCAACAGTGACATGAGGGTTCATGTGGACACTATGTTCCTCATGTTGTGTGATAAAATAGTAGCCGTACAACCAGGCTTTGTATGGTTGATGTTTCGTGTACTAAACGTAGGGAAACACCAGACATTACTGTCTCCAATGCTCTCCAAAACATGGTTAACCAAGAGGCACGGACCCAAACCAAAAATGCAGACAGAAAATTAGTCCCCATGATGCGTAGCTGTCAGGGAACTCCCTCTAGTGGATAGTTCCTCTTCAAAAAGTCCCCAAGAACTGTTTGGTCTGAAAACACCTCGTTACGTTAATTAGCATACTGTCGTGTGGTGCTACTAGCTTTGAAGGAAATGTATCATGTTTGCCCTCATCTGTGTTCTTATGACATGATTTTGCATGTAAACCATTTGGCCCAGCTTTTATTTGTAGGTTTTCAGCTGAATATTTGACCCAAACTGTAGATCATCAAGATTGTGACAAATTATTTGTGTTTCTGCAGCTAAATTTAGCAGAAATGGTTTTTTTCTGCATGTTTGCTCATAAAAAGCTTCAAATATTGAAACTGTCTTCTATGATTATGCAGCATTGATATCTTGTTTGAACCTCTTCTTTTCAACCCAACTTTACTGCTTAAAACAGACAACAACATGCATCCTCCATGCACCCTCATGTGGGATGGGTAGGAGAAATATTAATTCATGAAAACATCAGTATGAGTGTGGACTGTGTGGCGTCTTTATCTAGAAGAGAAGCAGATACTTTGGTGGAAGTCAGTATGGTTTAAAAGAAATACAGTTTATTCAGCACTGGGTAGCAGCAGGGGGGGGGGACATGGGAGTAAAGGGGAGGGGGGTGTTACTGCTGAATACGGCGGATGGACTGGATCTGAGGGGTCTGGCAATGAGAGCCGAACTCCCTGAAGTGTTTGAACTCCCCACAGTGACGATCACACTCCATGATATACTGGTAACCACGGTAACCAGGGTACTGGTAGCACACAAATCTGTTGAGAAATCGCAGAAAGAGGAGGAAGTAGTGATTAGATGTTGCACAACATTGTGAAACTTCTAACCAGGATTTATTTTTGAGCTGCTTCAAAAAAGTATAAAAAGTGGAAACGTACGCTCCAGACTGGATCCTGAGAGAGCCCACTTCGTTGTTGCACCAGCCCATGGCCTGAAGGGAGGGATAATCGTCGCTAAGCTCACCCTTACGGCCCAGGAAGTTCTCACGCTCAAAGATAGTCATACGACACTCTCTGTGGTTCTGCAGGGGGGAGGAGCAAGAGAAGGAGGATCATGAGCAAAAGAACACACAATGCATTTCAGTGGTTTATCCAGTCAGAGACAACAATGCTGAGGGTCCATGTGACGATGAACTCACAGCACAGGCGATGGGTCTGAAGGAGGTCAGTCTCTCGATGTGATAGGCGTTGCTGCCACCGAAAGCGTCACACTGGGGGTACTCTCCCCTCTCCAGGACAAACTGCTGCCCCTGGTAGGAGGCGTGCTCGTAACCCACCCAGCTGTGGAGACACAAGGGAGGAGGTTCAGAGTTAACGACTTACACGTACTCGTTCTGATGCAGAATCCTTTCTCTTTCTTTGAGGGGCTTAATGAGCATTTTCTACGGAAGCCCTGAGAGGCAAGTGAGAGAAAAAATGAGGTCCCTCCCATGTTTAAGACTTAGATCATTTACTCGTCTCTTATTCATTCATCTCAACCTTTATCATTGGTAACTATTTATCTGTCTGTTGCCACTGCACAGCACTCGATTTGTCTTCACGATGCTCTTTAGTTTGCTCGATGTGGTAGCAGTATCTCTGCTTCTCTCTTGAGCTGTCAGGTTTCTGATTGTCTGTATTCAGATTTCTGATGTTGTCTCTTTTTTGTATCTGTTGTGTCTTGATTAGTGACGCACCGATGCGTCGGTTTAACATCGGCATCGGTCGACATCAGCCCATATCGGCAAATAATGTGGCATGAACCGATGTAAGTATCCGATGGAATCTCGTACACCTAGCTACTGATTCAGAGACGAGAGGAAGTCACCTGTTTGACAAACTCAGTAGAGAATATGTCGGCGTTGTTTGGAGTCTGGCAACAAAAGAAGGCAGAAAACAACTTCTCATCGTTGCTTTTTTTCCTTCTGATTTAAAAGTTGACAGCAGTTTTTGTCTTTCATTCTTTTCGGGTCCTTGTTCGTTGTTGTAATACACGTTTCAGCCACAAGAGGCAGAAGCGTGCCACATGAATGACTGAAGCGTTCCTGTTTAGTTTGATGTGGGCTGTAGTTTCTCAGATCACTCTATAACTCTCAAACTGGTCTTTCTATTTGCATTTAAGTCAGAAAAACAGATCAGTCGACATATACGATTTTTTAGTTTTGAGAGCATGTTCAACGTTTCTATGTGTACTCACGCTCCACTCTCGACCCTCAGGGAGCGCACGGTCTCGAAGCCGAACTCCATCACGTTGCAGCACTCGGAGGTGAACTCATGGCGACGGCCCTGGAAGCACTCCTCGTCGAAGACAATGATCTAAAGGGGAAATACAGGCATGCAAACATTTAAAAGATTATTTTAAAGACATTTCACTGGGTCAGTAAGGACTTTGAATGTGTCACACTTGTAAAAACAGTTATGTTGCACCCTGACAAACACATTTTAGCATCAAAATATATGAAAGTGTAGTTTTTAAGAGTCCTAATATTGTCTGAGCTGCGGATAAACTCTGCTCTTTCTAAGTTTTATTAAAATGTCAGAGTCATTTCGGCAGAGACAGACCGGTCACATCTCAGAGATAATAAACTTTCAGCTGCAAAGGTCCTCCAGTGAGGTGATGTATGAATCTGTGTTTCCGTCTGCAGACTCACCTTCCAGTGGCCGGAGAACTTGGTGCAATGGTGAGTCATCTTGTCTGGAAAGAGGAAAAACAGAAGCTGGTTGAAAGAAGACCTTCAGCACAGAGATAACAAGGACAAGACGACGGCTGAGACTTTAAAGTCTTAGAGGTAAAGTTCAACTTGCAAAAGTAAAGCTAAGCAGTAAAATGAACAGAAAGGCGTCTAAAACATGTGAAAAAAGTGACCTGAAATCTACGACATGCACAATAAGAAAGCCAGGATTATAAGTATTTCATCACAACTTAACTGAAGTGTTATTTTATGCAGATAACCAGCATGTTCACCGGACTATGCAACAGAAACTGTGTCCATTCTAGCAGGTTGAAAACACCAGAATCGCTCTGCTACTCAAATTAGCTGGAATGAAAAGTTCTCGGTCTGAAATCACCCGACTCTATTTATACATCCTGCACAAATAAAGACGAGGGTGAAAACACCCTAGGCTTCATCTAGACCTCTTACTCCCCCCCATGCTATCTGCCGCCACCGTTTATCTCACCCACGGGCCGCAGTGACGGCCTTTGGGCTCCTGTGTTCGGGGGTGTTTGTGTGTGTGGGTATCTGGCTCTGTCTGTGCTGTGCTGTGCCGTGCCGTGCCGTGCTGGGTGAAGGACAGCTACAGGGACTCACCTTGCTTTGATGCCCTTCGGTTGCCTGCTGTGAGAGTGAGAGGAGCCACGCGCCCCCACCCTTTTAAAGCCTCCCCTGGCAGGGGGCCATGCTGAAAGCACCGGCTCAGCAGCGAGGGAGGGGCCATTTTTTTCTTTGTCCCCCCCCCGACAAAAGCGTTGTTAATCTGTGCAGGGGCAGAAGTGCAGACACCACATTATCACCCCGAGCAGTGGACACCGCGACAGAGGCGTTTAAGAGAGACGAGATGCAGGACAAGTGGAGGAGAAAGTGCAGAGAGCCGAGGACAGACTCTTTAATGTCTGATGTGATGAATTCAGATCGTTATTTCATCCCAAACACAAAACCAAACTAAAAATGGTTTATTTGTCCAGAAATCTGACAGGTAAAGCATCTTTATCTCTAACCTTTAGATGTAGAATTTCCCTTGAAAATTCAACCCAGTTAATAATAAATCAGCAACAAATTGGATTTCTGGGGCGCCGAGAGTCTAGCGCTAATTTCTCGCGCCAAATGTACGGAGGCTATAGTCCTCATAGCAGCGGTCGTGGGTTCCAATCCGACCTCGTCCCTTTGCTGCAAGTCATCTTCCACTCTCACCTCCTAACATTTCCTGTCTTGCTTCAGCTGTCCGATCCAATAAAAGGCCCAAAAAAATAACTTCTCATTGAAGGGAAATCAAACTGTAATCTGAAATGTGTGGCTCGATTTTCCGCCCCTTTCCAAAAGAGTCCCATTATTTTGACACCGGTGCTCCTTTAATTTTTTTTGAGGGGGTTTTCTGACTCGTGGGTTTAAAGGATTTTGATTGTTCCAGTAGATCACAGCCAGCAGTTTCATAACAGGTTGTAACAGCTGCAGGGTAACCCTAAAGTCAGGCTCACAGTTGTTATTCTAAGAGTCTGACGAGTCCACAGAGAGAGACCTTTTTGTTGCAGAGGAAGAGAAATGGCCATATTAGCCTTTATTGGACAGAAGAGAAGAGAGACAGGAAATGTTGGGAGGAGAGAGAGAGGGATGACTTGCAGCAAAGGCCCAAGGTTGGATTTGAACCCACGACCTCTGCGACAAGGACTATAGCCTCGGTACAAGCGGCATACGACACAACAGTTGGCTATGCACCGAAACAGCCGTTACATAGCTCTCTGTGGTTTCACACTAGGGACCCCGGGCCCAGATCCGAGTACGCTTGACCCAAAAGTCCGGTTCATTTGAGCAGTGTGAACACAAACATACTGTACTCGTACCATACTCAGGTACCGTGCCTGAGTCCGCCTGGATAGGTGGTCTCGGGCATGATTCATGTGTACTCAAGTACGGTCTGCGAAAGATGTGAACGCAACCGTGCACAAACAAGGAAGTGGACCGCTATATGAAGTAACTCTAAACGGCTCCTGTCACTTTAAAAACCATTGTATCCGAATCTAGCAGATCAGCTTAATCAGGTGCATCTCCTCTCATTAACTGAGATTCATTTATATTTTGTACACGGTCCCTGACAAACTCAACAATAAACTAAAATAAATGTACAAAAATACTATTTTTACATCACAGGACATGGGAGGAACTTCTGTAGCTCAGTTTTATTTGTGTTCCTATCCGACTTCAGTGCTTGAAACGAGAAGTTTGAATCTGGTAAAATATTGTAGTACCAAACAAACTCACCGACTGAGTTAGCAGAGAGCCACGTGGCGGCTGTTTCTGGATTCAAATTCAGCATTTAAAGAGGACATATGATCCCCCTTCTCCCCCTTTTCAAACAGTCCCCTGTGGTCTAAATGAAACATCTGTGCTGTGGTTTGGTCAAAATATAACATGAATCAAGCACCAGAGGAGGTTTGTGACCCTGTATAAACCAGCTCTCTCAGAACGCTTCGTTTTGGTTTGTGTGTCTCTTTAAATACAATGAGCCCCCCCTGAGTTTTCCCGGTAGACATCACTCCTTCGCTAACAAGAATAAAAATGGCGGACCTGCGCAAAAGTTTTGCTCTAGGCTGGGGTGGAGTCCATGGGTGGAGAAACCAGGGGAGGGGAGGGGATTTTTTTAACCAGAATCCCACTGTGACATCACAAGGAGAGCAAATTTGAAACAGAGCATTTTTCTCTTTGTTGTAAGACTAATGCAGACCACAAACAAAGGACTGGATGGGTTTATTTCACATTTTGTGGGTCGGTAGACACTCAGGTTACCCAAATATATGTTCAAAAAAACTGTCAAAGTGGATTTTTCATAATATGTCCCATTTAATGCTAAATAAAAAAGGTCTATCTCTGCAGGGATCCTTTCTGTAACGTTGTCAGACACACGCTGTGAGTTAAGGGGTTAGGGTTAGGGTTTCAGCAATGTTTCAATAGTTTTAGCTTGAGGTGAGATTATTTTCACTTTAGTTAGTGTGTTCTTATCAAACACGTTCAAGTAGAGATACAGACTGAACAACAAAGAGGAAGAATTTCACCAAGGCACCTCCGTAACAGAGCTGTAACTAAATGCAACTCCTTACTGGCAGGTCTTCCTACATGCACTATCAAACCCCTTCAGGAGGATATGTGACCTTTAAGAAAAACGAAACATCTTCAGTCTTAATTTTGACGGAAATCTGCTGCCTCCAGCGAAACAAAAGGAGCGCTGTCTGTAAGTTGCACAAGAGCATTGGCAACCTTTCAGCACTGAAAGGTTGCCAATGTTTTTGCACAGTTTTACAGCTAGCAGGAGTTTGCCTGCATAGTTTGTAGTAATAAAAAACATTTAACCAGAGAGACAATGTTATCCTCACCACTTTTGAAATTCAGCTATTAAAAAAATATATAATTTGACAGCCCTAATTTTGAGAAATAATCAAACTGAGATCTCGAGATATCTGCGTAAAAAACAATGTGTCCTTCAGTGTCCTCTGTCGTACACTAACACTATTTTAAAAGTGTTTATTTTGACTCAAACTTTAATTCCCCGTCCTGCCGTCTCAAACACTCAAAGTATTCCTTAAAAAAACTCCTTTTTCTTCTCTGTTGATCGACTGTTTAAGGAAGTGTCTGAGACTCTTTTTACGTCTGTGAGCTTTTCTTAAAGATGTCTCTCTGAGGAACCAATGGGCTTTGAGCTGAGAGGAAATCAGGAAGTACAGAAAATTAAAGAAAACTTTTCATTGGATGGACAGCTAAACAACATGTGTTGAATAAAACCTGCGACACTGATAGTTTTTCTGTTTAAATCTGGATCAGTCTCTTTTTTGGACGTTGGAGTCGTTTTTGGACGCCGGCTCCTCAGATTTTGCCAAAACGCTGAGATTTGATACCCAGCCTCGACATGAAGCGCACAAATTACACGACGGGATTAGTCCACACCTAATCTGCACATATCAAACACTTTGTAATCCTGCTTCCACGGTGGAAATAATCGGGTTTGAGGTGACCTAATCCAGACAAATAGTCTGTCTGTAATCCCAGAATTATCAACAACAACAACAACATCCTTTATCTCACCTCCAAAGACGGCTGCTCATTTACAACAGCGCTGCAGTTTCTGCTAAAGTTATGTCAGAACGTTTAAGTCAATGTGCCGGCTGTGCAGTTTTTCTCTTCTACCACCAACGCTTTAAAAAACATAACTTGTGTTCCAGAAATAAACTTGTTTCAAGGCCTACTTCTTGTTTATTTTTTAAGATGAAGTTTTGTGCGTTTATTGTAGAGACAGGTCAGTGGATAGAGTCGGAAATCAGATATATATATATATATATATATATATATATATATAGAGAGAGAGAGAGAGAGAGAGAGAGAGGGGGGAATGACATGTGGGAAAGGAGCCACAGGTTGGATTTGAACCAAGGCCGCGCAGCCTCTGCACATGGGGCACACAAACTAACCACTCGTCCACCGACTCCCCCTCGGCCTACTTCTAATTTGCTGAGTGTGTTTACATGGACTTCCCAATTTTGATCTGTTTTTTTAAATATCCATACCCTGACTTTACAAACCAGGAAGTTCCCGTATCCTGATTTTGAGAAACCAGATTTTGCTACCTGGAGACTCTAAAAGAAAACTGGATCCTGTGGCACGTATACGCCTTACCCCTGGTTTCTTACAGCTGCACAGGCTCTGCCTCAGTCAAGGGACATATCAGCAAAACAAACATGGAGCTGGCAACGAGAGCCTCTTACTTCTGGAGCTCTCTTCTACGGTTGCTGGAAATGAGCTGGATACGTCATATCTGCAATGCAATGTTGGCATTCCTGCATTAACCAGAAGTGGTCTCATTTCACACATTTCTAAATTGCTGAGGTTTGTGTTGTTAAGGAATAAACATCACAGGTGCCTGCACAAATAAGAAGCAGTAATCATAAAGCAGGATACGAGTATTTATGAAGAACCAGGTTTCTCTGTGTGCAGGTAAACACCAGATCCTGAATAAGATCCAAACCGGGATGAGGCACGAGTTGATCGCTTGCAGTTATGAGTCAGCTACAAGGACGCCTCCAGGAGAACCTGTTTTTGTTTGCTGATATTTATATATTTTTCTTAGGTTTGGAAAGGGCTACGCTAGCTGTATCCTCCTGTTGTCAGTTGTTATTCTATGCTAGGCTAACTGCCAAGCTAACGCAGACATTAGACGAGTATTCCTGCTCCCTGTTAACCATCTAATTAGCATATTTCCCAAAGTAGACATTTTCTACATGCAAAATCGTTTCTGCTCCTGACCGTTAGCTTATTTGATTTAAAACGTAATTCTTACAAATCGATCGTACAATTGTTGGAGATGCTTTTAAACGTCTTTCTGTCCTAAAAATTTTCCCTTTTAGAAATAATATGTAAACATTTAAGTTTGTAGATTTGCTAAACGTGTGTTTTTGTCAGTTCTCTGTATGATTTTCTTGTTTTTCTCCTCAAAACCAGAAGAAAGGATGATATTGGACAGCAGCTCTTTGTTTTCAGAGAGTATGTTGTATTTTTGTGTGTGCCCGTGTAGGTGATAGAGGAGGGATTATCTCTTTGTCCCCCCTGGACTTTTGCATTCCTGGTCTCTACATGCATCTAAAGCTTACAGCCCCACCAGCCCAACACACGGACAAAATGCCTCAGTCAGTGGTTTCCTTTGACAGTAAAACGCTTACAGGCAGTGCCAGAGGGGCCGGTGGCGTTTCTAGGCTATGCGATGACCCGGTGGCTTTGGCGCGGGCGAACAGTGATGACGAGAGGTTTTCTATTGTGCGCTGAGCCTCGACGTTTGGCCTTTGCCAGAGTATAAAAGCTTGGGTCGAGCGTTGACGGGACCAGCACGAGCCAGCCTCCCTCACACGGCACAGCAAGCTATACTAACGCAGGTAAGGACACACAGACACAGACACACACTCACACATCTATGCCAGTACAGGGGGGACACACACAGAACCGGGGGCCCACTCCCTGCCCACCACACCCAGGAAAACCACCCTCAGTCTGGGGAAAAAGACCCAGTCAGAGTCCCAATAAGCCTCCCACATGAACAGCTTTAGTCCAAATTGTAAAAACATACCAACTTTCATCCCCTCTGATAATTCACACCTCTCTCTCTTCCACTCTGTCCTCTGTCACTTCCATTCACACCTCTATTTCTGCTCACCCAGACTCTCCTGAAGCCCCTCACCATGTCTCAGACTGCCAAGTCCGCCTCCAGCCAGGGCACCGATGCCAAGGACAAGGGAGCTCCCGCCCCTGCTGCTTCCAGCAAGGCCACCAAGACCGGAGAGCCCGGCATGGGAACCTTCAGAGTGAGTCACAGCAAAAGCTGCTTTTCTGCACAAGTTGTTTTTAAAGGGACAATTCGCTCAAGTGATAAAGGAAATATATCCTCCCATCAAGCCTCTCTGGAGGTTTTGGTTTTACCTGCTCCAGTTTAAAATATTTAAAAATGAGTACAGCTGTCGACACAGAGACTCACTTTAGATGAGCCTGAGTCGCAGTTATTGTGACGTTATCGTTAATCTTTGTCTTTGCTTCATTCGTTTCTGTTCATTCAAACGACTTAATGAAGTCGTTTCACATGTTTGAAGGAGTTTTCAGATCTTTACTTTAAGTGAAATACAAACTGTAAAAAAATATTCTGTTACGAATGCTTAAAGTATTTATGTGAACACAGAGATCGTGCAGAAACGGCAGATAAAGACGCTTAGATGAATGCAAAGACTGTTATTTTTGTAAGGTTAATTATTGGGCTGTCTAGCCTTTATGGTTTAAGACAGGACGGTGGATAGAGTCAGAAATCAGAGAGAGAGAGAGAGTGGGGAATGACATGCTGGGAAGAAGCCACAGGTCGGATTCAAACCGGGGCCGCCCGCTTGGTGGACTACAGCCTCCGTTTATGGGGCACACGCACTTACTGCTAGGCTAGGCTTGAGGATGCATTTCATGGTTTTGGCTGGCTAACGTGGAGCTTTTATTAATCTAATTAATAACTGTATTTATGCTGATTCGTCTAAAAGTAAACAAAGAAAGAAATCCTGTAAACATTAGTTCTCCTGCTGTCGCCTTAGACACAATAGAATAAACCATGAAAATATGAAGATATAGATACTACGAGAGCTGGAGAATTCTTGCAGGAATGTGGAAAATATTTCACTGGGGGAGGGGGGGGGGTTTGCAAACGTCTGCAGTATGAGGGCATGAAGAATGTGCACCGAGATGTTTAACTAGTATTGCTTATTATAAGGTTACTACGTACACGATCGCATCACGACGAGAATGATATTTTATTAGACAGCAGCTGCAGCTTTAAAGAACATTTAGTCAAACTGCTTCCTCTAAAATAACAGTAATTAGAATAAAAGCTTGAATTAAAGAGGATTAGACAAAGAAGAAGTTACAAAGTGTTTCATAAAGGCAGCAAAATAAAAGATGCACATTGTAAAATCAGAAGCAAAGATTAAGAACTAAATCTTGCAGAGTAAAAATAGTAAGAAGCATTGTTCGACTACGTAGAGCCCGAGCAGCGACCTCTGCGTGAAGACGCTCTCGTTATTAATCAACACGTTCCTGTTCCAAATATCAGAGCATGATGTATGTGTAGGATTTCTTACTCTTTTTAATAATGTCATCTAACTGACTTTTCCCGCCAGGAACCGATAAAGTCCTTCTGATTCTGAGTTCTTAACCTGTGATGTCTCCTCTCTGTGCAGATCATGCTGTTCGACCAGGAGAACTTCCAGGGCAGGATGATCGAGGTCCAGAATGAGTGTATGAACGTGTGTGACCGTGGCATGGATAAAGTGCGTAGTATCATCGTGGAGTGCGGCCCGTAAGTCAACACACGCATCTGGTATAAGCAGCTACGGCCGGACGGACTCTGTGTGTTTCCCTCTGTTATTCGCAAATATATTTAATTGTTTTTTCTTTCTCTCGTTTCTCCTCTCCCATCCTCCTCCTCCCCCCCTGTGCCCGCTCTCCCCCCCTGCCCCCGGCGGCCCCCCTCCTCCAGCTTTGTTGCCTTCGAGCAGACTAACCTCCGTGGGGAGATGTTCATCCTGGAGAAGGGAGAGTATCCTCGCTGGGATACCTGGAGCAACTCCTACCGCAGCGACTGCCTCATGTCCCTCAGGCCCATCCGCATGGTGCGTCCCTGAAAACACAATTAACAATTCATTTTACATGTAAAGAGTTTAGGAAAGTAGGATCTTTAGCCCGTATGAGATCCTATTTAACAAGAACACACACGGCTTTATGACAGAAATAGAGACATTTTGGGGCTGCGACTCCGAAATAGTTTTTTAAAATACCCAAAAATAACAAGAATTATTAATGTATGTTCCCTCAGAACCAAGAGTGACGAATGTTGTGACCAGCAGTCGACGATTCAAAGACATTCTGTTTACAAATGACATCGAGGAGCCGCAAATCCTCCCATTTAAGTGTGAAACCATCAAGCATTTCGCTTTTAAAAAGGTCGTAAACCGTGAATCAATTATCATAAAAGTTCTAAATTCTGTTTTTTCGTCCATAAATCAACAAGTTATTTTGGGGATGTTCACAGCAGAGGCTCTGTGTTTTTATCTAAATGAAGACAATTCATCTTCTGTATGGTGGCTATTAAAGTACATTTTCAACTTGGCTTGTTAGAAAGTAGGCCGGCACAATATGAGAAAAATATGTGCGATAACATTTTTCAATATTGCCATATATAATATAAACAGCGATAAATAAACAAAAAATAAGTTGACAAAGTTGGAGAATAACAGATCAAATGAACAGGAAGTCATTCGGATTCATCATCTGGTTGCAACAAATTTGTTGGCAATCCATCCATTATCAATGGGCGAGAGGCGGGGTTACACCCTGGACTGGTCGCCACAGGTTTTCAGGATTTTTGTGCATGAAACTAATTTACAGATGATTGATGCAACATGGGAACTAACTCTCGATGCCCTTGTGCTTTGTTTCCTCTCTGCAGGACAGCCTGGAGCACAAGATCTGCCTGTACGAGCTCTCTGACTTCAAGGGCAACAAGATGGAGATCCAGGAGGATGATGTGCCCACCCTGTGGGCGCACGGCTTCTGTGACAGAGTGGGCAGCGTGAGGGTGCCTGGAGGAGCGTGAGTACACACACGAGTGATGGTGAAAGCCTTCAGTCAAAGAATAAGGCCATGGTTTTCCAGTTGCATTATAATGACATATCTATTAGCTTGTTTTTCAAATGTAACTGAAGGGAATTCTCAGTCATGTAAATGTTATTTTGGACAAAGCTTCAGAGGAAACCACAGGCCTCCAGGCTTCCACTACAATGTAGTTGTTCATAAAAAGTAGGATGGCATGTCAGCACAAGGCCTCGAGCTGACTGCTTCGTGTCAGATTTGTCCTCAAATGTTTATTTTTAGACGGGAAATTTTCTTTGCATTTCAATGATCTCCGATTCCCGCAGTTAAATACACATCTGACAACTGAGAACCATCCGTCCAAGAGATTTCCCACATTTGTTGTTTGGATGTTGGTTTAGAAAACAGCCGTAAAGAAAAGCCACTAAAACCTCTTTGATGTAATCCAGAAACTCCTAAAAAAGCCAGTAGGGCCTTTTCAAAATACCACTAGATTCTCTTAAAGACCACTAGCTACTCCTCAATGCCCTCTGAAACCCCTAAAACCTCCCAAATGGCAATAGAACCTCTTAAAGAACATCTAGCCTCCCTGAAGGACCACCACCTCAATAACATCTAGAACCTCTATAGTAAGATGGAGCCTCTTAAAGACCCAAATTACCTTCTCAATGCAACTGGAATCTCTTTTTGACCCTCCTTGAATACCCAATGACTCACTCTGTACCACTCTAATCTAAGAAGAACCCGAGAACCACATCTGTGACTTCTATTAGAACCTTAAAGGGACTCCTAGACCACCAGAAACTCTGAAAGAACCTGAAAACTCCCTCATTGTGGTCTCTTAGGAGGCTATAGGACCTCTGTAGCCTCCCTTCAGGTCCCTCTTGAATCGCCTTAATGCACGGAAATCCTTTTGGACTACTCCAGTGAGGGAACCTCCTGATAGGATCTCTAGAACCTCCTCGATGATCCTCTAATATTTTTCGTAAACCACTAGAACATATTTAACGTCTCCAGTGAGCAGAAGAACCTAGTTTAAGACGCCTGGTACCTCCCAAGTCACTACTAGAACCTCTTTAAGGACCCCAAGTACCTACTCAATGACCTCTAAAACATCACCAATCAAAAAAACCCAACCAAGGACTTGTGACCAGGAGAACCTTTATTTAAGACCCTTTTAACTGCCCAGGTGACCAATAGAACCTTTATAAGGACACCTAGAACTCCAACATTACCACTCAATTAGTCTGGTAACAACTAAAACCCTTTAAGGACACCTATACCCTCCTACTCATGACTAGAACCTCTTTCAGGGGACCTAGTTCCTCCTCAATGACACTGAAAACTTCCTGATGACCTCTCAATATCCTGGACTCTTAGAAACGTTCAAAAGACTAACTTTTATCACAACTAGATCCTCTCAAATGGATATGAATGTCTAAAAACAGTTTTCATGAACATAGAACCAACCAACTGACCTCTAGAACCTCATCGATCGATCACTAAACCTCCTGGACCTCTACACTGCCTTTGGGACCTTTAGATCCTCGTAAAATGACACCTAGAACCTCCTTTATGATCCCTACATTTCCATGATCAGCTGAACTTCCCAAGGCAGTCCATACAAACCCCAAGTTACGATCAGAACCTCGTTTAAGGATCCCTAAACGCTCCCAAGTAACCACTCAAACCCTTTAAGGACCTTGAACTTCCCCAAAGACCAATCAATGAGTTTGGTAACAACCAAACACCCCTTTAAAGACGCCTACACCACCCTGGTCACTAGTAGACCTCTTCAATGACCAAAATCAGTATGCATGAACCCAAGAACCCTTTTAGAGAACGTAGAACTTCCCATATGACCTCTTAGTGAGTTTGGCTACATCTCCCCAGTAGAACCCTTTATTGGCACCCAGTTCCACCTCAAGAACATTGGCAACCCCCAATGACCTCTTAAAATTATGGACTAGAAAGTTTGAAAAGGCCATTAAAACAACTTAAACCGCTCCAATGACCACTAAATGGTTTTGGTGACTCCTTAAAGCAGTTTAAGAACATATAGAATCCCCTAACTGATCCAGAACCTCATTAATGACCACTACATTTCACCGTCATTAAAACCTCTTACCTTGAACTTCTCCAAGGACCAATCAATGAGTTTGAGAACAATTACACCCCAATTAAGCGCACTTACATCCCACCCAGTAACCACAAGAACCTCTTTGATAGCACCCAGTTCCACCTCAAGAACACTGAGAACCTCACGATGACCTCTTCCAGAAACTCAGACCAGAACCTCTTTTTTCCTCGCTACAACCTCTCCAAGGACCACGAAATGTCTTTGGTGACTCACCAGTTTAAGAACATATAGAATCACCTAACTTTTCCAGAACCTTATCAATCGATTGATCAATCAGTGAACCTCCTGGACCTCTACACTGCCTTGGACGCCACTAGATCCTCTTAAAATCCTCCTCAAAAACACTGAGAACCTCACAATGACCCCTTAACCTCTTTGCCTTCCAGAAACTCAGACCAGAACCTCTTTTTCCCCGCTGCAACCTCTCCAATGACAAATACATTTATTTATTGACTACTTATACCACTTAAGAGACACATAGAACCACCAAACTGACCTTTAGAACCCAATTATGGTCAATAAACCTCTGGAACCCTCTCAATGACCACTTGAGCTACCTCCTAAAGGACCTCTAGTGCAAAAGCAATAGAACAACCACAAGACCCGTTGGGAACACTTAAGTGGCCCTCTGTATTAACTTCTCTGACCCGTGTGTTCTCAGGTTTGTGGGTTACCAGTACCCTGGATACAGAGGCTACCAGTACCTGTTTGAGTGCGGTGATTACAGACACTACAACGACTTCAGCGCCTTCCAGCCCCAGATCCAGTCCATTCGTCGTATCAGGGACATGCAGTTCCACCAGAGAGGATGCTTCACCTTCACCTCCGCCAGCAAGTGAACCACACCTGCCGGCCGTCTGGTGCTGCGGTAGCCATGCAGCCCTCTCAGCTTTTTATCTCTCCAAGCGGCCACTCCAAAACTTTCCTAAATTTCCACCATCAACGCTCCATCCCAAAGGAAAGAAACAATGAGAGCATAAACACGGGACAACATTCACTGACTTTTTATGGTGCTAAAAAATAAACATGTTGTGAAAAACCTCAAACCTCCCTGACTGGATTACCTTTATTTTTTTCTTCAGAAAAGTCACTCACATGTTGGGATAATATTCTTTTAGGAATTAATGATGTGTATGTGGTTGGATACGACCTTAAAACAGACCTGTAACTTAAACTGATTGGTTTAAAGTTTTGCTTCTTCTTTGATAAGACATAAAGTATTTTTCGTGGGACTTTTTTTACATGAAATATCTTCACAGTGACGTTAAGGTTGATATATTTCCTGTATTTTTTGTGCAGGGATCATCATGGTTAATATATTTACAATCCTCTTAAGACACGTTAACGGAGAACCCTGATTTTATTTAGCCACGGTACAGACAACAATAGAGCCGCGACGGATTGAATCAGGCACATACAAAATAAAACACGTAAATTAAGAGGTGAGAGGGCCTATACCGCTTTCCCACTGGGTTTACAGGGGGCTGGATCTGAAGTCTATTCAACTCATGGTGGGTAATAAACATGTCTGTCGTGGAATTCGTTTAACTCTTTTTTTAACAATCGTATTAAAAACACCTACAAAAATCAGGGTGTATATTACGTTAACTAAAAGGAGCTCGTACATGAAAAAACATGAAGATAAACACGACATGATCCAAAACCACTTTCACAGACGCACGGTTGAAAAACTGTGGCTTCCTCTGATTCCTGATTTCTCATCCCCATTCACCTGTGACTCCCTTTTCTTGCTGCCTGTAGCTGTGATTAACGTCTATGTCTATATAACGACGAAGCAGCGGAAGCAATGTTTGCATGCAGTGTCTACCTGACTTACCACACACCACAACACACGTCAAATTGGCGACAACAGCGGGGTTATACCCTGAACTGGTCACAAGTCAATCACAGGGCTAGCATATAGAGACAGACAATCAGCTACACTCTGGCAGGAATTTCGGGGTTATAAGGAAGCCCAGAGACCTCTTCAGTTGCTGCTAATGATCAATTAACTGCAGTGAAAAAAACCCTAACCTAACCAGGAATTTCCGACGTGAAAATGAAATAAAATGAAACGCACCACTAGTCCCCCCCCCCCCCCGTCCAAAAAGTCTGGACACGCCCCTGGCCCTGACAGACTCTAGAATCGTCATTGTCTGTGCTCCCACAGAGTAACACATAGATTTCCGACAGCATGTGAAGGCAGCAGTTTGCTTCATAACACCTCAGTGGTTGATTGTAGCTGCAGCAGGTTTAGAGGAGGACACCATGGCTGCTCTGTTCAAAGCAAGAAGAGGTGAGAACATCAAGAATAAAAACACTAATAATGAGCGAAGCTCTCTCATGAAGGGCCATAGTTACCTGAAATATATCATCCGCTTATGCATAAGTCAGATTTATCCACAGAGTGATAGCACTTCTAGTTAGCTTAGCCTGCTAGGTAACCCTTGTATAACTTACTCTGTGGAAGCTGACTATTACAATTAACTTTTTTTAAGGTAATAAATGTAAATATGTCGGATTAAATCTGAATGTTTCTGAGTTTGAGTCGGTGAAAAAATTAGGTAGCTGCAAGAAGACATGACGTCAGCTAATGGTTAACTTGTTTCTGACAGCTAGCTCCTCGGCTAGCTAGGTAAGGTTACAAATGGCTACAAGTTAGCCGGCTAGCTGCAAAACATTTACTCACAGAGACTCAAATTCAGTGAAGACATTATTTTAAAATTGTTGTCAGGAACTTTTAAGACAAGCTCTTTTTAATAAAAAGGTATTTTAAAAGTGAGAAAGTGACACGAAGGTGACTGAAAGTGAGGTTAACCTTTCACCTAAATAAGCTAAAGCTAACCAGTGAGCATGTGAGGCGTTCAAGGACTCGAGAAAAGTGGGAGAAATGAGTAACAGTAACGTAATAGAGAAAAATGCAGAGAAAGTGACGAAAAGTAAGACAATATACTTATCTTTTCTAAACGCATTTAATCGCATGCTATTTTATCCCTTTAGTCGCACAGTCTTAATGTCGAAACTCTCCCAGGTTACTGTGATGTCAAGCTGAGAAAAGAAGGTTTTTCAAGTCACAGTCAGAAAGTCGAGGCTAATGTAAAGCACCCTGTGACACAATCATAAGTGCTGCTACTGCCAACTTTCCTCTCCGTAACAACGTGTTTCTAAACGTAACACCAGCTTATTGATAATATATCAGTAACACCTGAAGCGTTATCTCTACTCTCTCTTTTATCTGACCTAAACTGACCCCATCACAACATCAACCAAACAAACATGTCTTCTTACATGTGGTGAACTGAACACGATTCTTGAGCCAGACTGTCTCTGCATCGCTGTGTTATTTTCAGAGAAGTGACAGATCGGATCTAATATCGGTATTGGGTCTGATATTGATGTAAGTTACATGTCATGGTGCTGATCCACGTCACGAATGAAGACGGATCGATAGGTGCTTTGCTTTTAACATTCTCAGCTCGCTCGGTCTCTCTTTGAAGACGTCCAGACTGAACTGTAAGAAGTGACCACAAATCGTCTCCATGACGACGTTCAGAGAAGATAGAGCAGCTCCTTCTATGTGATCAAAAGTACAACTTTTACACTTCAGTTTAAAACTTCAAATTTGAAAAACCTGACACCTGTTGCTGCTTCCTGTTTATATGTGAAGCCAGCACAACGTTAAGATAAAGTTCTCTGGAATCATTTTCATTTTTATGCAGTGTATCGACTCTGTTCCTCTCCCTCAGCTCTGGGCTTGTGTCTCAGCGGTTGTCGGAGTTTCTCTGCGCTGGCAGAGTTACCGGACACTCATCAGATCCTCAGACAGACCTGCAGAGACTTCGCTGATAGAGAACTGACCCCCATCGCTGCCAGACTAGACAGAGAGCATGCCTTTCCCATTAAACAGGTACACAAACACACACACACACACACTAACAGATGAGATATGATCCCTCGTTAGTGTTGACAGTGAGTGATTAGAAAGCCGAAGTCCAGAACAAAGTTATAACTTTTTATGGAAAATCATTCTTTACAGAACGCTTCCTCCTCTGCAGCAGGAAGACGCCGTTAGAGATCAACTGGTGAACATGTTGGAGTCTTAGGCCTCTGAAGCTGGTTACATTGTAAGGCCCGTTTTTGGGCCCAATTGGCGCCCCGACCCCCAAATGTTCGGGATTCGTTTTTTAATATCAGTTAATATTTGAAAATCGTTACGTGTGCAGCCAGCCTAAGAAAGAGCTAAAGACGTATTTTCATTAAAATGACACAGATACTTAGTTTTTACCATCAGGAAGCAGGAAAACAAACAGTTATTGCAGGTTTAGCGTTTCAAACTCATCATGCTCGAGGATCTTGCAGGTTCAGGAGTTAGGAGCGATGGGCGTGATGGCCATGGAGGTCCCGGAGGAGCTGGGTGGAGCTGGGATGGACTACCTGGCGTACAGTTTGGCGGTGGAGGAGATCAGCAGAGGCTGCGCCAGCACTGGATGTGTGGTGTCTGTTCACAACGTGAGTCCAGTCTGTCGTCATAGAAACGTGCATACACAGGTAACAGGTGTGACGTGCTGATGTTATGTTTACCTGTTTACCTTTTCTGCTCTCAGTCGCTCTACAACGGACCCATCCTGAAGTTCGGCACAGAGGAACAGAAGATGGAGTGGATCACACCGTTCACCACCGGAGAGAAGGTGGGCTGCTTCGCCCTCAGCGAGCCAGGTAACCGCCACACCTCACGCACATGCTCACGTCCTCATGAGATGAGGGATAATAAGGGATAAAACTGATGAGTTCATCAGGAGTCTTGATTGACAAAAAGACGTCATTTTAGAATATAGTTAGCCAGAAATGTATGTACGACATGTTTCGTACGGGAGAATGTGGCGTCTGATATAAGATACACACCTGTGTCTTTAAACTGAATTGCGTGCCTCTTCCAGGTAATGGCAGCGACGCGGGTGCAGCGTCCACAGTGGCTCGTCAGGAGGGAGACGAGTGGGTGCTGAATGGAACCAAAGCCTGGATCACCAACAGCTGGGACGCTTCGGCCACCGTCGTGTTCGCCACCACGGACAAGAAGCTCAAACACAAGGTGAGACACGGAGCACAGTTTATGGACCTTTCATTTAGAACGAGTGGAGCAATGTGACAACGGTGCGTCCTTCGTTGTGTCCGCAGGGCATCAGTGCCTTCCTGATCCCGATGCCTCACCCGGGCCTCTCTCTGGGGAAGAAGGAGGACAAGCTGGGAATCAAAGCCACGTCCACGGCCAACATCATCCTGGAGGACTGCAGGGTGCCGCTGGGAAACATGCTGGGTCCTCGAGGTGCAGGATTCAAGATCGCCATGGTATCTAGAGCAGCACAGTCAACACATTTTTATAGTCAGAACAAGAGCTGAATCCTTTTGTGGAGTATCGAAAGTGTATGAATGAATACGATATCCTTCGTTAATCCCTCAAAGGGAAATTTAATTACAAACTCTGTTATTGAGACATGCTCCACACACACAGACTGAAACGCACACATGCACAAACAGGATCCTGTGGAGGGGGGGCTGCGCACGAAAGAGCGAGCTAATTAAATGAAGCACCTCTTCAGCTACTAGACCACTGTCCAGACTTGGTCTGTGCCAGGACCTGAACTGGGGACCCTCTGGTCCTCAACCCAAGTCCCTACAGACTGAGCTTCCCCCCGTAGGACTTAATACTGATGGCTTCTTTACACCGAGCCTCTTCCATCAGGGTGTGAATGTGTCGGTGTGACCTGCAGTTTAAGAAGTCAGAAGACTAGAAAGTCCAAGTCCATTTAGAACAAGTACTTTCTGCACCATCAGCCTGCTGAGACGCTCCGAAACACGAAGACGCAGTCGCTCAACATGAGCCTGCAATGCTTCTGAAGTAAGTTTCAGGTTAGAGGATTCAGATTCAGACGACCTTATTAACCCCCGAAAGGCATTTCAGTTTCACAGCCTGGGGAGTCGTTAAACGAAGTGAAGAACAGTATAAAGGAAACACAGTTCACAGCAGCGTGATAAGTGACATGCAGCGAGCACGTGTGGGCGAACGATAAAAGATTAGTGTCCTGATGTGTAAACTCTTCATCTCTCTGCCTCGCTCAGCAAACTCTGGACAGCGGGAGGATCGGTATCGCTGCTCAGGCTCTCGGTATCGCTCAGGCCTCTCTGGACTGTGCTGCAGACTACGCACACAAACGCATCGCTTTCGGAGCGCCCATTGGAAAACTGCAGGCCGTACAGGTAACCACGCACCTCATCAGTCTACGAGAAAACTATGATTTATTACTGGTTTGTTTCTGTAGGTTTGGCCATCAGGTCTTTGATGTTTCTGCTTCATAAATAAATCATCTGATTGAGTATTTTTCTCCTCGTGTAGTTCAAACTTGCTGACATGAATGTTGCGTTGGAGAGCGCTCGTCTGCTCACCTGGAAGGCTGCCCTCCTTCGAGATTCAAAGAAACCTTTCACAAAGGTACGCAGAAAATCTCTCTTAACACTTTGTCATTTTTCTCCAGTGGAACAGGCATTAACCGTCTTTGTGTTTTCCCGCAGGAAGCAGCCATGGCCAAACTAGCCGCGTCAGAAGCCGCCACATTCTGCTCTCATCAGGTAAGAATCGATCGCCACATAGACGGTACACGTGCAGAAAGAGACGGACGTTTTTAATGATTCTGTGTTTGCTCTTTACTTCAGGCGATCCAGGTTCTGGGTGGGATGGGTTACGTGTCGGACATGCCCGCTGAGAGGCACTACCGCGACGCTCGCATCACAGAGATCTACGAGGGCACCAGTGAGATCCAGAGACTGGTGATCGCCGGCCAGATCCTGAAGGAATACCAAGCATAGACGCTCTGTGCTACAATATGGACGAGTAATCACGCACACTGGGACATCAACTAATTAATTAAAAGGAGCCGCTTTGATTGGGTGCAGATTTTCATTCGTCCAACAGTACGACGGTTTGATCAGAGACACGATACAGAACCTCATTTGAGTTTCACGTGATTTTGCGTGCCCGTTACCTCCATTGTCTTGTGTGTCGGTGGACAACAGGGGACCTCACACCTGTCTCTGCTGCCGTCAGAGGATATCAGTGTCCTGTCAGGTTAAAGGGTCAGTTCACATCAAAATAAAAGACGTTTTGTCTCATTGCTCCGTGGAGCTGCACACGTAGGTCGTTTAGGCCCCGTGTCCAACTGGCGTTTTTTCCGGGAAGAAAAGCGCTGGCTGTGTGCTCGGTATCACTTTTAAATAAAATACATAGAAATGTTGTAGTTTGTAAAAGACAAAACAGAAGCTGTGGGGTCGACCTTAAAGGAAGAATGTGCGACTTTTTTGATGCAGTAGATGTCGCCCTTGAGCACCAGAATGAAACCAAAACAAACTTCTGTTTGGCCACACCTCCTCCATACTGAAGCCTCTGCTCTCCTCCAGAGACACACCTCCAACCCCTCTCCACTCACATTCATACAAAGGAGTTGTGAGAGGAATGCACCATTAAGCACAAGCGGCGGACAAAATCGTCCTTGGCTCGAGCTGCAATCACCTGTGTCCTGCTTTGTTGTGTTAGCATGCTAATGTTAGCGCTCTTTAGTTAGCTCGTAGCTTCATATTGCATGTAAACTGACACAGAATGAGCGTGATCTAAAAACTGTTACGTGACATCCAAATAATCAGTGAGTATGTTCTTCTTCTTCTCTCTAGTACTTTACTAAAACAGCTTTTATACACAAGGGGGGGAGCCGGCCGTCCCGTCCATGTAAACACGGCTCTGACAACAACACAGCCAGCGGGACTCGAGCTTCTCCCTCATTGTAGACAGTCATGACTCAGAGAGACGTTCACACAGGATAGACTGGATCTCTGAAATATTGATGTGGAACATGTCGCACATTCTTCCTTTAAATGTGCTAAAGACATTCAGGGTATCTGCAGTTTACGAACGCCACTTTTTCCAATAATGCGTGTTAAACATGGCAGGAAATGTTCCTCCAGGTGTCACCTTTTCAGTTTGTAAAAGACCAAACAGACGCTCCAGGCTCGACCTTAAAGGTGCTCAAAAGTTCTGCTTATGTGAAGAAGAAATGCTTGTGTACTGAACCTTTAAGATCCAGTCTGCCTACATGAAGAAAAGCACTTCATTTTTTAAACCAGTGTGGCTCTTGCATTGTGCGGTTTGGCCAGCAGAGGGCGACGGCATGCTTTCATACGTGTTGACCCATTTTATCTCTGCCTCACAGATTCATGAATGAGTGAAAATAAAAGACAGAATGTGCAGATGAAAAAAACCTCCTTAAAGCTTAAAGTGAACAAACCTCTGTTTGAAGGTCAAATCTGTGAAACACGTCACGTCTGCTTTCTGTGTTTTTCACCTCTGACTTCTTGTGCCTCAGTAACGTGTACATATTTTACTGTAATTTATGGTGTGCAGATGATGATTAAAACATAACAGCTCTTATCACAGAGAAATGATGGATTTTATTTCAACATTTAGAATTTAAAGAGGGGAAAGAAGAAGTTAAAGGTCCAATCAGTGAATCAGTAATCCCTGGGGCACGCCTATGGATACTTCTAAAAGTGATGCCCTCTTCCTGCACATAGATAGAAAGCTTACAAACCAACAGGCAGCTTTTAGGGCTTTCTTGAAGAAATATCCTGAAACACAGATATTTCCAGGAGGAGCTGCAACACAAACTGCTGAATTTTCTGCTCAGACTTAACCCGGAGTTTCTTCTCCAGCCTCCTAGTATTTTTTCCTCAGCAACCTGAGTGAGCTGATTTCAGAACGCAGCAGGATATTCTCGGGAGAAGACATTTCTATCCTGTGATCGCTGCACGACCATAGACTGGCTGCACGCCACTGCTACGATCTCCGTGCTCTAATGAACCTGCTGCATTATGTTTCCTGTTCTCCAGTATGTTCTTCTCCACTCTTTATTTCAGATTGTGATTCTGTTGAACTACACGTAGCATTGATAGAAAGACAAATATTCGCATTATAGCGTCGTATAGAGGACTCTGTTGCTTCGTACGCCACTTCCATGTCATTCTTTTTACGTCACGTCTTACCTCAGGAGACCCCGCCCCCCCTCCTGTCTGACAGGGAGTAACCGGAACCTTAACCAGGACGGACATTTTGGAGATGAATTATTTAGGACTGTAGGGTCTCCCCCCGTTCAACACGGGTATGTCATTCCCTGCTCTGAGTTCTGAGGTTAAAGGCAGGGTTGGTAATTTTCTAAAACTAGCATTATTTTGAAAGTAGCATTCCCTCAGTGCTGCGTCTACACCCACCCCCTCCCCTCTGTGCTCCCTCTAAAGCCACGCCCCTCACATACATGCACGAGCGCCGTTGCTCCAGAAGCGGACCTCAGCTCATCGCTTGCATTATGTAGAAACTACGTCGTCTCATGTCTCATTCAGCTGATTGGTTAATCAGATTGGTACCTTGTGGCAGACATTGGTCGAAGTTTTTACAGGCTTACAACTGCTACAGATGACGGATTTTCTTTGTTCCTTTTTCAACCCTGCCTTTAAATACCGTTTTAAGTCAGCACTGTTATGTCCCCGGTCTAGGGGAAACAAGACACAACATAATAAGTACCCCCACTCTTCCCACTCCCAAGAACAACCAGCAGTCCAGGCCACTTCAGATTTTGAACACAGCAATTTATTTTGCAGAGCAGAGAACAAAGGCCCTAAAACAATAAACAAAAAGGTCTAAGGCAACCCCTTTACTCTTACCTATCAAAATAAATTAAAATAAAAGACAAAACTCTTACCTACTCTCCTAACAACAAAAACATGAGAAAAGTGTTCAACAAAAAATAGGGCTTCTCTCTCCTTATCACACTGTGTTGCAATTATTTACAGTTTCTTTCTTTACAACAATGTTTATCACTAAGCTATCAGAGTCACCGTACAAAGTTTCTCTCAAAGTACTACACAAAAGAAGTTAACAAGTGGCTGGCTGGGTTGGTAGTGGCAAGAGAAGGGGTGAGCAGGATGCATCACCACCTGATGCACCTAAAACACATGACCACGCCCACTGACACACTCATACAGACACGCCCACTGACAGAAACACTCACAGATACACAGACTGCTGAGGAGGAGACAGGGCTGCACATTTCACTATTCATTAACATATACATGTGACTCAGGGTCATAACAAGCACATTAGATAAACCTGAAAGGTGGAGTCAGTAGCATCACGTTCTATAATTTCATCTTTGACCACATAAGTCAAACTTTCCCTTCAGGACTTTTTTTCTTTCTGTCCGACCTGACGGACGAGTCGGAGACGACACTGATCGACTTGATCTGAAACTTTCACACGTCACAGCTTTAGACTGGAGTTAAAGAAACACCTGAATGAATCAGAATCACTTTCTAATGACTCACAGAGACAAAGTCCTTCTCTCCGGAGAGAGACTCCTCCATGATGACATTTACAAGATCAATAAAACACAACACAAGAAACAAAGACGGATTCAGATCAGGTGTAGAAACTTTATTGATGATTACAGGAGGAACAGGATTCACACTCACAAGATATTTGAACTCTTTGTTGTTTTCAAAGAACGTAAAGCGTTCAGACTTCAGAGGAGGTTTCATCCTCTGAACATGAAGATGGTAAAGAAATATGGACAGTCTTCAGGTCTTATATTTGACATTTCAAACATGATAACAAACCCACGGAGCCGTACCTTTACAGAGTGAAGCTCCAGGATGACTCAAACACAGAACAGGTGATTCAGCTACCTGTGGACTGTGAGCTACAAGATTCAAGATGGAACTACGATTTAGTAAGAAAAGTCAAACATGCTGAGCTGAAGTTATTATTCTACTGTGGACTGATTTCAGATCACCGTGTGCAGATTATAATCTCTCCGTGCAGGGTAATAACTCCAGCACACAAAGATACAGATGATGCCTTCAGGGACTCCTCAGAGTTCAAGTGAAAAAGTCTGAAATCAGACGTTCACAGCAGCTGAAGCAACAGACGACAGTTAACCAGTTAACACGCTGAGCAGATTATCTTTAAAGAGACTCCAACAAACCGACCAATCAGCATCAAGATTTTACCTGCTGTCGAATTATACTCAAAGTTAGAATGAACAAAACATCATCACCATGACAACGCAGTCACAAACAATGCTAAAAGAATCAGATCATCATCTTCATCATGTATTAGTGTTCCACAGTCACAGAGATCTTCTCTGGTAAAATCTTCAGTGGGAGTTTATCCCCAGTCTCAATGTATGGAAACATCCTGTCAGTGAAAGTGTGTGTGAAGGTGTGTATGTGTGTGTTAGTATCAGGATCAGAGAACGACAGCTCTCCTCTGTTACAGTCCAGATTCACTCTGATCCTCTGAGACTTCTTCTTCACTGAGAGATCAGTCTCTGGATGTGATGGGGAGTGTGCTGTGTATTCACCATTATAGAAACATATTGACCATAATACAGACCATATGTCTTCCTTCCTTTGTCCAGACTCTGCAAACACTCCCAGAAACCAGAATGTATTGTCTCCAACCTGGACGTCCCAGCTGTGAGTCCCTGAGTTAAAGCCCTCAGAGCCCAGGACAGACCTGTAATAATCAAACCTCTCTGGATTATCAGGAAGCTGCTGTCTCTCTCCTCCTCTCACACAGGTCAGATCTTCAGACAGGATGTGTTTTGGATAAGCAGTGTTTGGGTCCAGAATGACCGGACTGTAGGAGACCATGTCCTTCATCTTGTTCCAGATGTTGAAGCTCAGGTTGCCCAGGTGCTTGGCCTGGTCTATCAGAGCTCCTGAGGGCAGCTGTGGATCCTCCAGCAGGGGGGCGCTGCTGGACTCTTTCCACTGCAGCCTTGTAGTTTTTCAGGAATGAGAGGTCTGCAGCTCTCAGCTCGTCCTCTGTGTCTCTGACTGTGTGTGAAAGAGCTGCTATCTCTCTGCTCAGAGCCTCCATCTCCTCCTTCATCCTCTGACTCTTCTGCTCCTCTTCCTCCCTCAGTGCACTCAGCCTGGCCTCCTCTTCCTCTTCTAGAAACTGGTGAAGCTTCTTAAACCGCTCCTTAATCTGCCTCTCTATGTGTCGGGCCTGGACCTGAATGTGTTCTGCTGTTTGATCAAACTTCACTTTAACTTGTTCACAATCATTTAACTTCTTCTTTACCGGCTCCAGAGTTTCCTGAAGTTTCTTCTTGTGTTGTCGAGCAGCTTCATCGATGGGTCTGAATCTGTGCTCCGAGTGTTTTTCTGAATCTCTGCAGATGACACACACCGGCTCCTGATGGTCCAGACAGAAGAGTTTGAGTTTCTCAGAGTGCAGACTGCAGAGATCCTCTGAAGCTCTCTGATCTCTCTCCTGCAGAAAACTCTCACACACGTTCTTTAAAGCAAAGACAGGAGGTAAGAATTCCTTTGAATTTCTCCTCTTACAGAGTGGACACTCCTGGTTCTCCTTCTCCTTCCAGCAGTCCTGCACACACACTCTACAGAAGCTGTGGCTGCAGGACAGCATCACTGGATCTTTAAAGATGTCGAGGCAGACCGGACAGCTCAGATCTTCCTCTAACTTGGACGCCATTTTATCTCAGAGTCAAAACATGCAGTAGAAAAAACAGGAAGCCACTCCCCGTCCTTGAGAGTTACTCTCACTTTGAAACTCTGGTTCAGTTTGTGGATTCAGCAGCAGGTTGAAGTGTTAGTATTCCCAGTATCCCAGTATAACAAGTACTCCCAGTATTCCCTCGTCCTCCTGTCCTCTCTCAGTGGATGTCGTGCTGGTTTGTGTCTGCAGGTCGGTCCGTCTGTCAGTGTGTGTGTCTCTTCAAAGTGAGGCAGAATAACAGCCTGTTTCCTGGTTTGTCTCAGGTGAGGGGGCGGAGCTTCTTCAGAGCAGGAACACAGAAAACAGTCTCATTTCTCTTCCTGCAGCTTGAAGTGGAATCTCTAAGTCACTCTTCTTGTTATTATTTCCTCTTCATCGCTGTCTGGAGCTCTTACTGCTCAAAGAGCTCAGTCAGGTCTTCAGTCTGGATGTCCAAGTTTGAGTGAAACCAAAACAACCAAAACATGGAGAATAGGATTCAAAGAGACGTGAAGACAATTTGTGACGTCAGCCTGAAGATAGAAGAACACCTGGAAGGTTTCATATCACTAAACGTGAACTTCAAACGTCTGCAGCCTCACCGGAGATGAAGAATGATTTTTAATCATGTAAGAGTATTTAGGCCACGGAAAGTCTTCTTCTGTGTCGTTTTTGAATTTTGTGAAACAATCTAAAAAGAAGAATGATCGACATGTTCCACATAAATATCACCCATTCTTGAGAAGTGGGAAAAATCATGTCCCAGGCAAACAAACTTCAAAATACAACTTAAGAAAACTTTTATTCCTCTTTTTCTGAATGAAAATATCTTATTAGAGATTTTTGTATTTGAAACAAATTTGAAATACCATATTTTGTTTCTGATTTCTTGTTTTTAATGTCTAAACTTACCCTATGCCAGACAAGAATTAAAAACTTTAAACTATTTAAAAATGTGTCAAAATCTTCAAACTCAAATACCTTTACAATCGGTGTCAAAAAGACTATTATAGTCATCTACATTTTAAAATGTCTTTTTATGACCATTTGAACCCGTTAAAGTCGTGTCCACGTTTTTGGTCAACTCCATCAGACTTTTACAAAAACATAAAATAATCAGAGGAGAGCTACAACATAAAGGACCCCCGTCTTAATTCCTGGGGGGCGTTCGGATTGTCCCTCCAACCCCCTTTCACTATCCTCTTTACCTTAACCCCGGGGAAAAGGTCACGGGGTTAAGGACAGGTGTTAGGAGAATTCATGAAGGAGGCGATGGATCGTAGGCTTTAACGGGAGATGACGGCGTCTTCTTGACCTCGCGTCATCGTGGCTCTGCAACATACGTGTTTCTTCATCAGTTAATTTAACAAGTTTACCCGACCTGGGAAAGCACTAAGGGGAGGTTTTAGAGGACTTTTATTGAAGATAGCAGCTTGCGGACTATCCCCAACATCCACGTGTTCAGAACAAACATTTTTATTGTTTTAGTTTTGGATATGACTGAGGATGCATTCATGTGCACGCAAATCCCTGGAGGACCAGCTGGATGTTATGAGTGGTCTACTCAAACCAGCGGAGCCTTCTCTAGAGACGGCTTCAGAAACAACAAAATCATGACGATCAAAGAACCGGCCAGTGAGCATGACGAACAGCCACAGGTGTCCAACTCCATCTTGCTCTCTGTCATGAAAAGAATTGAGAGGATGCAGGAAGAATCATTCAGACGGCTGCAGTCACTTGAAACAACGGTAAAAGACAATACACTCACAATCAAAGGTGTAACAGACGCTCTAGACTTCATGGGAGAACAGGTGGAGGAGGTATCAAGTAAGGTTGAAACCCTGCAGAACAGAGTTCAAGTTCTAGAGAAAGAAAACGCTGAGCTTCAGGACACATGCAGAGACCTACACGTCTACAAGAGGAGATGGAATCTTCGAGTTGCTGGGGTCCCTGAACAAGCTTGGGAGAACGTCAAGAAGATCATCATACACCTGTTCAGCCATGTTTCCCCTGACATCGCAGATCAGCTGGCCTTCTCGGTGGACATCACACACAGATTGGGTCCCCGCTCTGGAGAGGCTCGCTCAAACCGCCGAATCGTGCAGTTCCTGTCACGATCTCACAGGGACCAGATCTGGAGGGACGCCAAAACATCAGCCTGGCTTACTGAAAGGAGGATAAAGATCTTTGAAGACCTGACGCAAGAAACCAAGGACGCCAGGAACAAACTGTGGCCGCTGGTTGAACAGGCGAGGAAAGCTGGCTTTAGAGGGCCCTTTGAGCATTGATGAAAGAGAGTGACGGTAACATGTAAGTGATAAGTTACATCAGGCTGCACATGAACAACTCCACAATTGGTGAGCTGAATGTGAAGTTGGTTCTCAAAACGCATAAGGCTCAATAAGGTGTAACGGGCAGTGTATGGACCCAATTGCAGCACGACAGGAAACTGGCATTTATAGTCACACATTTTAATTCTCAGCTTCAGGTGATACAAAGGCAAACACAGGTGATCAAGGTCCAAACTGAACAAAGTCTCTGATAGCCGACTGGGAAACGTAGCCGCTGATGGCACAGAAAAACAGTCCAGAGCTGATCATGCAGAATAAACACGAACACAGAAAAACTGGAACTGACAAAACAGGTAATCCACAGTCAGCCTGGAAAACAGGCAAACAGGAACCAGGAGACGCTGAAGCAACAGTTTGACGGAGAAGGTGAGTCCAAGGCAGGCAGGGTCGGTACCGGGAGATCAGTCCAAGGGGAAACGCTGGAAAGACAGGCATGAATGCGATGACGATCTGGCAATGAGGATTTTTGGAGCAGCAGCTTATGGAGTGGCTGAAAGGGATACTTCACCTGTTGAAACATGAATCTGTCGTGAAATTGGGTCATATATGTAGTAGAAATGTGAAATAAATGTTGAAGTTGGTGCCTTCTTGACCGAGAAAAGGCAGAAAGTGTCTTTTTGGCTCATGTTGATGAGAGACAACAACTCCCAGAATGCACAGCACCGCAGGACACTCCCGCTGAAGGAGAGGTGCATTCATGTGGTGTCGGAAAAATGAGATTCCGAGTTGTAAAATGCACATGAAACACCTGTTCAAGTCGGTTTTGTGTTTTGTTAACATACTTTTTATTCATGCACGTATTGCACATCAACTTTTTGCTCAAATATAACTTTTGACAATAAGATTTCTCTAAGAAACTTGGACCACCCGAGCAGCACCTGAATGCAGCATTACTCGCGGACATTTACCACAATAATACGGCCGTTTCCTCAACTGAATCAGAGATTTCTTTCAGAAGGAATTGGCATCTTGGAAATTCCTGGCAGAAAACAGACTATGTCTGTGTCCATAGGCAAACAGTGACAGCACCGACAACACAAGTCTGCCCCGGCTCCTTCTTCCTTGTCACAGCCGCGGACCTAGCCAGCTAGGCTAGCTAGCCTGCCTGTCGGCACCAGCAGCCAGCTCGCCGCTATATTGCTGCTTGTAGAAAGAACCACAAACATCCGATTCGAGCACAAGAACTTCAAAATCCCCTTCAGTCATATCAGTTTGAAGTTGAAACATATGTGTTTCGCCATTCTCGGTCCATATCAGCTTATCCGTAGAGACACCCAGCTTGAGCCCGGCTCAGGCTCACTGTACAGCCGCTGTCTGTCTGCAGAAGGCACCTGTCAGATATTGCAGCTCGTAGAAAGAGCCACGAACATCTGATTCGAGCACAAAACCTTTAAAATCCCCTTCATCCATATCAGTTTGATGTTGAAACATACTCTTTTTGCCATTCTTGGTTATCAGCTTTCTCCACAGAGCCTGTTAGCACAGCTTCCAACTAAACAATATGGCGGATGTTAAGTTTCGTTTTTGGGAGTGAGGTCCCGTCCACTGATCTGTAATAGGTCTGTAGCTTCAGTGGTTGAAAACATGAGGAACTAGCAATGTAGTTTCACCCCTGCTAACCACAACAGCCGCCAATGATGCAATATGACGATTTTTGCGTCATTGGAGGCTCCTTCTCAGAAAAGAAATTACAGATTTTTCTTATCTTAGGGGGAAATGAGGGCTGGATGCAAGACCATTCAATAAAACCACAAGTTTACTACTGATACAAAGCTTAATGCAAATGGGTGAAGTATCCCTTTAATTACTGATCAGCTGCAGCTGAGAGAGCAGGTGAGCTGGGTGAGCTGATGAGGTGGGTGTGGCTGACAGGTAGAGTGAGAGGAAGGCAGTCTGAATGCAAAAGTACTGAGAGGCAGAACAGGGCTGTGACAGAAGGTCTCCGCGTTAAAATGACTGTTATTCATGTACTCTTCACGGCTCCTCAATGAGCATCGGCTCACTGATTCTAATCATTCTCAGAGATGGTTTAACCTCACTGACGTAGTTTGGCCGCCAGGAGAGGGCGAGCAAGCACCTTGAATTATTCACAAACATCATTATATTTAGTTTTTGTTACTAACTTCCAACAAAGTAATTTCTTTTGTTTCAGTCATATGGAGACGTTTCTCTTCATCCTTTCTTTATCTATGATCAGCTCTATCATGATCTGTTTTCTTTCAGGTAGTTTGAAGTTTATTTCATATTATTAGGCGGGTGACTCAGCCTACATATTTAAGGAAACACAATCTTACTAACAGCCCTTAAAGAGACAGCTTTATTCTTCTTCTGTGCTCATCCTAAGAGAGGATCTTTGTTTCGTCTTTTGTGTGTTTTTTTCTTTTTCTTTCCACAGTTTTGAGGGAAAGTGTTGTAATAATGTTCTTTGTCTTTAATGTCCATTAATGCCGGGGGCTTAAAAATAATGTGAAACTCAAGGCCGTATTTTTGTTTGCTAAAAATAACGAGGCAGACTTTTGTTTTTTTAAGAAAGTCACTCGACACGTGACGTCTCAAACTTCTGGAGATCTCAGTGGGGAAATGATCTCTGGTTAGCACATGGATCTGAACATTCAGCCGGAGTTGGAATCTTTAAATACAACTTTAATGGAAATATTTTAGAGACCAATAGAGACTCCTCAGGCCACTTTATTATAATGGTAATATCCATAAATAACCTCCAAAACCTTCTCATAAACATCTATGGTTATAACTCTATTGTAGACTGTAAACTTCTCTCACTTGTTAACATTATATCCTGAAGCGTCTCTGGTCCTGGGAGGAGACTTTAACATAGAGCGAAACTAGAGCGATGGCCACCAAGGAAATCAGTGTCTTTGAACCCCACGTTGAAACGTTTCATGGATAAATTTGACCTGACTGACATTTGGAGGAAACTCTTCCTGAATGACAGGCAGTACACCTGGACCAATAAGGACAGCTCCCGCAGATCAAGACTTGACTCTTGGTTGGTATCTAGCTGCCTTCTAAACAATAACATCTCAGTAAATATCAGTAACGCCCCTCTGACTGACCACAAAGCTCGCTCTATAAACTCAGTCACAACACGCCTCCTAAAGCATCATTTTGGAAATGAAACAGTTCTCTCCTGAAATATGAGGAGGTCCGAAAACAAGTCAAATATTTAACAGGTGCTTACTGGAATGAAGCATTAACGCAGAACGTTAATGGGAGGAACTGGGAGCTTTTCAAATATGAGCTGGGGACGTTTCTCAGGAGATTTGGTGCTGCTTTAGCCAGAGAAAAAAGAGCAACGGGAGAGGAGGTCGTTGCACAACTATTCTTTGTCACCAGGAGGCCTTTTCTGAAAGAGGAAAAAAGTGAGTACATCAAATTACAAAATACACTGGATGATATAAGTCAAAAGCTAAAGGAGCATACATCAGGTCTCCATCCAAATGGCTGGAAGAGGGCAAGCCAAACTCAGAGAAATAGCAAACTTGTGCCACAAATTCTATAAAAACCTTTACACCTCCAACTACTGCGAAGCGGCTGCTAACACCTTTATTGATGCCATCGGGGATTCTGAATCCATATCACCAGAAGAGAGGGACTTCTGTGATCACAACATCTCCCTCGAAGAAGTTACGAAAGCAATCTGTGACCTGAAGAAAAACAAGAGGTGTGATGGGATTACTTCAGAGTTCTATCAAATGTTTAGTGAACAACTGTCTCTGTTTTTAGTCACGGTCTTCTCTGAGAGTATCGAGAATGAACTTCTTCCAACCAGTATGACTTAGGGTGTCATCTCCCTGATCCCAAAACCGAATAAAGATAAAACCAGTCTAGAACACTGGCGTCCCGTCACACTGCTAAGATCCATCATGTATGCTGATAGACTTAAAAAAGGTTTCGACTCTATCGTTGATGAAACCCAATCTGGATTGATGAAGAAAAGACACATTTCCAACAACATCAGATCAGTTGTGGATGTATTGGACTACAACAACCTTCTTGATGATGACAGTTTCATACGTTGTCTTGATGTTTACAAAGCATTCGACTCCCTGGAACATGGCTTCATTTGGAAAGCTCTCACAAAATGTGGCTTTGGAGATCTTTTCTGCAAAGCTGTTTGAACTCTAAAGATGGCAGCAGTGCAGTCAAACTCAAACCTGGAACATCTCAGAGATTTCATGTCTCATGTGGCATTAAACCAGGTCGTCCAACATCACCCGAGCTGTCTTTAACTGCTTCTCAACTCTTAGCACTTCATGTAACTAATAGTAACTTAGAAGGACAGATTCTTATTAGTCAAGTGACGGATGATAAAGTCAAATTATAAGTCAAATCAATATATAAACCAAATGCAGATTGTCTCCACATTTCTCCTCCAACAGATCGTTAGTTTTCGTGAACGGTCGGATGAGCGAGTCGCTTTAAATGTTGCGGCTGCAAGGAATTGTGGGACGTCATTATCTCCTCTCCTTTGGTAAAGGATGGTCCAGTGTTTCCTAAAGGACGTTATAAAGGAAGCATTGATCCACCTTTCCTCAGCTTTTAGAGAATTCAAACGGCTCTTATCATGGCCGCCACTTAAACGCTTCCGGAGTTAAGGCCAAGAGGACGGTGAAAGGAGATAGGAGGGACAATCCAAATGCACCCCAAGTCTAGACTGGCTGTGTACGGTGGCCCTGAAGGTCAACTGCAAAAACATTTCACTGAACTAAAAAACATTGAATGAAACACAAAAACATGAAGTGATATGTTTTCGTGCTTAGTGTGTTCTTGAGCAGCTCTTCTTCTGGGTCATTAAATGTTTATATAAATCAGGTCATCACGTGTGGACCTGTCAGAGAACAAAAAGTGCTGAGTCAGCGTTTTGTTTGTTCAAACTACGCGCTGAAATCTCTGCAGCAACGACTCCACTTCAGTTTTCATCGGTGCACATTTTCAGCAGCGGCACCGCCAGCTCGAGACGGCTCCTCCTCCCTCTACTCTCTCGGGGCGACTCTCCCTGAGCAGGTACAGAAAAAATGCAGAAGTACAGGTTGTAGTTTTGAAGGCATCCGCCCGTACATGAGCAGGAAGCTTTCCTCTCAGTGAACACTGAGGGAGTGAAACATTGTTCATTTACAGCTGGGTTCAAAATAATAGCAGTGTGATTAAATGAGTGAGTAAAGCTAAAAATCCTTCTAATAGCTTTTATTTCCACACATTCAGATGCATCGAGAATACTGCACAGTCTATTCCAAATCAAAACATGAAGAAAAAATTCATCAAATGTGTGATTACTTTACAGAAAGTGAAGTATTTAAAAAAATAGCAGTGTCTGTGTTTACAAACTCAAACATTTAATGTATGAACTGAAACATGCTTGAAGATTTATCTTTCCTGTGAATCACTGAACTAATATTTAGTTGTATAACCTCTGTTTCTGAGAACTGCTGCACATCTGTGTTGCATGGAGTCGACCAACTTCTGGCACCTGTGAACAGGTATTCCAGGATGATTGGACGCCATTCCACAATTCCTGCATTTCTTGGTTTTGCCTCAGAAACAGCATTTCTGATGCCACCCCACAAGTTTTTATTGGATTAACGTCCGAGGATTGGGCTGGCCATATCATGATGCTGGGATGTTTCTCATAGGTGTCGGGCCTATTTATCACACACCAAGGATCATGGATCAGTTTGGATACGTCAGAATACTCAAAGAGGTCATGTTGCCTTATGCCGAAGAAGAAATGCCCTTGAAATACAGTAAGTGTTTCAACAAGACAACGACCCCAAACACACCAGGGAGTGAGTAGCTGATTAAAGTTATGGAGTAGCCACGTGACTATTTTACTACTCACAACGGACAACGACAAACTCACAGTATAAACGGGCAGAGAACGAGCAGGGAGACAGGGAGGCGTGTGATTGGTTCATCAGATTGGAACCTCGTGGCAGACATTGATCGAAGTTTTTACAGGCTTACAACTGCTACAGATGACGGATTTTCTTTGTTCCTTTTTTCAGAGCACATGAGTTATTAATTTCTGTCAGGACCTAAAGACAATTTCAACCCAAATCTTAAAAAGTGGATCTGGAGGAAATGACCAACCCTGCCTTTAAATACGGTCTTAATGCAGCACGTTAAATAAACCTGAAAGGTGGAGTCAGTAGCATCACGTTCTATAATTTCATCTTTGACCACATCAAGTCAAACTTTCCCTTCAGGACTTTTTTTCTTCCGGTCCGACCTGACGGACGAGTCGGAGACGACACTGATCAACTTGGTCTGAAACTTTCACACGTCACAGCTTTAGACTGGAGTTAAAGAAACACCTGAATGAATCAGAATCACTTTCTAATGACTCACAGAGACAAATTCCTTCTCTCCGGAGAGAGACTCCTCCATGATGACATTTACAAGATCAATAAAACACAACACAAGAAACAAAGACAGATTCAGATCAAGTGTAGAAACGTTATTGATGATTACAGGAGGAACAGGATTCACACTCACAACATATTTGAACTCTTTGTTGTTTTCAAAGAACGTAAAGCGTTCAGACTTCAGAGGAGGTTTCATCCTCTGAACATGAAGATGGTAAAGATATATGGACAGTCTTCAGGTCTTATATTTGACATTTCAAACATGATAACAAACCCACGGAGCCGTACCTTTACAGAGTGAAGCTCCAGGATGACTCAAACACAGAACAGGTGATTCAGCTACCTGTGGACTGTGAGCTACAAGATTCAAGATGGAACTACGATTTAGTAAGAAAAGTCAAACGTGCTGAGCTGAAGTTATTATTCTACTGTGGACTGATTTCAGATCACAGTGTGCAGATTATAATCTCTCCGTGCAGGGTAATAACTCCAGCACACAAAGATACAGATGATGCCTTCAGGGACTCCTCAGAGTTCAAGTGAAAAAGTCTGAAATCAGACGTTCACAGCAGCTGAAGCAACAGACGACAGTTAACCAGCTAACACGCTGAGCAGATTATCTTTAAAGAGACTCCAACAAACCGACCAATCAGGATCAAGATTTTACCTGCTGTCGAATTATACTCAAAGTTAGAATGAACAAAACATCATCACCGTGACAACGCAGTCACAAACAATGCTAAAAGAATCAGAACATCATCTTCATCATGTATTAGTGTTCCACAGTCACAGAGATCTTCTCTGGTAAAATCTTCAGTTTATCCACAGTCTCAATGTATGGAAACATCCTGTCAGTGAAAGTGTGTGTGAAGGTGTGTATGTGTGTGTTAGTATCAGGATCAGAGAACGACAGCTCTCCTCTGTTCCAGTCCAGATTCACTCTGATCCTCTGAAACTTCTTCTTCACTGAGAGAACAGTGGCTGGATGTGATGGGGAGAGTGCTCTGTATTTACCTTTATAGAACCATATTGACCATAATCCAGACTGTATGTTTCCCTTCCTCTGTACAGACTCTGTTAACACTCCTAGTTCCCAGTGTGTATTGTCTCCAACCTGGACGTCCCAGCTGTGAGTCCCTGAGTTAAAGCCCTCAGAGCCCAGGACAGACCAGCAATAATCAAACCTCTCTGGATTATCAGGAAGCTGCTGTCTCTCTCCTAGTCTCACACAGGTCAGATCTTCAGACAGGATGAGTTCTGGACGAGCAGTGTTTGGGTCCAGAATGGCCGGACTGTAAGAGACCATGTCCTTCATCTTGTTCCAGATGTTGAAGCTCAGGTTGCCCAGGTGCTTGGCCTGGTCTATCAGAGCTCCTGAGGGCAGCTGTGGATCCTCCAGCAGGGGGCGCTGCTGGACTCTTTCCACTGCAGCCTTGTAGTTTTTCAGGAATGAGACGTCTGCAGCTCTCAGCTCGTCCTCTGTGTCTCTGACTGTGTGTGAAAGAGCTGCTATCTCTCTGCTCAGAGCCTCCATCTCCTCCTTCATCCTCTGACTCTTCTGCTCCTCTTCCTCCCTCAGTGCACTCAGCCTGGCCTCCTCTTCCTCTTCTAGAAACTGGTGAAGCTTCTTAAACTGCTCCTTAATCTGCCTCTCTGTGTGTCGGGCCTGGACCTGAATGTGTTCTGCTGTTTGATCAAACTTCACTTTAACTCGTTCACAATCATTTAACTTCTTCTTTACCGGCTCCAGAGTTTCCTGAAGTTTCTTCTTCTGTTCTTGAGCAGCTTCATCGATGGGTCTGAATCTGTGCTCCGAGTGTTTTTCTGAATCTCTGCAGATGACACACACCGGCTCCTGATGGTCCAGACAGAAGAGTTTGAGTTTCTCAGAGTGCAGACTGCAGAGATCCTCTGAAGCTCTCTGATCTCTCTCCTGCAGAAAACTCTCACACACGTTCTTTAAAGCAAAGGCAGGAGGTAATACTTCCCTTGAATGTCTCCTCTTACAGAGTGGACACTCCTGGTTCTCCTTCTCCTTCCAGCAGTCCTGCACACACACTCTACAGAAGCTGTGGCTGCAGGACAGCATCACTGGATCTTTAAAGATGTCGAGGCAGACCGGACAGCTCAGATCTTCCTCTAATTTGGATGCCATTTTATTTCAAGTCAAAACATGCAGCAGAAAAAACACGAGGCCACTGCCTGTCCCTGAGAGTTATTTTCACTTTGAAACTCTCGTTCAGTTTGTGGATTCAGCAGCAGGTTGAAGTGTTAGTATTCCCAGTATCCCAGTATAACAAGTACTCCCAGTATTCCCTCCTCCTCCTGTCCTCTCTCAGTGGAAGTCGTGCTGGTTTGTGTCTGGAGGTCGAGGTCCGTCTGTCAGTGTGTCTGTCTCTTCAGAGTGAGGCAGAATAACAGCCTGTTTCCTGGTTTGTCTCAGGTGAGACAGGTGAGGGGGCGGAGCTTCTTCAGAGCAGGAACACAGAAAACAGTCTCATTTCTCTTCCTGCAGCTTGAAGTGGAATCTCTAAGTCACTCTTCTTGTTATTATTTCCTCTTCATCGCTGTCTGGAGCTCTTACTGCTCAAAGAGCTCAGTCAGGTCTTCAGTCTGGATGTCCAAGTTTGAGTGAAACCAAAACAACCAAAACATGGAGAATAGGATTCAAAGAGACGTGAAGACAATTTGTGACGTCAGCCTGAAGATAGAAGAACACCTGGAAGGTTTCATGTCACTAAACGTGAACTTCAAACGTCTGCAGCCTCACCGGAGATGAAGAATGATTTTTAATCATGTAAGAGTATTTAGGCCACAGAAAGTCTTCTTCTGTGTTGTCTTTGATTTTTGTGAAACAATCTAAAAGGAAGAATGATCAACGTGTTCAACATAAATATCACCCATTCTTGAGAAGTGGGAAAAATCATGTCCCAGGCAAACAAACTTCAAAATATCACTTAAAGGGGCTATATGTAACTTTCAAAAATACTGTGTTTTTAGCGATACCGCATGGCCGTCAGGCTAACTGCCTAACGGCCTAATGATTTATATATAGCTACAAGTTATATATGTAACTTTTTACATGTATAAATCCTTTTTCTTTCGCCCACTAATAAGCGAACGTTTAACTGATGTGAAAGAGTAGATGTTCACTGTCTATCTGTGTTGCCTGTATACAATTTTCTCCGGGTCATATTTTCCGCTAAAGCTCCAGGCAGTGTCATTTTATTTGCGTTCTCAACGTCCTCCTCACTCCGCTTACAGAAATCAACAGTACAAACTACAAACTCATCACACACTCCCGGTCTTCACCTTCACATCCAGAGGCTGCCTTCACCACACTTATATCCATCCTAGGAGCTCTCACAGGCGAACAAACTCATCACACACTCCCGGTCTCAGGCAGTGCCTGCCGAGACTGTTGTTTGTAGGATGGAGACTGAGACACACTGACTCCTTCACAGACTCTCACATGTGTATGACCACTTACCTCCTCTGTAAACATTATGCCGGTAAATATCCAGTGTTTCAGGGGCGATATTGATGCTCGTTTGTGTACGTACGAGCAACAGGTTACTGGTGCAGTTCGCCTGACGGCCATGCGGTGTCGCTACAAACGCAGTATTTTTGAAAGTTACTTATAGTCCCTTTAAGAAAACATTTATTCCTTTTTTTCTGAATGAAAATATCTGATTCAAAGATTTTTATATTTGATACAAATTTGAAATACCATATTTTGCTTTTGATTTCTTTTTTTTTAATGTCTAAACTTACCCTATGCCAGACAACAATTAAAAACTTTAAACTATTTAAAAATGTGTCAAAATCTTCAAACTCAAATACCTTTACAATCGGTGTCAAAAAGACTATTATAGTCATCTACATTTTAAAATGTCTTTTTATGATCATTCTGACCCGTTAAAGTCGTGTCCACGTTTTTTGTCAACTCCATCAGACTTTCACAAAAACATAAAATAATCAGAGGAGAGCTACAACATAAAGGACCCCCGTCTTAATTCCTGGGGGGCGTTCGGATTGTCCCTCCTATACCCCCTTTCACTATCCTCTTTACCTTAAGTTAAGGAGAGGTGTTAGGAGAATTCATAAAGGAGGCGATGGATCGTAGGCTTTAACAGGAGATGACGGCGTCTCGTTGACCTCGCATCATCGTGGCTCTGCAACATAAGTGTTTCTTCATCAGTTAATTTAACAAGTCTACCCGACCTGGGAAAGCACTAAGGGGAGGTTTTAGAGGACTTTTATTGAAGATAGCAGCTTGCGGACTATCCCCAACATCCACGTGTTCAGAACAAACATTTTTATTTTTTTAGTTTTGGATATGACTGAGGATGCATTCATGTGCACGCAAATCCCTGGAGGACCAGCTGGATGTTATGAGTGGTCTACTCAAACCAGCGGAGCCTTCTCTAGAGACGGCTTCAGAAACAACAAAATCACGACCGATCAAAGAAACCGGCCAGCGAGCAGGACGAACAGCCACAGGTGTCCAACTCCATCTTGCTCTCTGTCATGGAAAGAATTGAGAGGATGCAGGAAGAATCACTCAGACGGCTGCAGTCACTTGAAACAACGGTCAAAGACAATACACTCACAATCAAAGGTGTAACAGATGCTCTAGACTTCATGGGAGAACAGGTGGAGGAGGTATCAAGTAAGGTTGAAACCCTGCAGAACAGAGTTCAAGTTCTAGAGAAAGAAAACACTGAGCTTCAGGACAAATGCAGAGACCTACACGTCTACAAGAGGAGATGGAATCTTCGAGTTGCTGGGGTCCCTGAACAAGCTGGGGAGAACGTCAAGAAGATCATCATCCACCTGTTCAGCCATGTTTCCCCTGACATCGCAGATCAGCTGGCCTTCTCGGTGGACATCACACACAGATTGGGTCCCCGCTCTGGAGAGGCTCGCTCAAGCCGCCGAATCATCGTGCAGTTCCTGTCACGATCTCACAGGGACGAGATCTGGAGGGACGCCAAAACATCAGCCTGGCTTACTGAAAGGAGGATAAAGATCTTTGAAGACCTGACGCAAGAAACCAAGGACGCCAGCAACAAACTGTGGCCGCTGGTTGAGCAGGCGAGGAAAGCTGGCTTTAGAGGGCCCTTTGAGCATATTGATGAAAGAGAGTGACGGTAACATGTAAGTGATAAGTTACATCAGGCTGCACATGAACAACTCCACAATTGGTGAGCTGAATGTGAAGTTGGTTCTCAAAACGCATAAGGCTCAATGAAGGTCTCTGCGTTAAAATGACTGTTATTCATGTATCTGCCTTCACCGCTCCTCAATGAGCATCGGCTCACTGATTCTAATCGTTCTCAGAGATGGTTTAACCTCACTGACGTAGTTTGGCCGCCAGGACAGGGCGAGCAAGCACCTTGAATTATTCACAAACATCATTAGTTTTTGTTACTAACTTCCAACAAAGTAATTTCTTTTATTTCAGTCATATGGAGACGTTTCTCTTCATCCTTTCTTTATCTATGATGTTTAAAGTTTATTTCATATTATTAGGCGGGTGACTCAGCCTACATATTTAAGGAAACACAATCTTACTAACAGCCCTTAAAGAGACAGCTTTATTCTTCTTCTGTGCTCATCCTAAGAGGAAATGTCCTTGAAATAAGTGTTTCAACAAGACAACGACCCCAAACACACCAGGAAGTGAGCAGCTGATTAAAGTTATGGAGTGGCCACGTGACTATTTTACTACTCACAACGGCCAACGACAAACTCACAGTATAAACGGGCAGAGAGCGAGCAGGGAGACAGGGAGGCGTGTGATTGGTTCATCAGATTGGTACCTCGTGGCAGACATTGGTCGAAGTTTTTACAGGCTTACAACTGCTACAGATGATGGATTTTCTTTGTTCCTTTTTCAGAGCACATGAGTTATTAATTTCTGTCAGGACCTAAAGACAATTTCAACCCAAATCTTAAAAAGTGGATCTGGAGGAAATGACCAACCCTGCCTTTAAATACCGTCTTAATGCAGCACGTTAAATAAACCTGAAAGGTGGAGTCAGTAGCATCACGTTCTATAATTTCATCTTTGACCACATCAAGTCAAACTTTCCCTTCAGGACTTTTTTTCTTCCTGTCTGACCTGACGGACGAGTCGGAGACGACACTGATCGACTTGATCTGAAACTTTCACACGTCACAGCTTCAGACTGGAGTTAAAGAAACACCTGAATGAATCAGAATCACTTTATAATGACTCACAGAGACAAAGTCCTTCTCTCTGGAGAGAGACTCCTCCATGATGACATTTACAAGATCAATAAAACACAACACAAGAAACAAAGACGGATTCAGATCAAGTTTAGAAACTTTATTGATGATTACAGGAGGAACAGGATTCACACTCACAACATATTTGAACTCTTTGTTGTTTTCAAAGAACGTAAAGCGTTCAGACTTCAGAGGAGGTTTCATCCTCTGAACATGAAGATGGTAAAGAAATATGGACAGTCTTCAGCTCTTATATTTGACATTTCAAACATGATAACAAACCCACGGAGCTGTACCTTTACAGAGTGAAGCTCCAGGATGACTCAAACACAGAACAGGTGATTCAGCTACCTGTGGACTGTGAGCTACAAGATTCAAGATGGAACTACGATTTAGTAAGAAAAGTCAAACGTGCTGAGCTGAAGTTATTATTCTACTGTGGACTGATTTCAGATCACCGTGTGCAGATTATAATCTCTCCGTGCAGGGTAATAACTCCAGCACACAAAGATACAGATGATGCCTTCAGGGACTCCTCAGAGTTAAAGTGAAAAAGTCTGAAATCAGACGTTCACAGCAGCTGAAGCAACGGACGACAGTTAACCAGTTAACACGCTGAGCAGATTATCTTTAAAGAGACTCCAACAAACCGACCAATCAGGATCAAGATTTTACCTGCTGTCGAATTATACTCAAAGTTAGAATGAACAAAACATCATCACCATGACAACGCAGTCACAAACAATGCTAAAAGAATCAGAACATCATCTTCATCATGTATTAGTGTTCCACAGTCACAGAGATCTTCTCTGGTAAAATCTTCAGTTTATCCACAGTCTCAATGTATGGAAACATCCTGTCAGTGAAAGTGTGTGTGAAGGTGTGTATGTGTGTGTTAGTATCAGGATCAGAGAACGACAGCTCTCCTCTGTTACAGTCCAGATTCACTCTGATCCTCTGAGGCTTCTTCTTCACTGAAAGATCAGTGTCTGGATGTGATGGGGAGAGTGCTGTGTATTCACCATCATCGAACCATATAATCCATAATCCAGACTGTGTTTCTCCCTTCCTCTGTCCAGACTCTGCTAACACTCCAAGTTCCCAGTCTGTACTGTCTCCAACATGGACGTCCCAGCTGTGAGTCCCTGAGTTAAAGCCCTCAGAGCCCAGGACAGAGCAGTCATAATCAATCCTCTCTGGATTATCAGGAAGCTGCTGCTCCTCTCCTCGTCTCACACAGGTCAGATTTTCAGACAGGATGAGTTCTAGATAAGCAGTGTTTGGGTCCAGAATGACCGGACTGTAGGAGACCATGTCCTTCATCTTGTTCCAGATGTTGAAGCTCAGGTTTCCCAGGTGTTTGGCCTGGTCTATCAGAGCTCCTGAGGGCAGCTTTGGATCCTCCAGCAGGGGGGCGCTGCTGGACTCTTTCCACTGCAGCCTTGTAGTTTTTCAGGAATGAGACGTCTGCAGCTCTCAACTCGTCCTCTGTGTCTCTGACTGTGTGTGAAAGAGCTGCTATCTGTCTGCTCAGAGCCTCCATCTCCTCCTTCATCCTCTGACTCTTCTTCTTCTTCTCCTCCTTCAGTGCACACAGCCTGGCCTCCTCTTCCTCTTCTAGAAACTGTTGAAGCTTCTTAAACTGCTCCTTAATCTTCCTCTCTGTGTGTCGGGCCTGGACCTGAATGTGTTCTGCTGTTAGATCAAACTTCTCTTTAACTTGTTCACAAACATTTAACTTCTTCTTTACCGGCTCCAGAGTTTCCTGAAGTTTCTTCTTGTGTTCTTGAGCAGCTTCATCGACTGGTCTGAATCTGTGCTCAGAGTGTTTTTGTGAATCTCTGCAGATGACACACACCGGCTCCTGATGGTCCAGACAGAAGAATTCGAGTTTCTCAGAGTGCAGACTGCAGAGATCCTCTGAAGCTCTCTGATCTCTCTCCTGCAGAAAACTCTCACACACGTTCTTTAAAGCAAAGTTAGGAGGTAATAAATCCTTTGAATTTCCCCTCTTACAGAGTGGACACTCCTGGTTCTCCTTCTCCTTCCAGCAGTCCTGCAGACACTCTCTACAGAAGCTGTGGCTGCAGGACAGCATCACTGGATCTTTAAAGATGTCGAGGCAGACCGGACAGCTCAGATCTTCCTCTAACTTGGACGCCATTTTATCTCAGAGTCCAGCTGAAGACGCAGCAGAAAAAACAGGAAGCCACTCCCCGTCCCTGAGAGTTACTTTCACTTTGAAACTCTCGTTCAGTTTGTGGATTCAGCAGCAGGTTGAAGTGTTAGTATTCCCAGTATCCCAGAATAACAAGTACTCCCAGTATTCCCTCGTCCTCCTGTCCTCTCTCAGTGGAAGTCGTGCTGGTTTGTGTCTGGAGGTCGGTCCGTCTGTCAGTGTGTGTGTCTCTTCAAAGTGAGGCAGAATAACAGCCTGTTTCCTGGTTTGTCTCAGGTGAGACAGGTGAGGGGGCGGAGCTTCTTCAGAGCAGGAACACAGAAAACCAACGCAACCAAAACATGCAACATATGATTCATGAGACGTGAAGACAATTTGTGACGTCAGCCTGAAGATAGAAGAACATCTGGAAGGTCTCATATCACTAAATGTGAACTTCAAACGTCTGCAGCCTCATCGGAGATTAAGAATGATTTTTAATCATGTAAGAGTTTTTAGGCCACGGAAAGTCTTCTTCTGTGTTGTCTTTGATTTTTGTGAAACAATCTAAAAGAAGAATGATCGACATGATACACATAAATATATCAGACATCAAGTCTATCCTGTCTAAATGTCCCTCGAGATCCTATTATTATAGTCTAAACTGGCTGTGTACGGTGGTCCTGAAGGTCAACTGCAAAAACATATAACTTCACTAAAGAACATTGAATGAAACACAAACACATGAAGTGATATGTTTTTGTGATTAGTGTGGTCTCGACCAGCTCTTCTTCTGGGTCATTAAATGTTTATATAAATCTGATTTTGGCTCCATCCCTCTCTCAGGGCGACTCTCCCTGAGCAGGCAAAGAAAAAAATGCAGAAGTACAGGTTGTAGTTTGGAAGGCATCCGGCCGTACATAAGCAGGAAGCTTTCCTCTCAGTGAACACTGAGGGAGTGACACATTGTTCATTTATATATAATATCTCTGAAACACAGCTGGTTAACAATCTGCACATTAGTGTACGTCGTCTCATGTCTCATTCAGCGGTTAGTAAACTCACAGAATAAACTCTGTCATCGGTGACGTGCTTTGAGTGTGGGCTAGTGCACGCAAGAGGTAGAGAACAAGCAGGGAGACAAGGAGGCGTGTGATTGGTTAATCAGATTGGTACCTCGTGGCAGACATTGGTCGAAGTTTTTACAGGCTTACAACTGCTACAGATGACGGATTTTCTTTGTTCCTTTTTCAGAGCACATGAGTTATTAATTTATGTCAGGACCTAAAGATAATTTCAACCAACATCTTAAAAAGTGGATCTGGAGGAAATCATCATCTTAAAGGCAGGCTTTAAGGGAACCCACCAATAATACTGGTGTCACAGTCTGTGAAGTCACATGGTGTTGCAGCGTTGCGGCAGCATGGGACTGTGGGAGCTTCACATACACACAGCGGTGACTCTAGAGTCGGTTGGGGACATATTTGGGGGGCACTACAACCTACATTTATCACCATTATGTATGCCATTGCATTGACGCAGACTTACTTCCTGTTTCTTCCTGTTTCTGTTTTCTCTACTATAGGTTTCCTCTTTTCATTGCAAAATGTGCACATTTTGGGCGGCTGCTGTGGTTTAAAGTGTGTGAGCCCTCAGGGGCCCCCTACTGGTCTGGGGCCCCAAGCAGTTGCATGCCTTGCCTGTTGACAAGCAGCGCCTCTGCATACACACACTGTCAGACATGCACACACACACACAGCGCTGTTCTGCCCCGCTGCCTCAGCTGATCCCGTCTCTCCTTGGTAAAGCCTCTGACAACACTTCGTCCCCCAATTACGCCTCTTCAACATTCAGACCGGCGAAACATCACAGGGGCGTATTCCCCTCGGGATACTTGGACACAGATCTTTTGAAAACACGTCAGAAACTCAAGTCGTGGTTTATAAGTTTTTGATCTTCTCTAAACTTTGTCTCTCCGTGTTCGCTAAAATGAAAATGCTCTCCTGTCTCCTACACTTCCACAAACAATCTGACTCCCTCCAATCAGACTCTCTGGAGGCTTTTGTTGCTCTTGTTGAGGATCTCTCACTCTGTAATCACCACCTCCTTCATGTGTGTGCGTGTGCAGTCCGGTGTGTCGTTCCTGCCTCTGTTTGTGCTCTCGTTGTTTATCCACGTGACCCCGTGGAGGGGCCCTGATTGCTCCACTGGTCCAGATCTAGGCCAAGTTTCCTGACGCTGGTGTTGCACCCTGCTGATTGTGCTAATCACCCTGATGGTCTGCTGGGTGCATTGTTCAAATCAGTCTGTTGCTGCTCCATCAGGGTGTGTGAACCAAAGCCCTGATTATTTTGACGTCAGCTTTTTTGGCTGCTTGTTTGTTTCACATGCAAACGAGAAACAAGCGCACGAGTAACAACGCGACTGATTGTGTTTCTGCTGAACTTTGACCTACATGTTGGAGTGACATGTGAGGAGAAGGATTTTAGCAAATGTTGGTGCTCACACTGAAGACCAGTTCATAGTGACAAATTAAGAAGCCGGTGAGAGTATATACTATTTAGGGTTTAGGACACTTTGACCTTCCACTCAAAAGCCATCCATCCATCCATCCATCCATTAACGCTTTTTCCCGTTTGGGGTCGCAGTGGGGCTGGAGCCAATCCTAGCTGTCATTGGGCGAGAGAAAGGTTGCACCCTGGACTGTACGCCAGTCAATCGCAGGGCTAACATATAGAAGACAACCAGCCACACTCACATTCACACCTACAGGCAATTTAGAGTCACTAGTTAACCTAGCGAGCATGTCTTTGGACTGTGGGAGGAAGCCGGAGTACCCGGAGAGAACCCACGCATGCACTGGGAGAACATGCAAACTCCACACAGAGAGGCTCCTGTTACTCAAAATCACTCAAAATCACGCCTGTAATATTTTACAACATCTTTGATTTGAACATAATCGGTATTCTTTGATAAAGAGAACGTGTTTTAAACTGACTCTCATCTTGTTATGAGTCAACTTTATTGTCGATATTTTAACTTTTTTTGTAACATTTCACATTTTATTTGAGACTTGTTAAATTTATCATCAATTAATAAAAAGAAACACATACAAAAATAAAGTGTTAATGTTGAGAAGTTGTCCGACTTGAACTTAAATGGTTTTTGCTAGACGAGCACATTTTCTGCAGAAAGTCAGAGTGAGCTGATGTGAGAACGCAGCAGGATATAATCAGGAGCATTCACCTCGGGCGAGTGAGAGGGGGTGGTGACATTTATTCCCTGTGATCGCTGCACGACCATAGACTGTCTGCACGCCACCGCTACGATCTCCGTGCTCTAATGAACCTGCTGCATTCTGTTTCCTGTTCTCCAGTATGTTCTTCTCCACTCTTTAGTTCAGATTGTGATTCTGTTGAACTAAACGTAGCATTGATAGAAAGACTAATATTCTCATTATAGCGTTGGACTTGGATTGATTCACCCGCCACTTCTTTTTAAGTCATGTCCATAGACTGTTAATATGAATGTTTGAAGCCTGAGTGACGTCACCTGTCTGTTCCTGCAGGGGGCGCTGGAGTCCCATCAATGGCGGTCTCCATGCTGGAAATGCTGTCTCAGCCTAACTTTCAGTCAACCTAAAGAAAGGCTGAGAGCTGGAGCTGAGGCGGGTTTTAAGACTCCTGAGAAACCGTTACACCGCGCCCACCTGTCAGTCAGGTCAGCAACGCGCCTTATTGTGAATAACTCTTATCATTCGTCAAATCAAAACTGATGAGTCATCAAAACATTCACATACACATACAGTGTGTGCCGATCGAGACCTGAGCTAATCAGACCTATTTGGTTTTTTGAACCAGGCTGTAAACATGTTAATGTCTGCTGTAAAAACAGGCTTTATGAATGGGTGTGTATGTGACTTCCTGTGCTTCTGCAGCCAGCCTCTAGTGGACACTCGAGGAACTGCAGGATTTTACACTTCAGCATCGACTTTATTCTTGATGTCTTTCCTCCTGACCCCCACCCTCCCTCCATTTGACTGAGAAAGTCTCCCCTGAAATTGTGTGAAAACAGCGGAAGATGTTGCAGCTGCGATGTGAAGCAGTCTGCTGGAACAACTCCAAAAGCTTTTGTATCTATGAATCATTTATAACCCGAGTTATGTAATTTAAAAAGTTGGTCTTGAACGGTCCTGTTAAAAAAACAATAGAACCTTTACAACCATAAATATCAAACACAAACACAATGACCCTTTAAACATCAGAGTACAGACGCTGACGATGTTTTCTTCCTTTATTAGAAAAATGTTTTTATTAAAAGAGTAGAAAAATGACAGGAAATACAAAACACACTGTACATGTATTCAAATGCAAATCAGCCTCTTTGATCACAGCGTGAGCACTAATTGGTCTGAAAAGGTCTTCACCGTCTGCTGCGTGTGTTCACGGTGGGAACCAACACAAGCAGACAAAAAAAAATATTTACAATGAAGCTGTGCAGCCGCTCCGCCTGCACCATGACATGAAGACAACACGACTGTTCGTGCTCAGATAAACTTTGCTTCAGTCTGTCGACGTCGTGACGTGGGGATTACCAGAGTGTAGGAAAGGGCTCGTAACGATGGTGATGAATTTAAAGAGCAAAAAAACAAACAAATCTGGAGCTGAAATAAAACTGCTGCCTGACAATTGCTCGGTTCAGTGACAGATGTTCAGAATACTGTCAGCAGGCATTAGGAACAAACACATTTAGTTAGTTTGAATTTTCAAAATAAAGTTTAAATGTTAATAAATCTTCCTCCGGTCATTTCTCGTCCAACTTTTGACTGTTGGCTTTTTTCTCGACATTTCGACGTACAAATCTCGATTCATCTTGCTCACAAAAAAATGAAGAAGAAAGATGTCAAAATGCCCACAATGCCTCTCTTTAATTCATTTGACCTCACACTCAAAATTTTGCAACATCATTAATTTTAACATGATCTGTATTTTTTTATGAAGAGAATGTATTTTAAATTGACTCTCATTTTGTCGTAAGTCGACTTTATCGTCATATTTAAACTTTTTTTTAACATTTCAACTTTTTTCTGAGACTTGAAATGAGAAAAAAAAATAAAAAAAGTAATGTCGAGAAAAAATGTCTTCCCTAAACCTGGCACTAATACAGAAAGTTATCCTGACATGCAAACTCTCATGTTTGGCCCTAATGATCCTCCGTAATGTGTTACATCCCTCTGTGTGTTCATCACGTCTCCACATCAGCACCGAGCAGCCTCTTCTGGCGCACAGCATGTCAAAGGTTCACAGCAGAAAAGTCGCTTCAGCTCTGCTCTGACAGAAAAAAAAGTCCTTAATCATGAAAGTTCAGTTTAGACGTAATGCTTCTTGTCGAAGTCTCCGGTGCTCGGGATGCTCTTGGTGGGCGCGTACTTGATGGGGTAGGTCCCTCGCACCCCCTGAGAGAAGGAGCAGCAGAGCAGGGTCCCTCCCAGCAGGAGCAGCGCGGTGGCGGCCCAGCCGATGTAGATGGCGGCTCCGATCTCCCTCTTCTTGGAGGGGGGGCACCTGCGGGTCGTGGAAGTCCACGATGATGTTGTTGGCCATCCAGCAAAGCGGCACGAGCACGAAGAGTCCGCTGATGATGTAGATCACCCCGCCAGCGTGCACCACCCGCGCCTTCAGAGTCTCGTCCTTGATGCAGTTGGTGCACTGAGCCCCCGCGACTGTCACCGTCAGCGCGACCACCCCCAGCACGGCGGAGATGATTGTGAGGGCACGCGCCGTCTGCAGGTCTTGCGTGAGGCCCAGAACCGAGTCGTGGACTTTGCACTGCATCTGTCCGGTACTCTGCACCACGCAGGACATCCACAGGCCGTCCCAGATGGTCTGGGCCACAACGATGTTGGAATCGATGAACGCCGTCACCTTCCACATGGGCAGCCCGCACGCGACCATCACGAACAGCGAGCCCGTGACGCACAGCGCGAGGCCGAGGAACTCCAGACACGCAGCAAGCATGGCTCTGATTCGCTGAAAGTCCTGATCTCAAGGATCTGATCCGCTAAGAGTCCTGGTCTGAAGTGTTTTCTCTTCAGTGTCTCCTCTCAGCTTGCTCTTTTGGTGCTCTGCGCGCGCTCAGGACTTTAATTTATGGGAGCACGAGCCTGACGCTGCTGCTGCTCCTCCATCAAAACAAACAGGACAAACTTTGGGCCAATCAGCTGTAAGTTCGTCTTTCTGTAAACCAATGAGGAGAGAGGGGGTCTTCTGGAGCAGCAGCATGACCCACACACACTTGCGCGTGCACGATTACGCACCACTGTGTTCGAGAGTGATGACCAGTGAGGGCCGGAGAGCACCAGATGTTTGCTGTCTTCCTGTAATTCACAGCTCGTGGGAGGAGGTGAAGTAAGGCCACTGCGATTTGCGAGAATTTCATCAGAATTCAGCCTTACATTTTTTTTTATTATGTAATCATTTAAAACTTTCACAAACTGCTGAGACGAGAAACACAGAAATCTGGACGAAACAGAAAATACTCAGAGATTGAGACATGGACACATCCTGTTGGTCCGCTGCTCTGAGGACAATAAAGCTGCGTTAAAGCAGCATCCTGCCTTCAAATCCGGCTGCTGCATGTCTCTCTCTCACACTCTATCTCCCAGTTATTCTCTACATTCATCAATACAACATAAGCATGCATTATTTAAAATATATCTGAATGTTAGTCCAGCATGTTTAAGATTCCTCCAAAGTCCAGCTACTACAGGTCATATGTTTTGGCATTGTCAAACTTAGAAAAGTTACTGGAATAACATCATTGAGTTCTAGGAAAACAAAAAAACCTCCAACCATTTCCATCTTTGGGATCCCTCCTCCAGAGAGTGCAGTTTCTATATCACGAGCAAAGGCGATAGCTTTTGCTTCTTTAATGGTCCCAAGAGTTATTCTTCTCCAGTGGAAATCAGATAAACCTCCATCTTTGAACAGGGAGTTTTAACTCTGCTGCAGATAGAAAAACTGAGATACAGCTAACTGCCATGACAAATGTAGAGCGGCCTGGTCTTCTTTCAGTCTGTCTTAAAACAAAGGACTATGTCTTATTGATAATGCTTATAGGTGAAGGAGAAATATAACATTTCCTTTTTGTTTATTTGATTCTTCTTTGGACTTGTTTTTTGCTTATTTATTGTTATTTACTGTCTCCTTTTTTCCCCTGTCGGTAAGCCCTGGACAGGTGCATACAGCAGGTGGGTGTTGGGACGTCATTCATTCAGATTTCTAAATGTGTATTGTCTAAATGAGTCGTGTGCTGTAAACACACATCTGGCTATCCCACAAAAAATAACAAAACATCCCAACGTTACAGAGTTTATGGTAGCTGGCTGTGAGCTGCAGTATTTTAACAGCAGTGGTGAGTTTGAAGTTTAATTTTAAAATGATGGATTGAAAATACGAATAGAGACAGGAAATGTTGGGATGAGAGAGTGGGGGGGTGACATGCAGCAAAAGGCCGAAGTCGGATTCGAACCCACAGCCGCTGTGACGGGGTGCACAACATAACCGCTAGGCTATCTGTGCTGCATATGTTCCGCAGCTTCATGCATACATAAAAACATGCCAGTCAGCAATCTAACAAACCAGGTCAGAGTCGCTGTTAATCAGCGTCGAGCTGCAGGCTGGGTTGCAAGCGCCATCTCCAAAGGAACGCCCTTGGTGAAGGAGACAGCCTCTAGTGGACACTGCAGGAACTGTTTTTTGGCTTTATTTCTCATCTCTGGAGGTTGTTGCCTGGTTATATGAAGTAAAAAAGAAGCGTGCATGATCATTTTACATTTCAGGCACGGCTAAAACTTCAATACACGGGTCATTTAGTTACTTAATATGTTCCTACTAAATTCTATTTTCTAGTTATTGGGGAACACTGTCACAGACATGGTAAGTTCCTGCTTCTCGAATAAGAAATTGTGGGAAAGAATCCGTAAATGATCGAGTAGATTTGTAGAGTTTGTGACATGAGGGGGATTCTTTTCATTTTAATCCAATGATTTCTTAGAAACTTCTTTCATTGTGTTTGTCGGAGAGTTTGTGTGAGTGCAGAAAACTCTCTGCAAACTCTAACACAGATTTTTCTGTTTCCGTACCAACCGTCATCACCTTCCTTTGGCTCTCATTTACATTTTTCACTGCATTTTAGAAACAAAACAGTTTAAGAGCCACACAGGAAGCACTCCACGTAGCGGACACGGTGGCCATGTTGACTCGCCTCATTGTGCTGCGAGTGAGTGAGTTGTTGAAAAATCCTCTCAACTCTCGGTTTTTGTTTCTGCGCTTTAAGTGGAAGTGAGTGGAGATAAGACAGCCTGATTTGACCCAACGTACACATCCTAAACACGCTGCACCGTCTGGGCTGTGATGACAGAAGCACCAAAGCATTATGGGCCGTCAGAGAAATCGCTGACAACTTCCTGTTTAAGCGTAAAACACAACCATCACAACTGACCTCGATTCCGTCCGTCTGCTTCTTCAAAATAAAAACTTAAAAGAGCAGTATGTAACTTTGACACCTAGTGTTTAAAATAGGTACTGCAGTCTTAATATAAACATTAGAGAGAGCTGTCTCCCCCCGCCCCCTCCTCTCTAGAGTCGATGCTCACACAGGTTGCCATGTGGTGGACACTGAAGCTTCAGTGTTTAGCCAGCTCTGCATCGGTCTGTAAACCTTTCTGCGTTTTAACCTCTCTCCATTTTTCAAAAGCATCTCCAATATTGATCCTAGTTTGAGCACGATTCTGCTAGTGGAGCTTATTAGAAACATGCAGAGGCTTTTTAGGTCGGGTACAATCACTTCTATCTGAACCAGTTCTCTTGCCCTCAAATCTGGCAAACCGAGGGGCGTCCAAAACGGCCGTGTGGGGGCACCATCCTCCCTGTTGGAAGTTATTGTTCTATTAGATCGACTTTGAAATGACTGATTAGAGGAGAAGACGTTACAGATTGTTGCTTTAAATAAGAAAAAGGCCGAACATGATTCCTGGTTAATTCACTGGAAGGACAGGAAGTAGAATCCAGTGAGTGTTTTACGCCGTATCTAGGTATGAGTGACAACTTTGACATGTTTACTGCAGAGAAAGGGAAGCATGATAACAGCTGCACCACACCCACTGTAACTGCTCAGAAAGATTCAGCTTTAGTCATGAAATTACTCCATCTTTCTGAGAGGTCTGAATCAGACTGCTGGTATTTCAGTGAGGGGGGGGCGGGGAGGGGGGGGGGTCTGAATCATTCGGACGCTGCAGCTGATAAACACGAACAGGGCGTCTTCATGAAAACCACAACTGAAGAGAATTCGAGCTGAAGGTTAAAGATTCCTCCTGATGTGAAGATTTTAAAGCCTTAGAGTAAAAACTAGTAGAGATGCATTCTGGGTAATGTTTTCATATTCAGGACAGCCGTCGTCCACTGCAGCAGGTGTTGGTGTGCTGACAAACAACTTTCCTGCAGAAAAAGACAATCGGGCCTCCGTCTGGAAAGCCCATTATTCCACCAACACGCACACACACACACACGTGCACACACACACACACATGCACACACAAACGTGCACGTGAAGGAGAATGAAGTCATGATGGCACATAGTAGGTGAGTGGGTCATTAAAACGTGTTCCTGTTGGCTCCATAACACCGAAACACCGATCTCTTAATCACAATCAAGACTGAAGGAGCTGCCAAGAGCCTGAAGACGGAGGGAAACAACAATGTGTGTGTGTGTGTGTGTGTGTGTGTGTGTGTGTGTGTGTGTGTGTGTGTGAAGGCCAGGTGTTTCCTCCGGAGTGTTTGCAGTTACATAGAAAACGGTTTCAGCTCCACATGTTGAGATTTATCGTCTGCAAAGTAAATGAAGCAAAATGTAAATCTAAAATATGATCAACTTTAAAAAGGAAACACAAAAACTAAAGAAAATATTTTACAGATTAAGAAAAGACTGAGTGGAATGAGACATTGAGGCAGATGTAGAGTATGTCCTTCTCTCTGATTGGCTGTTCCCTCCCGGACCATACGTGTCAGCAGTCATACAGTGAAAGTTACTGATGAAAACTGATGATGATTTTTTAGTGATATTTATGATCTTGGTCTGGACTCGGTCTGGATCCCTAAATGTCTTGTCCATTTCGAGGTTCCCAGATCATTTCGCTGGAACTAAGAACTAAGAAAGTTCTCGGGATCCCAAAAAAGGTTGTACGAGATCTCACAAAGTTTCTTGAGAACCGGCAAAACTCTCAGTTTCTTTGGATCTCACAAAAGCTTCTCTTGGTCACGATCTGGATGTAGCAAAAGTTTTTTAGGAAATTTCTCAAGATCTACGAAAGTTTCAAAGGATCTCACAAAGTCATCAGAATCTTACAATAGTTTCTTGAAACTCGCGAAAGTATCTTGGGAACAAAAGTTTTTCTGGACTTGCAAACGTTTCTTAGGTCAAAGTACAAGTTTCTCTTGATCCTGCAGAAGGATCTTTGGATCTCCGAAAGTTTCTGAGGATCTCACAGAAGTCTTCAGAATCTTACAAAAGTTTTTTTTCAGGAACTCACAAAAGTTTCTTGGGATCCAGAAAAAAGTTGTCCTATTCTTGTAAAAGTTTCCTCTAGATCTCACATTTATTTTCTGGATTTTCAAAAGTTTAAAGGATTTTCCAGAAGTTTCTTTAGGTCCTGCGAAAAAAAGTTCTGGGGCCACGTCTTTGGATCTTGCAAATGTTTCTCTTGATCTTGTGAATGTTTCTTGGCGTTGATAAAACGTTTTTCACGATCTTGGGGAAAAGTTCCCTTGAATAAACTACTTTTTTTTGGTGGCTTTACTTTTCGGATACTGTGAAGTTTATTTAGCTGAGAGTCGTTTCTTTGTCTCTTCAGTGACATCGTGAATCCTGTCGATGTTCTTGTGACGCCGTGATTGTCACGATTACTCGATTAGATCGGAAGTACAAACGTTCATCTGCATATTTGACCTTTCTGTTCTCATGTAAAGGTGAACACTTTTAGTGTAAACAAACCTCAGACTGACGACCTGTGTGTGATCACATTTGGAATACTTTCATTCGACATGCAGCAGAGGAAACAGCTCCTCCTGTTATGTTGTCTCGTGTTTTTCTGTTGTCAGTGTGGGTTTGATTGACAGCTGCAGGTCTTCCAGGTGACGTGTCAGCAGTGTGTGTGTATTTGTGTGTGTGTCTGTGGGGGGCTGACACACATTGCGGTGTTAGGATGTCCTGTCTCTTATCACTTCCTCTTCACTCCATTGTTCTCCGAGCCGCCGAGGGAGATTCTCCTGCTGCTGTTCCACATCAACTCTCTTTATTATCCACACATGAAAAGTCACCTGCGCTGTGTGTTTGGCGCTCACACAGGTGTGAGGCCTTGGCTGCTTGTCGACTCGTGCGTCTGTCCGGTACCGATGTTTGGCACGTGGGACGACGGTTTGAATCAGAGAAGCTTTGATTGTAACTTCTTATTGTTTAACTGCTGTGTGTGTGTGTGTGTGTGTGTGTGTGTGTGTGTGTGTGTGTGTGTGTGTGTGTGTGTGTGTGTGTGTGTGTGTGTGTGTGCGCATGCGCGCGTGTGTGTGTGTGTGTGTGTGTGTCTGTGTGTGCGTGTGTGTGCGTATGTGAGTGTGTGTGTGTGTCTCAGCCTGTGAGACTGCTTTCACTTCAGAGCTGACAGTGACTCACTCTTTCTGCAGTCCTTATCACACCTCTGAGTAAAAAAGAGCTTCACACATCACTGACAAAAACATGAAACAGTCAAACATAAACTCTTTAATGTGCAAAGAAGAGTCATTCAAAAGATCATTTTCTTTGTCACCTTAGTTTTGTAAAATGATGGAAGACTGAAGCAGAGAAAGGATCTCAACGACCTCCAGAATGCACGAGAGAGAGCTGCAGAGACGACGTTTTGAATCAGGATCTGAGAGACTGAGATTCTCAGGGTTCTATGAAAGGTTTACTAGATCTCTCAAAAGTTTCCTCTGGATCTCACAAAGTATTTTTCTGTTTCCTCGCAAAAGTTTCTCAAGAACTTATAAAATGTCGGGATCTCTCAAAGGTTTCTCTGGACCTTTTATCATTTCTCTGGACCTTGCAAAAGTTTCTCAGGATCTTAAAAAAGTCAAAGGGGATCTTGTAAAAGTTTTTTGGATCTCACTAGGGTAGATTGGAAATAAGATAAATATCTGGGCATCTCTAAATGTTCCTCACCAGCTTGCAAAAGCTTTCAGGATTATACAAATGTTTTTCTTGGTCTTGCAAAGATTAGCTCCACATTTCAACAGAAACCTGCTGATTGTTCTGCAGTTCAGTCAGTAATCAGCTGTTGACTCAGACTGGAGGAAATCCTGACAGAAGAAAGTCCTCGACCTGATCGCAGGTGAAGTGACTGTAAAGAGCCTCCTCTTCCTCTGATGATTCATCACACCTGTCAGAGAACAAACAGCTCAGAGCTTCGTCACCGCGCGGTCATCCTGTGATGATTCAGCTCCTTACTATGAGGATGCTGCTGTCTGTCATGGCGGCTCTGTCGTGGCATTTAGGCCTCGCTCTCGCTTTCACTTTCTTTATTTACCCATCATCTTAAGATCTTTGTATTTATGTATTTATTCCACCGTGCTGTTCTCCATCTCGTGTTTTCCCTTTGACACACTGACATGTAAATGTGTGGACACGTCACTGAACATGGAGGTTAATGGAGTTTTCATCATGACCTCTTTAGGCGAAGGTCTGTTAGATTGTCCCCCCGAGGGAAACTCGTCGTCCTGCTGACCAGTGACCTGAAAACAGTGCAGAGATAATCCATCTTTTACACGACTTAGAGCTCATTTTAGTTTCAGTACGATCCCACGGACACATGGAGGAAACTAAATGTTACTGTGACATTCATTTAATCATTCCACACCTAATTAAACTCCCACTTATAACTCGTCTTCAGTCGGGTATGAAGCTCTGATTGGGCCGTGTGTCCGTGACAAAGATGTTAGATGGAATTGAGCTTGTTTATTTCTTTTCTCGTCTTCTGACGACTCAAAGCTTTTACACCGAGGTCACACCGACACATTCACACACTGATGGTAGAGGCTTGCTTTGTAAACCCCAAATCTAAATACTCCGTGCAACTGCGGTCCGTCAGCGCTGCGGTTTTGCTCCGTCAGACAGCACGCCCCATTTCTGGATCATTAGTGATAGATCTTCAAATATACTGCAGAATTTCAGCAGTATATTTCTTTTAACTCCTGCCTGGTCTCTTCTCTCAGCTGCATCGCTGTATACTTGTTTTGATTTCCGGAGCCGTTTTCCTCCCTTATCCTCTCCATCAGCCCATTTCCTGTGTGTAACAGCACTATTTCCTGTCTCTGTGGAGCACAATCACAGAGATAACACGACGACCACACTAAACAAACTCCTGTTTCTCCCTGTTTCTTTTTCTATTTCTGGGCCTGACCCTCTCTCTCTTTCCTCTTTCAGATCTAATCTCTGCGCTGTTAACCACTTTGAAGTCATCAAACGGCGTCCTACAACCGACTAATGAGCAAACTGTTTCCTCAGTCGATGTTATTAAGTCTATGTTTGTTAGTCCTCACGTTTTGACCTACATTTTGGATTCATCGAGGGCAGGAAACAGAAGAGATGTCTGTGCTGCTGGAGCGAAACAGTGGTAGAAAAGGTATCAAGCAAGTCCATCCATCCATTATCGACTGCTTTTCCCCGGGGCTGGAACCGATCCTAGCTATCATATAGCGAGAGGCGGGGTTACACCCTGGACTGTTCGCCAGTCAATCACAGGGCTGATATATAGAGACAGACAACCAGCCACACTCACATTTACACCTACGGACAATTTAGAGTCACCAGTTAATCTAACGAGCATGTCTTTGGACTGTGGGAGGAAGCCGGAGTACCCGGAGAGAACCCACGCATTCACGGGGAGAACATGCAAACTCCACACAGGGAGGCTCCTGTCAGACGGGGATCAAGCAAGTCGTCCCGAGTAAAAATGAAAAGTGTTTCAGCTGTAAAACATTCAAGCAGCAAAATGTGTTTTTGTTGTTAAATTGTCTCCATCACTACTTAGTGTAACGTGAGGGTCCGATGTGGTGGATGGATTACTCTACTTAAGAGGAACAACAAGATGGAGACGGATAACTTTCTCAGCAGCATTTTACTGTCACCCACATTGCTACCGCTACACAACAACAACAACACTTCCCCGTTACTCATCACATGTCCCCCCGTTAGCCAATCAGAGGCTAGGATGATTAAACTCAAGGAAAACCTTATGACAACTACAGAGGTAGATTCAATATAATTTGGTCACAGTTACTAGGTGCTACTGTAAATATTAGAACATATAAATATATCAATATTAACCTTATAAACTCAGAAAGGTACATAGTTCACTCTATAAATGTTACCTTATTTTTAACTTAAACTTAAATGAATGAATTAACTCAAATATATGAATTTACTTCACTTTTAAATCTTACATTTCCTCCCCCTCCCACAAAAGAAACGTCCTCGTTTCACAAATGCATAACCAACATAAGCATAATTAACAGGACAAAGGAGAGAGCTTGGCAACAGTCTCATTTAAGAACATAGTCCCGAAGGTAACCCGGGGGTCTAACTCGACGTCTGCCGGGACGCATGGAAACACCACAGTCTGTATCAGGCGAGGTAGAGGGAACCGTGTTAGACTGAGTCCTCACCACAGAACTGGAACTGGGAGCAGTCAAACACTGAGTCTGAGAAGTCAATGTGAAGAGAGATTGGGAAACGGGCTGGGCCTGGCAAGTCCGTGGAACCCCTATAAGGGCATTGTTGTGGCCAGGTGTGGAGCTCTGTGTGACGGCAGATTGCCGGGATTTAAAGGGCAAAGCACCTGACAATGCAGACACACAAGGAAATTGAGGCTGCAAAGTTGTGTCATGATCAGATGTCTTTTGTCCCTGATTTGGCACAGGAGCATTATAAGGCCTGAGACGATTGTAGTGGACAACCTGGGTTTTGTTAGAGTGATCCAAGAGGTAATGAATTTTGTATATCACTCCGGGGGAATCAATTTCAGATCCAAGGCACTCCACTATTTCAAAGGGTCCTTTCCAGTGAGGGGCAAGTTTTTGTTTTGATGTAGTGGGGTCATTTAACCACACGAGGTCACCAGAAACATAGGGGTTATGATTGACACCTTTGTCATACTGATGTTTCTGCTGATAGTGGGCACAGTCTCTGTTATATGCAGCAGAACCAAAGGCAGACTGAAGTTTCTCAGTTAACTGGGCAGCATAGTCTGCAGGAGAACCTTGGGAAGATGAAGATGGTGTGTTGTTAGGCAACAAAAGGTTAGCAGGCATCCTGGCTTCATGACCATGCGTGAGGAAGAATGGGGTAAAACCTGTTGTTGAGTGAGGACTGGTATTGTAGGCTAAAGCAACTTGGTTGAGGCAGTCATCCCATTCACCAGGCTGCTGAAGAAGGGACTTTGCTAATTGATCAATCAATGTACGGTTAAATCTCTCTATCATGCCGTCACACTGAGGATGATACGGGCTAGTTCTTGTTTTCTGAACGCCCAAGAGTTGGCACAGATGTTTCATTAGATCCGACTCAAATTGACGTCCTTGATCTGTGTGCAGCATTTCCGGGATACCATGTTGACAGATGTAGTGTTCAAACAAACATTTTGCAACTGTTGCTGAGCGCTGGTCTGACATGGCGTAGAGATTAACATACTTGGAGAAATAATCTTGGACAACAAGCACATACCTGTTTCCACGACTTGTGATGGGGAGTTCAAGTATGTCAGCTGCAACCTTTTGGAATGGTTCTGTAGCAACAATCGTTTTCATTGGAGCTTTAAGATGAGGTACAGGACTCCGTCTTGCTTCGCATGGAGTACATTGCTTGCACCACATTTTGATGTCACGTGACATGAATGGCCAGTAGCACAGTTGCTGAGCACGTTTTAGGACCTTTTCTGCAGACAGATGACCAGTGACTGGGTTTCCATGTAACAACTGTAAAACAGTGTCTTTTAGGGCATAAGGGACAACAACTTGTTGAAGAACCGACTTCGAGGATGGGTTGAAAACTTTACGACAAAGTAAACCATCATTAAAGATAAGTCTATGGTATTCCTGCCAAAGTGCTCTCTCAGCAGGTGAGCGTTTTTTCATACACCAGTATGGGGGTTTCTGACCTTTAGTTTTCCAGCTTATGACCTCTGCTAGTATGGAATCTTGCTGCTGTTCCATTTTGAGATCTTCTTCAGGCAGTTGAAGTTGACATGTGAAGGAAACAGATTGTGCAGCATACTGTGGATCTGGAACAGGAGGCTGTGGCGTTGCCTGGTCACAGGAAACTGGCTCTGAAACAGCACTGCAGGACCTGTGGTGAGAAGCAGAACTGACAGAACAAGGTGAACTTGCATAGCTTTGGTTTGGGTTGCAATTTAGTAGGTGGACAGGGGCATTGCAGGAGGTGTTCTGCGTTAGAGGTTGGGTGTCAGCAGGGCGACGTGACATTGCATCTGCATTCAGATGACGATGGCCTTCTTTATAAATTACAGTCCACTCAAAGGTATCCAGTTCAAGAGCCCATCGTGCACGGCGACCAGTTCTGTCATTGTCAATGGGTATTTTTCTGAGGCCCAGAAGAGGTTTATGGTCTGTTATAATAACAAAAGGCTGCTTGTAGAGGTAATGGCGGAAATGTCTTACTGCCCATACAATAGCCCAGAGTTCCCTGTCGTAGGTTGACCATTTCCTTTCTGCTTTCGTGAGGACATGGCTAGCATATGCTATTACTTTTTCGTGATTTCCCTGCTTCTGAGCTAGCACAGCCCCAATAGCAGAACCCGATGCATCAGTGTAAAGAGAGAATGGCAACGTGAAATCAGGGAAGGCAACAACTGGAGGGTTTGAGAGTGCCTCCTTCAGGTGAGTAAAAGCATCCTGACACTGAGGTGACCATAGAAAGTGTGCATTTTTCTCCGTAAGAGCATGCAAGGGCACACTGTGGTGCGCAAACTGCTTGATGAACTTACGGTAATACGAACAAAGTCCCAGGAATGCTCTGACTTCTGTTACTGAGCGTGGAGTTGGCCAGTCCTGAACACTTTTCACATTTCTTGGGTCTGGCTGGATGCCATTCTGTGAAACAACATGACCCAAAAATTGTACCTGATCACTAGCGAAACAACACTTAGATGGATTCAATTTGAGGCCACTTGACTGAAACCTGGACAGAATTTCCTCCAGATGCTGGAGATGTTCACTGAAAGAGCGGCTGTAAATGAGTACATCATCCAAATAGACAAGGCAGGTTTTCCAGGGAAGGCCACGAAGCACCATCTCCATCAAACGTTGGCATGTGGCAGGAGCATTGGTGAGTCCCATCGGCATCACCTTAAAATGATAAAGTCCACTGCCTGTTGTGAATGCTGTCTTTTCTCTGTCGTTTTCATCCAGTTCCACTTGCCAATATCCATGTTGAAGGTCCACGGTGGAGAACCAGGCAGAGCCGGACAGAGCATCCAAGGCATCATCGACTCTGGGAAGAGGATGAGAGTCTTTAATAGTCACTGCATTGAGTTTTCGATAGTCGAGGCAGAATCGCCATGTGCCATTTTTCTTACGCACCAAAACAACTGGGGCAGCCCAGGGGCTATAGCTTTCTTCAATGACATCTGCTTTCAACAGGTTTTCAACTTGAGTCTGTATTTCGGCTCTCTGTTCTGGTGTCACTCTGTAAGCTCTCTGTTTAACAGGTGTGGCATCACCAGTGCGAATCTGATGAGTAATTATGCCTGTGCGACCTCTGTCCTCTGAATCCTTACTGAACACTGCTGAGTATTTCTGAAGTAGTGATTTCAAAGAATTAACTTGAGAAGGTGACAGGTTTGTTTCATTTATCTGTATAGACAGAGCTGAATCGTAGACAGGTAATGTCGAACAGCATGACTCTTCAACTGGTACAATGTCAACTGAGGAAGCAGAGTGAAACTCACCGAGGTGTTGACCAGAATGTAGCTCAATGTCGTCTCTGGATGGATTTAAAACTCGAACAACAGTAGTGCCATTGTGAACTTCACTGAGAGTGTGTGCCACAATCACGTCACAGGCTGGGTTGGGCATCACAACACCACAGTAGGCAGTAGGTACAGGGGAAGCGGGTGTAGCTGCTGAAACACAGGCTGTGATGAGGGTTTCACTCATAGCCGGTATCTTAGTGGGAGCTAGCACAGACACATTACAGCATGCAGCCACTTCATGACATTTGGGCAATAGGGGGATTTTCATGTCCCAGAGTTGCAGTACTTTGTTTTTAATGTCAAGGAGTGCATGATTTTTTTTTAGAAAATCCCAACCTATTATCACAGGCTGGTAAGCACCTCTAAGAACTTCAAAGTCCTGCTGCCATACCTGTTTGCCAAGTCTGATTCCAATCGTTAACTTGCCTAAGATGTCCAAGCTCTGTCCGTTGACTGAACGAGCTGGAACAGAGGAGGCTGTCATGGGGCGTTTTTTCAAAGCTGGATGAGAATTACGGAAATCTTCACTCACAATGGAGACAAAAGAGCCAGAGTCAATTAATGCACACACTTCAATGCCTTCCACAATAGCAAAAATGTTTGAAGAAACAGAATCGTCCGATTGTGAGTCACTGTCCTCAAGCATTAACTGTGGGGAGTCATCCTGGGGCTGTGATACAAAAGCTGATGTTTGCCCCTCAACAGCAGCTAATGGAAGTTTCCCTGACGGTTGTAGCCCGTAGGGGCAGGCTTTTCTGGAGACTGGAAGCGAACACTGCTCCTAGTGTGTGGACTTGCATCTCTATGCCCCCGTGGAGACGGACTTGGACTGCGTCTATATCTGTCAGTGTCATCCTCATGGCGACCATACCTTGAGTAATGGGAGGATGGGCGCGGTGAGGAGTCACGTTTATCTTTATCGTCCCATTCAGGATTTCTCCGACTTACAGGGCGAGGGGAACGTTCATAGCGGGACTGTGGATCACGGCCATAACCCTGCTCAGATGCATGATAATCTCTGGAATATTGTCTGGTATAGTAGGGTGAAGGAGAAGGGCTGCGAGCATTGTAATGCGCATCACGAGGGGAGACCCTGTCAGGTCTGGAGTCCATATGGCGAACAAGGTGACTATGTTTGTCTCGCAAATCCTGTACTTCATACTTTAAGTTTGTCACGGTAAGAGTTAGTTGTTCAATTGCTCGAAGCAGTTTTTCATCTCTGGGCTCAGGCCGAATCATAGCTACCTGTTCAGATGGCAATGTGTGCAGTGATCCTGCAGTAGTCAGCTGCAGTGCTGCACGTGCTCTCTCGCAGCGACTGGCAATACGCAGTGCATCCTCTAAATTCTCTGCACCCATCTCATGAATCTTTGATTGTAAAGTTGAGTCCAAGCCAGCAACAAAGCGGCGAAATTTCTCACCGTCTAGTGCATTTTGGTCATAATTGGGGAAGGCTTCTAGCACAAGACGAGTAATGTCTGCACTGTACACATCCAAACTTTCACCTTGCTTACGAGGTCTGGCATTTACATATGTTTGGAAAAACGGCAGGGAGTATTTGGGACCAAAAACGTCTTTCAGTTTGCCTTTCACTAAATCAAAGTCCGCTTTAATTAAAGGAGACAAGCTGTCCCAATACAGGAAAGCAGCATCAGCCAGACGTGTAGGTAAGACAGAGGCCAGTACCGTAGAACGATCTGCATCAGGTGAAGACATAGCCTGCACTGCTACTTCAAAGCGTCGGGACCAACTTGTGAAAGATTCAGTCCCATCTCCTTTAAAAGCAGGTGGAAGATCTATTTTCAGTGAACTTGAAACGGTGTGTGGGGCTGCTGAAGCAGCATTAGCCCTGGTAGCATCCTCTAACCACAGTCCTTGCACAGGAGCAGGCTGCAGCCCATGCTCACTTTCACTTTCATCCGCCGACATAGCAGTAGAATAATGTCCAGTGCAAAAAAAAAAACAACAACAAGCAAAAGCAGGAAAATGTGGGAGAAAAATGCAGTAATCCCTATTATCTCCAAAAGACGAAACTTTCAATCCCACCGCTGCCACCAAATGTAACGTGAGGGTCCGATGTGGTGGATGGATTACTCTACTTAAGAGGAACAACAAGATGGAGACGGATAACTTTCTCAGCAGCATTTTACTGTCACCCACATTGCTACCGCTACACAACAACAACAACACTTCCCCGTTACTCATCACATGTCCCCCCGTTAGCCAATCAGAGGCTAGGATGATTAAACTCAAGGAAAACCTTATGACAACTACAGAGGTAGATTCAATATAATTTGGTCACAGTTACTAGGTGCTACTGTAAATATTAGAACATATAAATATATCAATATTAACCTTATAAACTCAGAAAGGTACATAGTTCACTCTATAAATGTTACCTTATTTTTAACTTAAACTTAAATGAATGAATTAACTCAAATATATGAATTTACTTCACTTTTAAATCTTACATTAGTTTAGTTTTTTTGGTATTCCTATTCCCTCAGTCTTTTTTACGAAGAATCAATACAAATGTTTTCCTGCTGCTTCTCTCCTCCCCCCTCGTCCTCCATTGTCCCCCCCACCAGGGAAAAAGAGAAAAGACTCGCTCAAAACAATAAGCACTTCCTCCTGAGAGCCTGCGTGCCCGAGGAATCAGCTCGGAGCACATGTGATGAGCTATTGTACGCCGCTGAGCTCAGGCCTTCCTGCGTTAGCTGGCTTCCTCGCTGAAGTCATTGTGTGACCACGACTCAGTCTGCAAGGAGGAAACGCTCACATATATATATACTGACATTCTCACGTGGACACAGTGACCGCTTGCAGGTTTCTCACACACGCTCCTCCTGCACAAACGCATAAATAAATAACACAGGAGAAAGAAAAACCCTGAAACACCTCAGACACAGAAGTCACGAGAGCTTGTTATGGGTTGGGGTTGATAATATGTGATTTTATGGTTAACCGAAGGATGTAGGTTTTGCACCAACACTTTCTTGTGAGGCAGCGTATTAAAGGGATGATCTGGCGGTCCTCCTCGCAGGTTCACACAAACCCTTGTTAGCACATCCCCCCCACCCTCATCCAGCTTCACTGGCTCCCCGTCAAGTCCGGCATCACAAAAAAAATCCTCCTCCTCATCTTCAAATCTCTGCACGGCTCTTTCCCTCGGTATCTTTCTGACCTCCTCCACCCCTAAACCCAGAACCTCCGCCCCTTGTACACAGGTCTTCTCTCCATTCCCCACGTCAACTTGCGGATTTCGGGTGCACAGCCTTCAATGTGGCAGCCCCCATTCTCTGGAACTCTCTCCCAGGAGATATCTGCAACGCTGCACCCTTTGACATGTTCAAAAAACTCTCAACTCAGTTCATGAACTTGTGTCTTATTGTGTTGTCTTTGTTTGTGTGTTCTGATGTTAATCCAGGACTCTCCAAAGAGGATTCCTTGATAACATTTCTTGGCGTTCACTGTCAGATTGCACGGATTAAACCGCCAAACTTGTGGCGTATTTGTTGCATCTCTGACCTCCAGGCCAAAACGCTCGTGTTAATCCCATGCAGTTTATTACATTCAGTCTGTATCTTGCGCTCACCGCAGGATGTCACAACTGAGCTCCAAAGAGCAGCCACACTAAAGCACCTTCTAGGCATGATGAATCAATAAAGAGCATTTATAGTGTTTGTTTGTGTGTGTGTGTCTGTGTGTGCGTGCATGTGTGTGTGTGTGTGTGTGTGTGTGTGTGTGTGGAGGTCACACGCTCCCAGTGCTCCTCTGTATATCTGAAGAAATCTGTCTTGGTGATGGTGGGAGTGAAGGTCTCTCATTGTCTGACCTCACCACCCCACCACCCATGTAGCCTGTGAGCTAGCACAGGAAACAGAGGCGGTTCTGGCACCCTGCTCCCCCCTGCAGTCCCACGCTCACATCATTGTTCCCTTGCTCCTCCCTCCAGGTAGCTGCAGGACGACTCTCACCAAACCTCATGTCGTTTTTGGCTTGTTTTGTCCTCGTTCTGTTGTCTTTGAATCACTCACTGTCACTGACCACTGAAGCAGTCAGTCTGTGATTGATTATTAAGTCTTGAACAAACAGGAGAGAGGAAGTGATTGGGATGTCATGACTCTTCAGCAGCTGAATTTTTACTCAAGAAAGAAATCTATTGAAGCCATCAGATACAAAATGACATAATCCTTCCAACTTTCTAAATTAGGGATTCATAAAGATTATAAAAAGCGTTTTAAAAGTGTTCTAAAGTTGCTGCCTACATTGGAAGTACTGTTGTTTAAAGCTCTTGTGAGGAAATTGAATCTTGGGTGGAATTTGGCGCCCCCCATGGACAAACGTGGGACTTTCTCTGTACTGATCTTGTCCTGAACGTGTGAAAGGGCCCGATTACACAGGTGGTTGCTAGAAAAGCGCCGTCAGCAAAACCATCGTTTCCCTCTGGTTCAGCATGCTTGCAGGTCGCTCTTCTCTGCTGTTTAGCGACACGTTTTTGGGCACGCATAAAAGCATTAAACATTTTCAACTTTCAGCTCAAGACGCAGAATCAACGCGTGCAATGTCACTTTTGGCTGAAGCAGCCAATCAAATGAAGCAGGAGGATTTACCTCCACTTTTTATGACATTTTCCCTCCTCGTCTAGGAGCAAAGCTATGGATGTTTGTCTTTCCCCAGATGCATTCAGGCGTTTTGGTCGCCCGTGCAAACGCAGCCCCGCTCTGCAGGCGCTCACAGCTGCGCCTAGCGTGACGCGTCTCTGTGTGATCCTAAGTCTTGTTTTTTGCTCATGAAAGACGACTTCCTGCTTTCTTTTTACCATCAAACATGACATATCACTCATTGTGAGTTTTCACCATGTCTTCATGTTTATGCTAACTGCTTACTGTTTTTCTTTGACACGCACGACGCTGATTGTAACATGCAGCATTGTTTTGGAAATGTAAATCTAAATATAACCTACAGCCCAAACGGTCTGAGGAAATACTGCAGTTTACTCTTTTTCACAGATACATTTGCACAGGATGTAAAGTTTAGATTCTTTTTTAAACCCTGAAGGCTTGACACAAGCTCAGTCGAGCTCACGTCCATATAAACGACCTTCACTCTCTCCTGTAACCTTGATCTGTTTCATCCCACACAGAGACCGACACTCTGCATTGTTGTCCGATACTTTCCTTTAAACACTGAGTTCCTACCAGGAAGTGCAGACGTGTGAGAGCATGCCGCTTTCTGTTTGTGTCAGTGATGTTAGAGAAATAAATATTCTTTCATTTTAACCTCAGAGGAATAACACCGACACGTCTACTAACCAAACAGTGAAGAAAATCCTCTCCAATCAGGAACAAGGTGTCGTAATCTTCAGCATCGGTTTAAATAAAAACATAAAATGAAGCCCTCTTGGAAAATATCTGGATTTATTTAGTTCATCTCAAAGTCATTTTAACCCCTGCAGCCTCTCAGATTGTCCATTTTAAAGATTAATTTTGGGTTTTTTATGCCTTTATTTTAGAGACAGGACAGAGGATAAAGCCAGAATTCAGGTCAGATTCAAACTGGCCACCCGCTCTCGAGGACTAAAGCCTCTGTACATGGGGCGTGCGCACCAACCACTAGGCCTCTGGTGCCCCTGGATCTGTCAATGTTAGCCTTAAAAGCTAGGCCACGTCCCCTTTCATTGGGGAGAGCCAATCGAATCACCACGTGTGAAGCCAGCCTGAGTGTAGTTCACTGGTTTAAAGACTCTGACTTGGTCGCTGTAGACGCTCGCACACAGAGAGAATTATTCACAGGAAGATAAAAAAAACATCTTCAGGTAGAAACGAGGACAAAAGAAGGAAACAAACAAAACATACAGAGATTTATTTACATCCAGTATAAATAATTATGAAATATAGAACAATGACAAACAATGAACGTCTCTATTTAAATCTCGCTGTTATTGAACATCGTGAACTCTACAGAGTGCAAAGGAATGAGTCATGAGCGTTCGATTATATTCGTGTTAAACGTTTACAGACATAAACAGAAAAGACAGCATGATGGATTTATAGAAACACACGAGGACGCTGTGTTCACGTGAAAACACAAGAGTCAAACATGTGTGTGAATATTCCACAGATCACACCCGAACACCATGAATGATTATTTTATAATTTAAGGTTTATTTCTGCCCGTCCATTACTGTTTCTATGATCCTTAATAAAACCCAGAACATCAGAAGTACAAAAACTAAACAACTCAAGCAGATTTACTCTCAATCACTCCTGAATTCTTCATCGTTTTATGTTGAAATCATTCATTAGTTTACATTTTAAAGGTCACATATGATGACGAAATACACTTCACCCTGTTGTTCTAACACTAATAATGTGTCTCTAGTCTGTCTAAAAACCCCCAAATGATGAGAAAAGTCCATCCTCTCCGTCTTTTGCTTGCTCCACTTTTTAGAAAATGTGTGCTCAAACAGACCGTTTGGAGATTTTCCCTTCATGACATCACAAAGGGCAGTAGCCCCTCCCCCAGGTGGTTGACACTCCCTCAGCTAGGTGTTTGTTCTGCCCTCTGAGTCTGCCTTCTCACTGTAAACAATAAGGCATGGAGCGAGAAAGCCAGAGCCACCCAAGCCCTTCCAGAGAGGGGCGTGGTCAGACACAGCTCATTTACATTTAAAGCTACAGACACAGAAACAGCCTGTTCTGAGCAGGGCTGAAATAGAGGGGTTTATAGGCATGATCAAATACAGGATCAGAGTGGATTTAGAACAAGAAACTTCACACACATGTTTTAGGGAGCTCTGAGACTTATTTAGCGCACCAGACATGTTGGGGGTTTAGTGCCTTGCTTAAGGGCACCTCTTCAGTACTTGGAAGTGACCTGGCACTTCTCCAGCTACCAGCCCAACTTCCATACTTTGGTCCACACCAGGACATGACCCTGCAAACCTCCACTTCCCAAATCTAAGTCCTTTCAGACTGAGCTACTGCTGCCCCCTAAAAATGAATGTATAACTTATCACTAATAAAAAAGTAAACATGCAAATGAAGACAAAAAGAGAGAAATGAATTCTCTCTTCCTCTGTCAAGAATACAAGTATATATCATTTCTTTGTTCGTTGAGACACAAGATTTATTTTTCAAGAGAGTCTAGGCCACGAGAGTCGAGGGGAAATTACTTTCACACTGTTATTATTGAACATGCTACACACACACACACACGCACGCACGCACGCACGCACGCACGCACACACACACACACACACACACACACACACACACACACACACACACACACACAGGCTGAAACATGACCATTTGGACATGCACTAATGGAGCGATGTTAGAGTGAGGGGGGGCTGAAGGAGCGCCTGAGCAGTTGTTGGGTCGGTGCCTTGTTCAGGATAAAGATTTAGTAAACAGACACACAGATATCCCTTGGAGATGACAAAGTGAAGTGGATATTCTAGAGTTTATATTCAAGTTAAAGACAAAATAAATGTATTAAACTAAGACAGTTCTGTGCTGTATCTCTGGTCTTTGACCAGTGAAAAAACAGAGTAATACTGCCACCTCCCGGCACATCAGGGTACTGCAGGCAGTTGTTTTTTTTCACACAATAAATACTCTCACACAATAAAGACTGGATCAGTGTGCATGTATGAAGACAGCGCGTGCAGGAAACGGGGATACAATCTAAAAATATCCTCTATATGTGTTTATAGTTTCATCCTCGGCACATGCACGCGCTCTGTTTGGACCCTTTTTGTTGCTGTAGCGGTGAATTATTATTTATATCGTGCAGCGTAAATTGTAGCGGCTGGAGACCCCGCCCCTTTCATCCCGTTTGGACGCATTTCCCACCAACTGTGTGCAGAGATGACGGCCAACAGCAGGTACAGGAGCCGCGCGCCCCGCTCAGGTAAGCTCGTGCAGGTGATTCATTACCCAACGCGCGACACAAATGCCTTTATTACTAAAAAATAAGTATCGATTAATGAGCGCGTGCACTAATCCACGTGATGCTTCTGCTTGTGTCTCTCTGAATGTGTGATGCGTCTCCACGAACGGACCGATGTCTGCTGGAATCTGACTACATGACACAGAGGATGCAGAGGTAAGGCACGCGCAGCAGACAAAGGTGTGTGTGTGTGTGTGTGTGTGTGTGTGTGTGTGTGTGTGTGTGTGTGTGTGTGTGTGTGTGAGAGAGAGAGAGAGAGAGAGGGAGAGGGAGGATTACTCTGACATTATTCCTTTGTTTTGGTGTCTCTGCTCTGCCCTCATTTTGTCATCTTTACTGTCAGAGTGAGCTCGTCAATATATTTAAATTATTTCAGATTATTCAGGTTCATTTTATTGATTCTGCAGAATGAAACTCAACTTTCTCGCCTCCTTTCATTTTAAACATCTGCCCACATCTGTCCTTTCAGTCATTCTAAATCCAAAGATGTCGAACCTTATGTTGTTCCAGCTGCTTAACTGAGAAATGTGACTTCTTATTGCTCACACATGATAATAAACTAAATATATTATCTTTTGTGTTTTTGAGACATCGCCTTGCACTTTAGGTCATTTAAAGGCAGGGTTGGTAATTTTCTCCAGATAAACTTTTTAAGATTTTGGTTGAAATTGTCTTTAGGTCCTGACAGAAATTAATAACTCACGTGCTCTGAAAAAGGAACAAAGAAAATCCGTCATCTGTAGCAGTTGTAAGCTTGTAAAAACTTCGACCAATGTCTGACAGGAGGTACCAATCTGATGAACCAATCACACGCCCCCCTGTCTCCCTGCTCGTTCTCTACCCCATGCGTGCACGAGCCCACACTCAAAGCATGTCACTTGATCGTCTAAACGATTAATGCTTCAAACTAAAAGATGTGATGTCTTCAAATATATCGTCTTTCTCCCCTTCCGTCCGAAACTGAAAAATATTGAGTTGACAGTGATGAGAGAGAGAAACGCATCTTATAAGAGACGCTACATCAGAGGAATATTTTCAGTTTTAAAGCTGCAGGATGGATTTTCTGTCCTAAACTAATCGATTCATCGTGATATGTGTGAACGTAAAGAGATTCTTCTTTGACTTTAAAGTTGCTTCAGGTCAGAAAGAGAGCAAATATTTAGTGCTTATCATTCACTAAAAACTGGAGTGGACAAAAAATCGGCTAAAATATATCACATAAATTAATCAAATATGTTGCTATGAAGCCTGAAGTCCAGAAGACAAGCTGGAAAAAAGGAGATGTTGAAAGATAAATTCTCCCCTCTTGTTATACCTTTGTACATAGAGAGCACAGTTCACTGAAGTAAAACTCCATGTGTGTGTAAGCATACCTGGCCAATAAAGCTGATTCTGATTCTGATTCTAGGAGATGTTGAATGATAAATTCTCTCCCCTTCAAGCTGTAAAATCAGAGATCCTAACAGTTTATCCTGGTGTGGCCTACATGCAGGTTCTCCTCACCGCCCTCTCTCTGCACCCAGCATCTTTATTTTCAGATCTATATCCCTCAAATCCCACCAGCTGCTTCAGGTTTTTTTTCCCTTCATGCTGCTTCAAAGCTCGCTTTTTTTTTTTTCATGAGTATTTGGACGGCAGCGCTGAGGCTGAGTCAGAGCAGCGGACACAGACGCAGCAGTCTGATGTCTGTGTGTGGGAGTGACTCGCGAACACATCCACAGACAAAAAGTCAATATGGAAGCATTACCGACAAAGCAACCCTCCTCCACACCTGCGTGCACAGATACCTGCTCGTTAAGAAGTGAAGCTGATGCACGCAGTGTGAAGGAAAAGGCTGCAGCGTCCTCATGAAGAAATGTGAGGAATCAAACTTTACAATTTCATGCTCCATCTGCCTCCTTGAAGCCTCTCTTTATCTCATGTTTGTTTTCTGCAGCTTTTATTCCTCCTCTTTCTGTGTATTCAGATTTACACATGCCCTGCGTCGTCACTCCCCGCCCCCTCCTCAAGCGCCTGTGGCCGCCTGCCACAGTGCATTAGGAATACATGGAGAACCTCAGGGCATGTTCGCGGTCCCCCCACCCAACCCTCCCTCCGCCACTTCAATAAAATATGAAAGGAATCATGGGAATGTCCTACTAACACATCTACTCATCCAGGCCTGTGAGCTGTGAGGGAGGATCTGACCCAGAAGGCTGTTCTCCGGACATTGTGATCATTTTGTACCCAGAGTATGACCTACATCTGACATTTTTAATAGATGATTACTCCTGAGCGTAGACTGTACAAAGACATGGACAACATGACGAAAGTCAAACAAAAACATTTGGAGCTCCCCCTGCTGACTGGCTGCAGTATATGTCATAAGACGGGTTAGTGGCAAACATTAAAGGTCCAATCAGTGCGATGTGTAGTGAGTGAAATGATAAAGTGACCTTACTCTATGATCAGACATTAAGGAAACATGCTATGTTGAAGTGCTGGCTTCTCTGACAACAATGCAGCAGCCAGTATGTCCTCCTCCTAACTTTAGATTCTGGTCCTGAATGGTCTGGATTTGTTTGGACCAGAGAAGGTAGGCACTTTTAAGGCACCCCCACACGGCCGTTTTGGATGCCCCTCGGTTTGCCAGATATGAGACCAGTTATCAGGTCAAACCAACAGGTGTTGCAGCGATGGAAGCGGGCAAGAGAACTGGTTCAGATAGAAGTGATTGTACCCGACCTAAAAAGCCTCTGCATGTTTCTAATAAGCTCCACGAGCAGAAATGTGCTCAAACTAGGATCAATATTGGAGATGCTTTTGAAAAATGGAGAGAGGTTAGAACACTCTAGAGAGGAGGGGGCGGGGGAGCTCTCTCCAATGTTTTAATTTGGACTGCAGTACCCATTTTAAACACTAGGTGTCAGAGTTACATATTGCTCCTTTAAAATCAAAATACATGACAGATAAGTTTTTCTCAAACATGTTTCTGTCTTTATGGTTAATTCTTTTGATGCTGATTTATATCTGATTGTTCGTTTTTCAGTCGGGGCTTCTGTTTATCACCCAGCGAGAAGTAACTATAAGGAAAATTCCCAAATCCCTGAGTAGTGTGGAGTGACAGCTGTGGCTCAGTTGGTAGAGTCGGTCGTCTCTCAACTGAAGGGTCAGGGGGTTCGATCCCCAGCTCCTGCAGCAACATGTCCGATGTGTCCTTGGGCAAGTCACTTAACCCCAAGTTGCTCCCACTGCTTCGTCGGTGGCGTGTGAATGTGTACGAATGGATGATGTAAAACTGATGGACTCTTTACACAGCAGCCTCTACCATCAGTGTGTGACTGTGTAGGTGTGACCTGCGGGGTAAAATCACTTTAAGTCGTCAGAAGACGAGAAAAGAAATTGCTGTTCCCTCTGCCATTGAAAGACAAGCTCTGTAAATATGAAGTAATGCCTGCTCAGAAAAAGAAACCTACGTTGATGTCTGTATTATTCTTTGTGTGTTTGATTGTTTCTAGGACAAAGATTATGTTGGCTTTGCAACGTTGCCCAACCAGGTGCACAGGAAGTCTGTGAAAAAAGGATTTGACTTCACGCTCATGGTGGCAGGTAAGAACTCGTGAGGTAGCTTTAAAGTTCAGCCCGACAACTTCTGATTTCAACACATTATAAGGTTTGATAAATGTCACACAGATTAAGGTATTATTATTTATTATTACTGCACTTTATGCTAGGGTGACCGTACGTCCCGATCCGACCCGGACCTTCGCGATCTGACCGGGACCATCCCGTTTTCCAGCTGTTGAGCTCACATAAGCAGAAGGAGTTAAAGCTTTTGTACCAGGACTTTCAGAGTAAAGGCCCTGAAACACCAAGGACAGCGATCGTCGACCTAGTTTTTGCGGTGTGTCCAGTTCCATCGCTACCCGCCCACCTCCGTCTGCCTTTTTTCGGCCGATTCGACATGTCGCGGTCAGCGCGCTTGGTGAGAGAAATCACTCTGATTGGCTGTTCCGCGAATCAGTGCACAAGAAGAAAAACGGACGTGACGAAAGCAAGTAAAGGACTTCAGCTTTTCATCAGACATTATTCTCGATTAGAAGTTCCTATATTACGAGTGGTGAGCAACAGCTGCGTGAAAATTGTCTCCTCGTATCATAACCATCTTCGTCCTCGTCCTCTTCCGCTTAATCGCGATTAACTCGTGAAACTGAGCGATTAATCGAGTTCTGTTTCTGTCGTCAGAGCCTCGTTATCCCCCTCGATCTCTCGTCTGCGTGTGGATCAAAGTTAAAGATAGATCTGCTAAAAGGACTCAAACTCAGGAGGATGGATATGATTCTTCAAAGGCAGAAAATCACCACCACACCTCAGCCCCCTCTCAGATTTCACAGGTTCAGTTTGTCCTGTGAACATTTGGACTGCTTTTAAATGTGAATTTTAATTTTTAAGGAATAAGATGAGTCCCTAAAAAGCTGTGCTCCATAAAAAATGCGTTGAATGATGCTCTGAATACATTTACTTAAATGTCAGAGTCATCAAAAGAACGACCCTGCAGCTGTTTGAAGAACACGGAGGGACAAACGGCTTCCTTCTGTCACCACTCCTGCACTTTATGAACGATATGTCCAATGAGAGTAAACTGTGAGGATTTGACGTGTTGTTGTTCTGGAATATTTCCTGCTGCGTTCTCACATCAGCTCAGCTCGGCTTCATGCATCTGATTCCACAGCGAACACTTAATAATATAATAACCTTTATTTTTAGAGCACTTCAGGATGTTTTAGGACTTTAGTGCGTGTGTGAAAACAGCTTGTGTCTCCTAAATGTCTTCAACCCCTCACCCCATCTCTGCTACACAGAACATGTAATGATCTGAGCGTGATCCCAAAATGAGACCTGTGTCTGTGCGTATGTGTGTGTGCGTGTCTGTGTGTGTGTGCGCGTGTGTGTGTGTGTGTGTGTGTGTGTGTGTGTGTGTGTGTGTGTGTGTGTGTGTGTGTGCGTGTGTGTGTGTGTGTGTGTGTGTCTGTTTTTCAGGGGAGTCCGGTCTGGGTAAATCCACTCTGGTGAACAGCCTCTTCCTCACTGACCTGCACAAAGACAGGAAGCTGCTCAATGCAGAGGGTGAGTTATCGACCAATCACATACCTCTATTCTGTACCTGAGTTCTTGTATCTCTGATGCTTAAGCTGTGTCCAAAATCAAGGGTAGCCCCCTCTGAAGGACCCAGCTGACTTAGGGCCATTCACACTCGGCCTAGTTGTCCCGTACCGTGCTGAAGCATGATTGCCCCCCCCTCCCCGTTCCCCTCTGGCCTGCACTCACTCTGCTCCAGGACTAACCGGCCTGAGCACGGTTACCTCGTGTACATAACGTCGTTGTACAACACATGCATGGCTTTACGTGATCATGAAGCGTGCTTAGTTTAAGACAGGCAGAACAACACAGAGAACATGTCAGCTACTTTACTGACTTTGTGTCTTATTCTTGCTCGTGCATGAACTGTACCGTGCCGAAGCACACCTCATACAAGCGTGCCAGGGCAGAGGAAGTGTACCGAGCTTGATCACAGAACAGAGCACTTACACTAGTCAGACGAACTGGACTTTGTTTTGAAAACATTTTTGAAATGTAAAGTAATGGAATTTCGAACAAGCGATTGATTAAAGATGTGATTAATATAATTTAAAAAAAAGGTATCTTTTGACAGCCCTCATTTCTTTCTGTCCTAAAGAGCGGATCAGTCAGACGGTGGAGATCACGAAGCACACGGTGGACATCGAGGAGAAGGGCGTGAAGCTGAAACTCACCATCCTGGACACTCCGGGTTTTGGAGACGCTGTGAACAACAGCGAGTGGTGAGTGTTTCATTGATACGAGACCTGAAAAACGAGCTCAGTCAAAGCAGCTTCAGAGGCTCGGATGTTACATGAATCCTACATATCACTTATCTGACCCTTTCTTTTCAGCTCCGTCTCTCTCGCCCACGTAGACGTCAAGCTCTTAGGTCCATCTGTTCAGCGTGAACATGAAAAAAAAACACATTCACTGACGTTTGTTCCTAAGAAGAGTGTTCACCGCACAGTGAAGAATCGTTTGTTATCAAACAGGTTCATGTGTGACGGGTCGGCTGTTGAGTCCGTTAGCTTCCAAGTCGGTGTCTAAACGGGTCCTCTCTCAGCTGCCGCTTCACCTGAGTCTTATTACGTTATTTAAAGACGGCACAGCACCGCTCTGTGCACACCTCAGGAATGGTGCGTTCAAAACTATCTAAAAAAAGCAGAATAAAACACAACTTAAACCCTTTCAATGTTCCCCCCGTGATAACCAGCGCAAAGGGATTTACAAAACAGAAAGATAAGAAGAAGAAGCTTACTGTTCCCGATCATCCCTCACGCCTGCAACTTGTCTTTATTTTGACAGTGTGCACGTAGCTGCACCAGAGTTAGCTCTGAGCTAACATCTCTCTGTAATGAATCTGGTCACTTACAAACCATCCATTAAATCTTTGTTGGTTATGATCTTTTTATTTGACCGGTTGTTGTTGTTGTTGTTTAAAGCCGCAGTATTGATTTGATTTGCTCGCCCCTTCAATCATCTCTCTCTCTCTGTGAACCGCATGTATTGATCTGTAGCCGCTGTGCACTGATGTTTCCTCTGTGGGAAGCAGTTTACAAGTTTCCTTTTCAAAGAGCTTCAGAAGTCTCCTCTGATATGAACGAAGGATTGGAGGAGACGAGAGCTTGACCTCGCTGCCTTGTTGTTCAGTCACAACTCTTTGGTCTAGTGCGGTCGTCAAAATACTGATCATTTGATTCTTTCTGAAACCTTTCTGTTATTTTTTAATCCAAAGAAGTACCAAAGCTTCAAACTACAGATCTTCGGTGTTTCTTTAAACTTTGTCGTTGCAGAAGCACGGCACAGCGTGAGCTCCGCATACACATGCAGTCAGAAGAAGAGGGAGCTGAGCCTGAAGGCAAAGCTCTCGATTTACCGGTTGATCACGTTCTAACCCTCACCTGTGGGCTTCAGCTTTGGGTTAGAGACTGAAGGAATGAGATCGTAGATACAAGCAGCTGAAATGAGTTTCCTCTGGAGGGTGTTTGGCCTCAGCCTTAGAGAGAGGGGGAGGAGCCAGGTGAGGTGGTTCCGGCATCTGATGTGGATCCTCCTGGACGCCTCCCTTTGGAGGAGGACGCCCAAATGGGAGGAGACCCCGGGGTAGACCCAGAACTCGCTGGAGGGATTATATATCCCGTCTGGCCTGGGAACGCCTCTGGATCATCTAGGAGGAGCTGGAATACGTTGCTGGTGAGAGGGAAATCTGGGTTGACTTACCTCGTCTGTTGCTAACGCGACCTGACCTCGGATAAGAGGAGAGCAGCTTCGACAGAAGAAGAAACAGACACGTAATTTGAACGTTTTCGGTCAGAAAACAGAAATACATTTCGGATCTTTACAAACACTACACGTGCTCAAAAAGATCTTGAACATGAAACCTCGAGGAAGTTGTCGTTAATTAACCAACTAATAAGGATGTGTGTTGTTTTAATGGTCGCTGTTTCCAAAAGGAGAATAAATGCCGTTTTTTGTCCCGCTGAGTTAAATGTGCACGCTTCAGCAGTGACACCTTCATCCCCCGCTGTTCAGACTGCAGACTGCTCGCTGTTACAAAATCAATCTCATTTACAAGAGAAGCGTGGCCAAGACCGGCAGCAGCACATTAAACAAGATTCAGACTTCCATCATACACAAATACTACAAACACTGGTCAGCATGTCCTGAGTCACAGAGCAGAAAGTCATCAGTCAAAGCATCTACAGCCTGAAGCATCTTCTTCCAGCACCTTCAGTCGACTTTTAAAAAGATTTAAAGCAACAATCTCCGGCTCAGTGGGTTTCAAACTAAACTTCACTTCAGCAGGAAAAACACTTCATCAGATTTATCGAACATTCCTACATAAAGGTAAATAAATAATGTGATAAATATCGACTCTGCTCGTCTAATAACCTGACCGAGGGTGGGAGGATAAAACCTCTCTTCATCCCTCAGGACGACACCGACCCCCGCATGCCGACCTCTGTTCTTATAAATCCTGTGTTTTCAGCAGAGCTGGCTGGAGGTGAACTGAAGAGACTTTTAAAGTTAGAACAAGCTTTTATAAACTTTAAACGACACGTTCTTTTTAATCCTTGACTTCCATTAAAGTAAAGAATCTGTGATATCATGAAACATCAGAGCTGTCTCCCCCCCGCCCCCCCCCCCCCCCCGTCCTCTCTAGAGTCGATGCCCACGCAGGTTGCCATGTGGTGGACACTGAAGCTTCAGTGTTTAGCCAGCTCTGCATCGGTCTGTAAACCTTTCTGCGTTCTAACCTCTCTCCATTTTTCAAAAGCATCTCCAATATTGATCCTAGTTTGGCTCCTCCCCCAGGTGGGTGACACTCCCACAGCTAGGTGTTTGTTCTGCCCTCTGAGTCTGCCTTCTCACCGTAAACAATAGGGCATGGAGCAAGAAAGACAGAGACACCCAAGCCCTTCCAGAGAGGGGCGTGGTCAGACACAGCTCATTTACATTTAAAGCTACAGACACAGAAATAGCCTGTTCTGCGCAGGGCTGAAATAGAGGGGTTTATAGGCATGATCAAATACAGGATCAGAGTGGATATAGAACAAGAAACTTCACACACATGTTTAGAGGAGCTCTGAGACTTATTTACACTGGTTGAAGAGGAGAATATGTGAGCTTTAATGTTTGTAATAGTTTAAATTGAGATCACACTGTTTTTCTGCAGCTGGCGTGCCGTCACTGACTACATCAATCAGCAGTTTGAACAATACTTCAGAGACGAGAGCGGGCTGAACAGAAAGAACATCCAGGACAACAGAGTGCACTGCTGCCTCTACTTCATCCCTCCGTTTGGACACGGGTAAAAACACATGCCGACTGTTACATCATGCACACCATGGGGCCCTCTCGAACGCCCAGCGCAAACTGTTCACACCATCACAATAGAGCCTGTGGTTTTTAATAGTGCCTGTGTTCAGACCCTCAGTAAAAGATCGTGTCCTCCTGCAGGCTCCGTCCCGTCGACATCGAGTTCATGAAGGTGCTGCAGGATAAAGTGAACGTGGTTCCTCTCATCTCGAAAGCCGACTGCCTCACTCCGACCGAGATCAAGAAGCTCAAAGAGCGGGTAAGACCACGAAACCACTGCAGCATGGCGTAGATGACAAACATAACCCCTAACTAACTGACTAGACGTCCCTGTGAGTGAAAGGAAAATGTTGTAGTTCTCTTCTTGCACAGCAGGGAGCAGTAACAGCCGAATGAAAGCACCGACCTGGCTGTCTGCTGCTGGGTTTAATTTATCTGAGTTACTCTCACAAAAACATCAGCACGTACTCGAATACAATAGATGTCTCCCTAAAAACAAAATTCACATCATTACTTGTTCATTTTGAGAATTTCTTGCGTTTCTTTAACCGTTATCCATCGATGCTCCTGTTTCCACAGCGAGTGCCGCGGTACGTCTCAGGAGCGTGCCAGTAACACCACTCCTCTCTGCTACTTTAATACGCTGTGAGTCTGTTTTCGACGGAGCTCGCTGCAAGCACGCGTCAAGCTGGACAGAATAGATCGACCCGGACAGGAAATCAGACAAGGAAACGCACAGAGCGTCTGGTCAATTTCAAAATAAAACACAACATACAGACTCCTGATAGTATTTGCCATCACTTTATCAACATGACGTCAAAACAGGCGCTGAATGAACAACAAATCATCCTCAGAGAGACAAAGCAACATGTTGTTTGCACGTTGTTCTCTTTATTCCTGCGTGATCTTGTGACCTGAGTGTACAGCTGCTCATGGCTGCACTCACGCTCCAGAAATTGACCCAGTGACCCCTCGTCCAACGGAGCAAAACCGTGGTGCTGACGGACCGCGGCGTGCACAGAGTGTGGAAATTCGAAGTTAGAGGGCGAGCAATGGAGTAGAAAAGTCTGGATGTTATTAAACATGATTATTAGATTTGATTTCAGTGGAGTTAAGTTTTTAAGCTTCCTGTGTGTGTGTGTGTGTGTGTGTGTGTGTTTGTGTGTGTGTGCGTGTGCGTGTGTGTGTGTATGTCTTCCAGCTGAGGGAGGAGATCGATAAATACGGGATAAAGGTCTACCAGTTCCCTGACTGTGACTCTGATGAGGATGAGGAGTTTAAGCGTCAGGATAGAGAGCTGAAGGTGAGATCATCATCGGATCAGCCGTAATCACACGGACGTTTATTTCTTTTAACAACAACGTTTATTGAAGAGGAGGAGGAGATGTTTGTAGAGGAGGCTTTGTACTTCACATCGCTGCGCAGATATAACTGTATAAAATGTTAAGACTTCACACACTGCACGCCACCTGATGTGATTAAGGACGGACGAGTCTTGCATTAACCTGTGGAAATAAAACCAGCTCGTTCTTTCAACATAACTATCTCGTGTTTGAATATTTCATTTCTTTAACATTTAAAACTTTACGTTTTTGTAATGTTGAAACCTTTTACTGCTTCAAAATGACCGATGCATGACTAAGATGGAAATGTTTTACGTCCTGGGATTTCTTGTTTTCCTCTAAGTCATGCATCTGAACCCTTCCTGTTGTGCTGATGTGTTGTGATGCAGGAGAGCACGCCGTTCGCTGTGATCGGCAGTAACACGGTGGTGGAAGCTCGAGGTCAGAGAGTGAGAGGGAGGCTCTACCCGTGGGGGATCGTGGAGGGTAGGAATCTCTGTCTGCAGCCGTCTATCTCATCGCTCTGCTGCTATTTTTAACTCACGCTGATAAACGGCGAGCGCCTGGCTTTGATTGTCGTCTCTTTCTGTGTTTTGACAGTGGAGAACCCGTCCCACTGCGACTTTGTGAAGCTGAGAACCATGCTGATAAGAACCCACATGAACGACCTGAAGGACATCACCGGAGACTGTCACTACGAGAACTACAGGTCCCAGTGCATCCAGACCATGACCAGGTAGCTGCTGAAGTACAGCGCACTATTTACCCTGATGTCAGATTAGAACAACGGTACCCAAACTTTTGGTGCCGGACCCCCCTTTGGCAGATGAAGATATTTCCAAGCCCCTCACCGTACACATCAACATGTATCTAAACACACACAGTAGGTCGCGCTCTTTGCTCGCAGATTCCTGTATTTGTAAGATTTATCTAAACATTGGCTGCAAAAAGTGAAGAACAGAAACTTCAGCGTGGCAACAAACTGAAAAAAGAATGAGCAGCTTTTACAGAGAAAGTGACTAGAAGTGATGCTGCAGCATGAATCTTCACAATTTGTGACACAATTTACATTTACCTGAAAGTCCTCCCTCCATTGTTTTTGTTAAAGGCAGGGTTGGTCATTTTCTAAAACTAGCATGATTTTGAAAGTAGCATTCCCTCAGTGCTCCATCTGCACCACCTGCCCTCTGTGCTCCCTCAAAAGCCCCCCCCCCCCAACATGCACTCGAAGTTTTTACATGCTTACAACTGCTACAGATGATGGATTTTCTTCGTCCGTTTTTCAGAGCACATGAGTTATTAATTTCTGTCAGGACCTGAAGAAAATTTCAACCAAAATCTAAAAAGTGGATCTGGAGGATTGCAGCAGCAACATGCGGCCGCCTTGAGAAAAACTGCGGCGCCAAGTGCCTTTTTTTCGGAGCGTTCTGCCTTTCTTGTGCGCCACTCCCTTTGAGTTAAATTTTTTTTAACTTTTCAGAAAGGCGCTGTTGACGTCACCGGCGCTCTTTTCCAAATGTATGATATTCCCCGTAGTTTTGTCTTCTACGTGTCTTCTACCCACATCCTCTTTGCTCTGTGTCCGCTGGGACGGACATACAGCACTTTTATTCTCAGCTCACATGCGCTTCATGCAAGTGCACAGCCAGACATTTTCTGTCCGAAAAATGCTAGGTGGACACGAGGCCTTAAGGGAGAGTTTTTCCACCTTAACATAGATGGCTTCTTTAACACCACTTTCAAACAAACAATCTTCCCTGGCCTGACCAACGACTCCGCTAACGAGTCTCATGTGAGTCATCCTTGAGCCTCAGCATGCTAACGGTCCACAGAGGCTCAAAGTTCTAGCTCTGCCCACCAGTTAGTTTTTACAGAAAGCATGGTGCATCACCCTCCACAGTTATCAAAGTCAACCTGTTTTACATCCGTCCACTGTTTGAATACTCCGTCCCAGCCTGGATCACCATCTCCAACCATCAACTTCAACAAAACAAAGAACTGAAACTGGCCCATAGACTCGACATCAGCAAGCACTACATCCACTCCATACCAGACATAAAAACCATTACACAAAGACTCCAAACAATAGTCCTCAAGTATTTATCACCTGCCAGAAACCACCCTGCCCTCCAGGACACCATCATGTCATTCATCCTGCAACTGAGTAAAGAACCCCCAGCCACACAGCCCTCCATAACCCGGTATGTAGGCTTCCTCCCAACCCCTGCTGTCTGAGCACATTCCACACATCGTGCACACACCCAGAAAGATTACGCACACACTTTTTCTTATTGAACGTTTTTTGTTTTGTTAATTTCTGTGCCTTGGTCTCCATGTGCCCTGCAACCCCCGAGTCCTCTGCCTCCACTGAACCCCCCAACCCATGCATAGAAAAGGGCTCAAGCCCTGAACTATCCCAGCGGCTCCTGATCCTTTAACCTAAGCTAGTTAGCTTAGAAGGAGAAGTGAAACGACTTCAAGATCTTCAACCAAGTCCAGTTGCCTTTGGATGGAACTTCGAATTGACCGTGACCTGGATGACTGAGAACCTACTCAGACAACAAGGTGTTAGGCATCTCGGCGTGGGTGGATCAGAAATGACACAGAGCACTCTAAGATTTTTGGCTTGTAATGAACTGATAATCTGCCAAATTATGCAAATGTATTCAGAGTGCTTTAAGAGATGTCATCAAAAACAGCTCTGCACGTGGGGGCTTTAATTTGTTGCTGCTGAGAATGTTTGTTGTTTCTGTGACTCTCAGCTGATTTTCCTCCTGCAGAGAAACAAACCCCGGTGCTCTGCCGCTGTCATCCGTCATGTTTCTCTCTCTCCTCTCTCAGTAAGATGAATGCAGATAAGCGTGTGGAGAGTCCCATCCCCATCCTGCCTCTGTCCACACCGGACGTGGAGACGGAGAAACTGATCAAATTGAAGGATGAAGAAGTGAGCGGAAACACTTTTTATAAGACTGTAATAAACCTCCAACAGTGAATAATGCACGGCAGCAGGTGTTACATAACTGAGACGCTGATTTAAATTGATGGCCCATATGTGAGATGATGTAATCGGTCTCTGATCCCCCTCTTGTTTCCTGTCTTGTCATTATCTCTCTCTGTGCAGCTGAGGAGGATGCAGCAGATGCTCCAGAAGATGCAGCAGCAGATGCACGAGCAGGACCTGTGACCTCGGACGTCGTTACATCTGTGATCCTTTATTCAGGAGACACAATCAACCACAGGCTCAAACCTTTCGAAATCCATCTCTACAGGAGACGTGGGGAGGAAATAGTCACCAGAATCTTAAAATAATACTCACATAGTAATAATCGTCGACTGACAGCATGCTGGAAGATGAATCACCTATTTAAAAGTTTCTTTTTTGCGTTTGTTTTTTTATACTGTCTTTAGCCAAGTGAGTTATAGTTAGGCAATAGAGAGTAGTTTGCACTTTGTTACTTTTAAGCCACAGTAGACTTGAAATGCTGAGTGAGACTGATGCACCTTAGCCTCTGTCCTTTGAGTAGACGATGCACTGATTGTGTGAACACCTGCTGTGTGTGAGGAGTGATGCACGAGCTGAAAATGTCCCTGATGGTTTGCAACTTTGGTTTCAGTAGCGTTTGCAAACACTTGAAGATGTGTGTGTGGCCGGAGTTTCATTGACTTCACTTATGAGACAGCAGCGCGTTTGAGATCATTTAAAGATGCTAAACCATAGTACAGCTGCTCAAATGCTAATGGACATAGCATTTGTCGGTAAAAGTCGTACTAATGAGCCGTGCATAAATAGTTTCATGAACAGAGACCCACATCTAGAACCAGCCAATTAGAGCATTCAGACTCAATGCTAAATTCCACCAGATACGTGTTCGGTCTGTCTCCGCTCCACCACGGCAGCTTCCATTAGCTCCGCTGCGCTGCGAATCAGCTCCGTCAGTCCGGAGTCCTCTGCAACAGATACACAAGGCTTCCATGCCGCGCTCTGAAAATGCAGCCTGAGTGTTGACAGACAATCACGGAGCCGTAAGGGAGCGTTAGCTGACACGCAACGCACAAGCATCTGGTGAAAGTTAGCTACTTCATGAGTTACAAACCATCAGCCTCTTTAAAGTACTGTTGTGTGAATGTTTGTGCACATTGCTAACGTCTTAGAAGAGAGTGTGAGAGTCAGCATGTTCTTCTGCAAAGCCGTGGTGAAAATACAACTGACAATGTCATCCTTATATGAAATCTGTAATCATGAATTACCACAGTGACCAGACATCACTAAAACCATCACAGAAAGAATTAATGTGAAAACAATCCTACGTACGCGACACGTATGCTACATGTATGCTACATGTATGCTACATGTATGCTACGTGTATGCTACACTAGTTCAGTGTTCAAAGTGTGTTTGAATTGGTGTGCATGATATGTAAGAATATGTCTCTATTCCTCAACTGTTACAGATCGTACAGACAACACACACAGGCCTTGTGATGGACACACATCTGCATCCATATCAGCCTTAACAATAATCAAAGTAATAATAAGTTATTTTGTGAAGCTCTTTCAATCGTGTTTCTGAGTGTTGTACAGTAAAACAAGAACAAGTAATAATGAGTTCATAATGTAATAAAACGATTGTTTTCATCCGGATGTGTCTGTTTCCTTACGTTGGTAGAAATATGCCCCGATTCTTTTCAACAATGTCATCACGTGTAAATGATTCTTTGTGTGTTGGTGTTACGGCTGCATGTTTCCCTGTGCTGTTTGTCCCTTCTCCCCTCCTGTAGTCTCCAGCACTGCCCAGGTGAAGCTGCTGATCGCCTGACGAAGCGCACCTGTCCTCATTGTTAAAAAGCCCGGTGCTCAGATCAGGAGGAGAGAGGCCTGTAGAGCTGCATGTGCCTCTAAGGCACTGTGGGTCGTCTTGTTGGTTCAGGTCTTGTCCACACATAGCCGGCTATTATTTAAAACGTAGCTTCTTCTGTGATTCACCTTTTGTACACAAATGGCGTTTTAGGTCACTGAGAACGCACCTTTAGGAAAACTGCTTCCAGGGTGAAGATGTTCAGAAACTCAATTTGAGGTGCAAGAATATTTGAGCCCATAGAGACAGCCACACTCACATTCACACCTACGGGCAATTAAGAGTCACCAATGAACCTAACGAGCATGTCTTTGGACTGTATGTTTACAAAAGTAGCTATAATAAAATTATGGAGAAAATGTTCTTAGTCTTCGTCAATTAGCTGAGGTGACACCAGAGAGCTAGCAGCTCCCACCTGTCAATTACAGAGGCCACGCCCCCAAATTCTACATCATTTTAAGCCTTAATAAACTATGTATAAACATTCAGCCCGTACAGTTGAAGAGAAAAATTAGCTCTAGAGACCCAAACTGTTTGTAAAGTTGGACATTTTAACATAGGTCTCTATGGGGACTGACTCACTGCAGGAGACAGCCTCTAGTGGACACTGGAGGAACTGCAGCTGTAGGATTTCGTTCTTAGCCTCAGGGTTTGTACTTGCTTTGTCTTTATTTACAATCAATCCAATTGTTGGACAATAGTCAAATATAAAGACATCTCGAGAGCAACATTGTTTTCCTGGGGGGTAATCTGAGCCAAGGCAATTTGGCAACACATGGAAGTTGGACATGGGGGGAATGTCTAAGTCTTCCTTCAAGGCCCCCAAAACGCTGAGACAGGCCCTGCTCTGTTTTTTTCTCTCCACCTACTGTTGTAAATATTTTCATGCTGAGGGGGCTGGACGACCCCAGCTGCTGCCAGCGGTGCAGCCCACTGTTTGTGTCCGTGTTTCCGCGTGTGTTTCTCGGTGTAATGCGGCTGAATAGTGTCGATACAGGTTGCGTAACTTTATTCCGCAGATCAGCAGCCTGTGGGTCGCCCGTTTGAGCTCGGATCAGAGGCGGGAATGGAGCGGAGCGAGGAGGAGCAGAATGAGAGCGGCTCGTCCCAACAACACAACACGATGTGGAAACAGTTCCAAGCCAAAGCGAAGCCGTTGCTCAGCCCCAAACTGGGCTCCCGAGACCCGGAGGACAAGAAGGAGAGGTCCAGCTGGATGTTCAAGAAGATGAAGAGGAAGGAAAACGTCGTCCTGGACCGGGTGATCTCCTCCTCACAGCCGGACCTAATCTTCTCCTCCTCCCAGGTGGAGGAGGCTCAGCTCTGCGGCAAAGCGGCGACCAGCGGCTCCAGTGCGGGCCGGGAGAAGCTGCAGGCGCACAAATCCGGCAGCCCGCTCAAATCCACCGTGGCTCAGCTGGTGCAGTCCCACCACAAGAGCTCCTCTCTGGGGTCTGCATGTCTAGAGAGGCTGGCTGAGCCTCCGGGCAGCAGCAGCGGCAGTGCAAGCGGCAGCAGCGAAGGAGGCGACGCGGCGACATCTGCCGCATCTGCAGAAGCACCGCTGGAGAGCAAAGATGAGCAGCCGGTGAGTTTCTACCTGTTTAATGCGCGATGTTTCTTTTAATACATCAATTTGTCTGCATTCATGGGGTTAACCGATTATGGTGTGATCGGTTAATCGATGACAGGACACATTTGAAGACATGTTTCGGTGCATCTTGCCGCGTTTGCAGCCAAAGCTGTCAGGAAAAGCCTTAAAAACAGACGATAAACAGCAGGATAATGACATAAAAATGTGATTAAATAAAAACATTCAACTTACAGGCTTGTGCAAGAGAGCTGCCACCAAGAACTATTTCCTATTTGCCTCAATTAATCGGCTGATTATTTTCTCAATAAATCAGTCAACTTTTAAACGGTGATGCGTTCAAAAGCTCGTTTTTCCGAGTATCAAACAAGTAGACTAAAATCTATCCACACTAAAACACAAGGATAAACACAATGACAGGAACAGGTCAGAATGTGGAACCAGAAGGCCGATCTTTGTTCTCAGTAAACAAATGGAATGATTAACGCTTATCTGTTGCACAACTTTAATCATTGAATCATTTGTGTTCTTAGAGTTCTCAGTTTGGTCTTTTTCTTGGCGTTTAAGGCCCAAATATTACTCCCATACTAATAAATCAAAGCTAGACACCGTTGGGCGCCGGATGGTTTAGCGGCAGTTGGTTCCAATTCGACCTCGGCCCTTTGCTGCATGTCGTCCCTCTACTATCTCCTGCCAACACTTCCTGTTTCTCTTCAGCTGTCCTATCTCATAAAGGTTAACAAATACCCCCCACATTAACACCATTTAGAAAAAGGAAGCAAGCAGACAGACGGTTTGTTTGTTAATTGATTGAAGCACTTCTGTGTCTCTGTCCAAAGAAACTAAACGTTTTGTTCCATGAGACAAAAAGGGGAGAGGGTTAGAGTTAGGGTTAACAGTGAGGGGCTGCAGAAGGAGCCAAGGGAGGAGAATAAAAGCATTTCACAAAAAAGTTTCAATCATTCGTCCTTCCAAAATGAGCCAAACTTGATTTGCAGAAAATCCCAGAACTGCATTGATCCAATGCAACATAACTTGATTTATTGGGCTGTAAAACGAGTCCATTAAACCGTATAACACTTTATGTATTAGCTTATTCTACCAAGTGTGACACAGGTTAAGTCTCTGTGTCGGGGGTGGGGGGGGGGGGGGGGGGGGGGCATTGATGGCTGATGATAAACTTTGTCAGCAGTGGGTCAGCACTTCCAAGTCCAAGGCCATGGTAGTCTGCTCCCTCCGGGTGGCGATTGAGTCTCTGCCTCGAACGACAGAGTTTTAGTATCTCGGGGTCTTGTTCATGAGTGAAGCTAAAATGGATAGCTAGGTTGACAGATGGATTGGTGCTGCGGCCGCCTTGTCGAACCGACGTGGTGAAGAGGGAGCTGGGCCTGAAGGCAAAGCTCTCGATTAACCGTTCCAACCCTCACCTGTGGTCATGAGTTTTGGATAGTGACCGAAAGAATAAGATCACAGATACAAGCAGCTGAAATGAGTTTCCTCTGGAGGGGGTCTGGGCTCAGACTTAGAGAGAGGGGGAGGAGATCAGACATTCAGGGGGAGCTCAGAGTAGAGCCGCTACTCCTTCACATCGAAAGAAGTCAGTTGAGGTGGTTCAGGCATCTGATCAGGATCCTCCTTGACGCCTCCCTTTGGAGGTCTTCTGGGCACTTCCAACTGGGAGGAGACCCCGGGGTAGACCCAGAGCTCACTGGAGGGATTATACTCTATATCCCTTCTGGCCTGGGAACGCCTCAGGATCCCCCAGGAGAGCTGGAAAACGTTCCTGGGGTGAAGGACGTCTGGGGCAACTTGCCAGATGTGTCCGCCTCATAGTAATTTAACCTCCTCTTAAAATCAACCAATCAGAGCAGCGTGTTAAGTCTCAGCTCTTTCAGAGTAAAGGAAGCAGCACATTTAAATGCCTTTTTCCCCAGTTCAACCCTAACCCCAATATTACTTCATTACAAATAACAATAAGATTTTAAAAAGTCATCAACATGCTTGAGATAGCACCGTGTTTTAGCACGTATTAAAAGCTTCTTTAAAGGACGGGTGATTTCAAGATGTCGGCGATTCTGCAGCCTCAGAGCTGTGAGGAGACGAGCTGCAGGAGATCTGAGCGGACAGTTTGAGAGGGAAACTCTCAGGACGTGACGTGACACATCCCAGGAGACGACGACGTGTTGGCTTTCAGCTGTAAGAGAGACAGAACGATTCACCGGAGGAGACGCAGCAGGGTCGGGTTATAAAACAGTCTCTCATGTCACATGTAAGAAGTTCTGAAATGTTTTATAGGGCCGGCCGATTCATCGAGTTTTAATAACAAATACGATTCTGTCTTCCCACGATCATGAAAACAATGTCATCGAGATGAAACGGTGATTGTGCTGCACGCCGTGTTGCGCTCGTTTTGTCTGCAGGTTTTGTCACGTGTGGAAAATGTGTTTGTTGATATATTTTTAGCCACACAACTTCATCACCACGACTGACTGTTATCAGGGCTGACATGATGATTCAATTAAAATATGAATGAGGTTTGAGTCTTTGTCACCCTGAGGTTTGCACTAACAACAGGTCATGAAGATATTTAAGTCCAAATATGTAAAATGATCCGTTTTCTTCTTGGTTATCGTCTCGATAAGCAGTCAGTAATATGTGATAATAATCGGCTGAACAGAATCGATGTCATGCATCGCTACAACTCGGTTTGATAATCATGAGCTGCTGTCGACCTCAGAGTCTGCACGTAGCTGAACCTCCGAGATGATTTGATAAAGAAGCGCTGTGATTCATCCTGTGGCTGTAATCTAAAATCACACACACACACACACACACACACACACACACACACACACACACACACACACACACACACACACACACACACACACACACACACACACACACAGTAGTCTATGTAGGCTACTGTAGACTGTATATAGAGTATGAAAATTAATATGGATGACCAGGCCGCCTCAGTAACCTGTTTCCTCGGGGGGGGGGACGGAGGAGGCTGCACATGTCAGCAGAAAGAGAAATGAGTGAGCAGGTTACATGCAGAGAAAGAGCATCAAAGAGCAGGTTTTTTATTTCAGTCATAAAATAGAATAATGAACTCACAGGGCAGAAGCTTTTTTTGCAGAGATAACTGGCACATGTCCACGTTTTTTTAAAGAGGGGAAGTTTACTGTGTAGTTTAGTTTAAGCAGAGAGGTGCAGCGAGCGGAGAGAGTTCTGCAGGAAACGAGCGTACGGCCTTCATGTCGGGAAGGATTAAATCAGAGTAAGGGACTTTGACGAGCGCCTGATAGTCCTGAGATAAAGAGTCAGAGAGGGTTACAGCATAAAGCAGAGCAGAGTAAAGGTTTAGCCGTTCTGCAGAGTTCCTGTGTGCAGCAGAGCTCCAGTAAATGAGCGTATTCATGTGTTTCCTCTTTGTGTTGTGTGTAATTGGAGGAGACGAGAGATAAAATATCGTTGTTGAGCTGGAGATGGTTGTGTTTCCCTCTGGGACGTGCGTGCGTGTGTGTGTGTGAGTGAGTGTGTGTGCGTGCGTGCTTGCGTGCGTACATCTCTACCTGTTCTGACCTGCATGGGTCACATTACAGACCGTACGGAGACAGTGTGAGTCTGTCTGTGCAGCTGTGTGCGTTATAAGGAACAGACACAGTGACAGTAAATAAGAGGTGTTATTCTGTAATCAGACGTGGACTGCATGGAGAACATGCAGTGTAATGGAAGTATCTGATTGGCTATTGAAGATGTGTCACAGGTGGAGTCTTCCCAGAGTGGAGCAGACTGAAGGGACACCTTGAGCTTACATTTTAAAGGCTCTTGGTTTTCCTGCGTGCGTGCAGTGGGGTTGTTCTAACTGATGATACAGCCGTGCATGATGCATCTATTATTACGTCGATTACTAATAAGACAGAGGTATTAAGTTCTCCGTTGTAACTCTCTTTCTCTCTCTCTTGCTCACTCTCTTTCTCAAAGCATGGAAGTATTAAAGAAGTGGACACAGCATCGGAGGAGGAGCCGCGTTTGTTCTTAGGAAAGCTCAACGAGCAGAAACGTGCTCAAACTAGGATCAATATTGGAGATGCTTTTGAAAAATGGAGAGAGGTGAGAACGCAGAAAGGTTTACAGACCGATGCAGAGCTGGCTAAACACTGAAGCTTCAGAGTCCACCACATGGCAACCTGCGTGAGCGTCGACTCTAGAGAGGAGGGGGCGGGGGGAGACAGCCCTCTGCAATGTTTTCAATTTTGACTGCAGTACCCATTTTAAACACTAGGTGTCAGAGTTACATATTGCTCCTTTAAGAACCATCTTAAATAAAACTCAGGCTTTTTAACTTCATATGTTGCCATGACAACTTATTTGAACTCAAACAGTGTCAGGTTTAATGGTGCAATTTCCTGTTTCGACCAACAGATGTCCCTCCGTCAGATTTATGTCTCTGTTTCCAAACGAGCCGCCGGACTATAACGGTTCTTCTTAAAAAACATCTGATAGACATTTTTTTAAAATCCTTTAAGTTTAGGCTCTGAGAGGAGCAGTGCGGTCAGAATCTGCAACGTCTGATGAGTTCAATACCCTCCTACACACCTGTCTTGTATAAGAGATGTGTTTTTTTTACATTGAAGTAACAGAGATTCAAACATTTTAAAGACCTGGTGTCCAAAGAGTATCAGTGTATGGAGGTCAACTCGGAATAAACAGACTGAAACCGTCTCGTGGGAACTTTCAGCTCTGTATTTTAAGACTCTACCTGACCTCAAATCTGTCAGTAACCTCAGAAGACTTTCCTCTCTGCTGTCAGTCAGGATTATTCTTCTACAGGAGGATTATAGTGAAGCCAACCAGCTTCGCTCCTCCTCCTCCTCCTCGCCTCCTGCTCCTCCTCCTCGCCTCCTGCTCCTTCCTTCACTCAGCTGAAACACGCTCGCTGTCTGTTTTCTCTGGAACTTTGTTTCTCTGCAAATCTGGATCTATCCTGGAAATATCCTTTATGTTTCTCCCTCCACAATGTCTCCCGCTCGGTTTCTCTGTTTTTAAGAAGATCCTTCCTCCCCTCTGAGATCTCTTTACCCCCTCCTCACCCGGCCTGTATCCCACCGCTGCGTTCTCCTCGAACCCTGGATCTCCTCATCAGCGAGGGCCCGGTGGTGGCAGAGTCCCGTCAAGCGATTCGAGGGTTACTTCGCTGCGGCTCCTACGATGAATCTGTCTCCCTGGCCTCCATGTGTGAACGGTTGCTGTCGGTGAGAATCATGTACCTTTAAGTTTAATTACAAAACCTTAATATCTGTAGCTATTAAAAACTAACGGGCAAATATTTTAACCTCTGAAGCTGAGTCAGTTTAAAACTTTTCAACATAAAAACATGAATTAAAAAGAGTATTTAGACAAGAAAGAGAGGAAAAATAATAAAAGGGACAAAATCAAAACATCAAAGGTGAGAAAACTGATTTAAAAATACAGGAGTGACTTCAATACGCAGATGAAATAGAATAATGAAGCTCTTAAAGTAAGGTGATGAGTCAGATAGTTATGAATCCAACGAGATGATGATCTTTGCTGAAATGCGCCTCTTCGGTTTAAAGAATATTTTTAAGTATATTTTGCTGCTCATACGTGAGTAACATTTAGAATGACTTTAAAGGTGGAGTCAGTAGAAATGTTTGTAAACACAACATTCAAACTGGGCCCCTCCTCCTGGTCTCATCGCCCCCAGAAGCTCTCACTCTCTGCAGGACGTAGTGTGTACGTTTACTGCTTGGACCTACACTGAGGCTAGAAACGTCCCGAGTCAACCAAAACAAACCAGAACAGTAAAATCCAGTCAGAGGACAGGCTCTCTGCAGACACAGTCACCACCACACATGTACGGAGGCCCAGAAGAGACGATGGAGCAGCTTTACTTTAGGATAAGTCTGTATTTTATTTTTTAGGAAGAAGCTGCTGACTTTAACTTGTTTTTCTAAAATGTAGTTTAGCTCCTGATAGAGAATAACCCTTGCTTCCAGGTCTCTTAGGAGGTTAAATGTGTGCGTGTGTGTGCGTGTGCTGACCCAGACTGTGATTAGAGATCAGTGTGTCTGCCCCGGAGGTGTATGTGTGTATGAGTCATGTTCCACAGATACTCTTCACATGTCTGTTTCAAATGAGCAATATTTAACTCTGACACCCAGTGTTTAAAATGGGTACTGCAGTCCAAATTTATAACATTGTAGAGAGCTGTCTCCCCCCGCCCCCTCCTCTCTAGAGTGGATGCTCACGCAGGTTGCCATGTGGTGGACACTGAAGCTTCAGTGTTTAGCCAGCTCTGCATCGGTCTGTAAACCTTTCTGCGTTCTAACCTCTCTCCATTTTTCAAAAGCATCTCCAATATTGATCCTAGTTTGAGCACGTTTCTGCTCGTGGAGCTTATTAGAAACATGCAGAGGCTTTTTAGGTCGGGTACAACTTCTACACACTTCTATCTGAACCAGTTCTCTTGCCCGCTTCCATCGCTGCAACACCTGTTGGTTTGACCTGATAACTGGTCTCATATCTGGCAAACCGAGGGGCGTCCAAAACGGCCGTGTGGGGGTGCCTTAAAACCGCCTACCTTCTCTGGTCCAAACAAATCCAGACCATTCAGGACCAGAATTTAAAGTTAGGAGGAGGACATACTAGCTGCTGCATTGTTGTCAGAGAAGCCAACACTTCTGCATGTTTCCTTAATGTCTGATCAGATAGTAGGTCACTTTATCATCTCACTGACTACACATCTTACTGACTGGACCTTTAAGGCAGAAAATGTTTCCAGTTCTACAGGAAGTCTATGCTAAACAGGAAGTGGTGAGGTGACTTTGCAGCATGGCATGTCTTGTTCAGTGTTTTGCTGAGTCAGCCTGCAGAGACACTTTGTCTGATGTTCACAAAAACAAAAAAAACACAAATCAGGTTGCAAAAGAAGAGAGTTCTGAATCGTCCTGAATAACGTGCTGTGTTTACTTCATGCAGCATTTTCCTCTAAAACTCTTTGAACCTAAAGGATAAAGAGCTGAGGTCCGTGAAGACATCGTGCAGCTCTGTGCGACTGAGCCGAGCACGCCTGCAGCTTCTCCTCTCACTCGCAGGCTAATCGATGACTTGGCAGCAGGATTGATGTTAATGGACCCATGAGGTTTCAGCTCCGTGTAATGGAGGCCTCTGCTGTTGACATGAAGAAGATATACGTTGCTCACATGTGTTCATCTCGCCTTTGTGGCTTTATTGACTATATATCTTACTCCCAGCGCTGTGCCGCAGTCTGTAATCTCATTTTCACGTGTCTGTAATTGTGTTCGTCTCGACTGACGAAGTGATCTAACGATTTCACAACATAAAGACTCAAAAGAAGAAGATGGAAACAGAATTTAATCGAATCATTTTCACTCATCTTTCCAGCCAAAACGTCGACCAGCTTCTGAAATGTGAAAATGGGCTGCTTTTGTCCAATGTGGTTAGAGATCAGCAGGTGAAGCTGCCCCGCCCCTTCCTCTAACCAAAACACACCTTTAACTACCTACTAAAAGGTCAAAGGTCGCTCAGGTGGGTTCAGATTCTTGTGTCGGTTTGAAGCAGACACTCACGGTTATGGACATGACCCTTGTGTTCATTACGTTTCCTCTCAACGTTCTCTCCTCTACTCGCATAACCATGTGCACACAGCAATGCAGGCGCCTCATTGGTCAACACAGATGTCAATCATGATGTCATACTTCTTTTTAAAGCATCAACGAACTAATTAAAACTAAACTCATCAGAAAAATGAACACTGTGTGACATAAATCAGCATCATAACGACAGAAACAACACATCTATCTGACGTGCATTTTGATTTACAGTTTGCCTCGTGTCTCATCTGTTAACATGGAGGAGGCGGAGCTTATGAGCTATACTGCAGCCAGTCAGCATACTTAGCATTCTGAGAGGTAGAATGTCTCCTTGTAGATCAGTTTTTTACTCTTTTTACTCAGCTCCGTAACAGCTCTGACTATTAGGGCCCATTAGTCAGAGTGAGCTGATGTGAGAACGCAGCAGGATATAATCAGGAGAATTCAACTCGAGCGAGTGGGAGGGGGTGGTGACGTTTATTCCCTGTGATCGCTGCACGACCATAGACTGTCTGCACACCACAGCTACGATCTCCGTGCTCTAATGAACCTGCTGCATTCTGTTTTCTGTTCTCCAGTATGTTCTTCTCCACTCTTTAGTTCAGATTGTGATTCTGTTGAACTACACGTAGCATTGATATAAGGCTAATATTCTCATTATAGCGTCGCATAGAGGACTCTGTTGCTTCTCCGTCGTTCTTTTTACGTCACGTCTTACCCCAGGAGACCCCCCCGCCCCCCCTCCTGTCTGACAGGGATAGTCTCCCGCTGTGAGGTGCATGTGTGAACGACCAAGTCAGGAGAATTTCTATTTTCGGAGTGCTGATGTTTCCTGGTTAGAGGTGAAATCATGAGTTGATTAATGGATGAAATAATTTAAATATCAGAAACTTCAGTGATGAATCAGTGATCATATTCTGTCTTTTTTCTGATGTTTATCTGTCGTGTCAAATCATTTTAATGCTGACATCTAGAACACCTGACGACTGATTCAGAGAAGAGATGTTGCACAAACTCTGACTTGTTTTCATCGCCAAACACGAGAGAAAATGTTGCATTGAGTCTGACACAGAGAGAAGTCATGTAACAAATATCAGTATCGGCCCTGTTTTTCCCAATCGGTGCATCTCTAGATTTGGGACGTTTAAGTATTAGTTAGATAAGATATGTTTGGGTAGCAAGCTTGAACATTTCAAAGATCTCTAGGTAGCAGATGAATCTGTAATGAAACTAATCCGTTGGCCAGGTCGATCAAAGAGTCCCGGCCTGCGTTCACAGATGTGGGTGTGTAAACACAATTACACAGTCCTAAAATAAGCGTGCGTCCGTACGGCTGATGGGATTGTGTGTGATCTGAGTCTATTCTCAGCTCGCTGCTTCCTGATTTACTGCAACACGTCAGTTAATCCTCTCTAAGCAGCTTGTTAACTCTGCTCGCTCCGTTCATGGACGGCCCCTGACTCATGCACTCTTCTGTTTGGCTCGATTCAAACCTGCTGCGGTGATTAAACGTAGAGTTACATGTTGGTTCTGTGCCACGATGATGCAGTGAAACACCAAAACGTCATCACGCCAGGCAGAGAGACACCTTGCTGGCTGCATGGAGCCGGATCGTCCTCTGGTAGCATCTGATATCCGTCCAGAGAATAAATGTGGATCACTTTGGAGACTCTCTCTGCACAGAGCAGCTCGTTATAGCAGAGAGAGCTTCAAAACAACGGATTCAAGAGAGAGTCATCATGGCACACGTTTCTTCTTGCTCTCTTAATCTCTAAATGGGATAAAATTACCTCCACCGTGTCAGAAACCTCGTCATTAAAATAAATAGTTCAACATTTCAGAAAGATTCTTCATCGCTTGCTGCCTTTTGGAGTAGGATGATTAAATCAGTCATTAAATTCAATGAATCAGCGTTTTCAGCGCTCAGCTCCCTCGGTGTCAGCTGTTCAACCTTTTGAAACACCACCACGCTCATCAACGTCACTTTGTATCTTTGTGTGCTTTGGTCTGATTGTGATTATTTCCTCTGTTATGATGGACGTTGCTGTCTGTCATTTCCATCTCTGACCTGGTGCTTTGCATTGTGGGAAACGGTGCTTGAGGGAAACTGGTCTGATGCATACTGTGAATTTTGCACTACAGTGCCATTCGCTGCCACTCTAATCAACGCTCCTGTTTCGACATTAAGAGCCGCAGTCCGTCTGTGCTCTGCTCCGTATAGATTATGCACCGAGTCTATAGCTGACGGAATGCAGCGTGCACAGACTTTGTGGAAGTTGGCACAGTGCGACATCCGTTTTTTTTTTACATACTGCGTTTGTTCACATACTGCGATCTGGCCAAATCAGTTTGAAATACTAATATAGAAAGTGGTTTCCAAAACAGCCTATGACCTTTGTTATTGTTTTGATTGAGAGTCACCTGGGGCCCGTTTCAGAAAGCAGGTTTTGTGCAAACACTGAGTCAGTTAACCCTGAAATGAGGGAAACTCTGAGTTTTCTGTTTCAGAGGGGGAGGTCACTCAAACCCGACAAAGAGGGGTAACTCAAGCCCGTTCCAGAGGGAGAGGTTACTTTAGCTCTGAGTCAGTTACTATGGTAACTGAGTCTGTGAACCTAACCTGGTCGGGAGCAGGTTTTCATCAATGAACTCAGAGTTTCTCCTCGTCTCCTCTTTCAGAGCCAGAAACGCAGTTTCATTTCCTCATTCTTTCATTCAGTAAGTGTTAGTGAAGATTCACCGTTTGTCTGAATACAAATCCAGGTTGTTTTAATACTAGCCTATATGTTAGGTAGGCTATACTATAGTGTATAAATGAACTATTTAGTGGAACATGTGTTTTAGTGGAGGAGCCTTGAGATGAAGGGGCTGCATTACTCCTCAGGAAATAGAGCCTACATTTACGTCGGGAGATGTTAATTTAATTAGGACTAATGAATAAGTAAGTAAACAGGATAAAGGTGAGAGGACATTTAGCCTGTGTGTGTGTGAACACAGCTTTATGTTGGGGATAAAGATAATGCACATTCAAATAGACACTGAATGAAGTTTACTTTGTTTAATATGTCAAATATGATTCAAATACCACCATGAGCCCAGTTTGTTCTTATGTTTAATTTTGAGCTGCTTTAAGTTCGCATGAAGATGTTGGCCATATTTTGAGAGGGTTAAAGTACGAGGATCTCTTTTTTGTCACCTGTTGCTATGGTGAATCGTAGTATCAGGGCTCCATTAATGTTGGCTTTTTATTCTCATGGTGCACGCGCTGAACACAGAGTGAACTTACTCAGGGTTGATTTAACAAACTCAAATCAGCTGATCTGGAACCAGAAACTCAGAGTTTCCCACCTGAGGGTAAATCAACTCAGAGCTCAGGGTTAGACTGAGAGTTTGTTGAACCTGCTTTCTGAAACGGGCCCCTGGTGGCAGAATTTACGTATAATGCCTTTAATAAGTCGACTGCAAGTCGATTTCTAACTTTTCCTCTTTAGATAACTGAAGATGTTTTAGCGTGGTGGTACAGTTATAAGCATGTTAACGCCATGTTTCTTGATTCGCTTTGGTTTTCTGTTTTCTTTCCATCGTCATGTGTTTATGAGCGATGTCATTAATATCCCTGATGTTGTGCCCACGTGTCGTACAGAGAGAGAGGAGCTCAGGGTTGGAGGGGTAAAGAAGAACAAGCTGATGATTTGCAGATATCTTCACTTTTAAACGTTATATTTCTAGTCAACATACCAGGATCTGTTCTCAGATCAGCTCCTCTGTCCCGCTGACTGCTAACAGAGATCAGTCACACACGTTATGAAACACACTCTTGTTTCCTGACAGCCTTTGAAGTGTGCCAAGTTCTGCTCGGAGATTTTGCAAGCTGCAGGAAATTCCAGCGTGCCGTAAACAGAGAGCGGGCTAATAAAACCAGCAGTGAGGCCTTCCTGTGTAACACCAGCAGCTTTTGACTGCAGGTGGAGGTTTGTTTAAAACTCTACGTAGAGCCTCCGTCCTCAGCTGGAGGATCTGACAAGTGGGCTAAATCCAGTTCAGACATTATGTGTTGAATAAGGAGATAAAGGCTGCAGGTAGAGGCGGAGAGGATGACGTGTTCCAGGTCAGCTTTACACAACTGAAAATGGCCAATTATCATCGCTGTGCTTTTTCACCAGGCGGCCTCCTGCTGCTGCAAACACTCTCTACTCATTGAAAACAACTGAAACAAGACGCCAGGTGGACACGGGGCCTAATAAGAAATAATTAAGCATAAGGTGTCAGTATGTCATGTCAAAAGATGACCTGGAGGCTTGTGGGGAAACACATTGTTAAAGACTGAACCAGCAGGAGTTTTAGACCTTTGACCTCTTATAAAAACCAGTTTGCACTTTGTGCGTCTTGTCGTCAGTTTCCTCTTCTTTTAAAGCTCTTATTTAAACAGTTTGAGCCTTGGAGAGAAAACGTGTCGGATATTTCCCTACACAAACTGAAGTTTGGTCTCGATGTGGGACACAGGAAGTTTCTGACATGACGACAGCAGAGAAGGAGCTCTGAGTGAGTACTCCTCCTGATCTAGTACATTTGCACTGAACTCGTTCACTTCTTTGACGTGACAGTGACGCTTGTTTGAAACATTAGCTGCATAAAGAAACCAATACGTCTGTGATAGCTGTATAACTTTCATCATGTTCAGGTTTACTGCAGTAGCAGCTGTTAGATTGTTCGCACTTATGGACCAGGATGTTAGTCTTAGTTTGTTAGCTTGATGCTAACACAGAATGGAAAATGCTAATTTGAGGCGGCAGTAGTCTGTAGGAACTTGAATTGGAAACCCAACCCGAGGTTGGTCTGGTAGCTGGCGAGATGCCAGGTCACTTCCCAAGCACTGCTGAGGTGCCATTGAGCCAGACACTGAAACGCCAACTGCTCGGGCGCTCTTTCGTATGCAGCCCCCCTCCCCCCCGACTCTGACATCTCTCCATTATTGCATATCCACAGGTTCCTGTTTGTGCATGTGTGTGTGTAGCATGTTCAATAACAGAGTGTGAAAGTATTTTCCCCCCGTGGGAATTTTATCACAAAAGCACCGTAACTAAGCTCAGCTGACGTCATCACGTCTTGGTACTTTCATATTGATTCAGAAACGGCGTAGTATCGGTGTCCCAAGTCACATTGCGTTTTGACGTTGAGGAAGCACGTCACAGCAGGAGCTCCACATACACACACAGTCAGACATGCACACACACACAGCGCTGCGCCCCCCCCGCTGGTTCAGCTGATCCCGTCTGTCCTCTGTTACTACCTCTGAAAACGGTACAGAGGGGGATCACGTCGTCCCCTCCATGACATTCAGATTGAAGGAGTAACGTCACAGAGGCGTAAATATCACGGCTTGAAACAGCGGTTTGAACAGGGCTACTGTTAACGGCCCTCGTTTTGTGTGTTTGGATTGCATTGACCCCGATTGTTTCCTCTGTGGACGTATGAGCCGTAATAAACACGGGGAAGTGAGGGGCCTCTTTTCATCACCACTTCCATCGTGCATTATATCATCACATTATCCCAGTATCGATTAGAGCGGCTGTGAGTGGATCTGTCTGTGTGGACAGGAAGCAGAGACGCCCTCCTGCTTTAAAAAAAAGAGATGAATGTTTGATTAATGGCCTCTGCGAACACAAAAACAGAACAATATCTTCATCCAAGGAACACGGACTGAAGCAGAGTTGTCATTCTCGGTCTCTTTTTGTCATTTTGAAAGTCATTGTTGCTATTTTACACCTCTTAAAGTTCTTTTATTCATGCATTTGATGTGTTTTGTCTCTTTTTTGCAGTGGATTTCTTTGCCTTTGCAGATCAAAAACACCTCTTCATGATCATTGAGCATCTCTTTAGTGTAACTTTGCATTCATTTGTCGCTGTTTTGGGTCTCTTTGTGGTCGTTTTTGTCCCTTTTCTACCTCTTTTCTGACTTAGTAGTTATTTCATGTATCTCAAAGTTCTTTTTTCTACATCTCTACGTGGTTTTGATTAAGGCCCGACCGATATGAGATTTTTAAGGCCGATACCGACATCGATAGAGAGGAAAAATCTGATTCCGATATATCGGCCGATATCTTTCTTAGATCTCTGTTCGATAGCTCTAAGATTTAGATATTCACATTTATTGCGTTGATCCCTCAGTTATCAAACACTTGTGGAAAAGATTTATAATGAAGACAAGATGGTCACTCGACTGGAAAGTAACTGAGCATGTACGTGCGTCACCGCTTGACACTCTGCAGAGTGATGATGCTTGTTGTAATCCATATAGCGCCCTCTGCTGGTGAAACAGAACTGCTAGTGTAAAACAATGAAACTCAAATTAAATGCTGTTTGACTGGTGATCCGTGATGAAATTAGCCGATACCGATACTCACTGGATATGTTAATATCGGCTGGTTGATTGATCGGCCTGGCTCTAGTTTTGTTCGCCTATGCAGATAAAAACACGCTTTCATGATCTCCTTTTACGGTAACTTTTCATGTGTTTGTAGTGATTCTGCAAGTTTTTTTTGTATCTTTCTCTCTTTCATGTCATTTTGTGTCTCCATCGTACTTACTTTAAGTCTTTGGGTTCTTTTAATCGTGCACTCTTTGCAGAGGTTTTTGTGTGCCGTTCTATAATCTCACTTTATCGTAATATTTCTTGTTTTTCTCGTTGTTTGATTAAATGCCGCTGTGCCTTCAAACTGAGCCTCTGACTCGGGCCCCTCCTGAAACCTGCTGCCATAAATCTTTCATAGATCTGTTAATAATGGAGAAAGTTCTGTGTGGTTGATGTTGGTGATTTCTGTTGCAAGATTACGACACCTCTCTCCATGATGTTTAGTATTCCTCCCTTTCACCTCAGTCAGAGAGTGAATCTGTGTCAGTCATGTATGTTCGCTGTCTGCATTGTGACAGTGGGGGCGATGCTGCTGCAGAGGAAGTAAGAGTTATCGAGAAATAATCAAAAAAAAATCCTCTATACACTCTGCTCTGATGGGAGGAAGCTACTCTTGTGTAATTTCCTGTCAGTGGTCACCCCTGGGACGGTTACTAAGCTGAATTAGACACTTCAGTCAGAGGTAGCAGCGTGGGTGCAGACACAGAGGGAGAAGAAGAAGAAGTGAGGGTTTCTCAAACAGCTTTTTATCTCTCTTAAAGATGTTGGTGAGTGCGACTTGTGGCTTGTGGGGACCCAGTGACTGATCTCAGGTTTCATATTAAATCATTATTCTCCTCCTGACAGGGTATGGGCGCTCCGTTCTCCTCGGGGGTCGCGGCTGAGAGATCCGTCTTGAGCTCGGGGATGTACAAACTGGAGATCGAGCTGAAGAGAGGAAACAATCTGGCCGTCAGAGACCGAGGAGGTACAGTCACCTTCTCTGTCTAATGTTCTTTAATGCATGTGGAAGTTTTTTTCAGTAGTTTTCCATATTTCTGTAGTTTTTTTAAATCTCTTTTTAGTTTAGTTTTGCTTCTCTTTAAAGTGTTGAGCATCTTCTGTTCTTTGTGCTCAAGTCTTTTTGTAGTTGTTTTTAGGCTTTTTGTAGTTCCTCTGTGTCTATTTGTAATCTTTAGGATCTTTTGTTGTTCCTCTGTCTATTTGTAATCTTTAGGATCTTTTGTTGTTCCTCTGTCTATTTGTAATCTTTAGGATCTTTTGTTGTTCCTCTGTCTATTTGTAATCTTTAGGTACTTTTGTAGTTCCTCTGTGTCTATTTGTAATCTTTAGGTACTTTTGTAGTTCCTCTGTGTCTGTTTGTAATCTTTAGGATCTTTTGTTGTTCCTCTGTCTATTTGTAATCTTTAGGATCTTTTGTTGTTCCTCTGTCTATTTGTAATCTTTAGGATCTTTTGTTGTTCCTCTGTCTATTTGTAATCTTTAGGTACTTTTGTAGTTCCTCTGTGTCTGTTTGTAATCTTTAGGATCTTTGGTAGTTCCTCTGTGTCTTTTTGTAGTCTTTAGGATCTTTTTGTAGTTTTTGTGTTCCTTTGTAGTTTTCAGCATCCTTGTACATTGTTGGTATTCAATGTTTTTTATACCTCCCCTCCCTGTAGAAAATATTTTCCGGCTATGACGGACTGTACATGTGGTAAAGACGACTTCTTAATTTATCTGTGACAAAAACATTTATCCCTTTAGGCACAAGTGACCCGTACGTTAAGTTTAAGCTCGCTGGTAAAGAGGTGTTCAGGAGCAAAACCATCCACAAGAACCTGAACCCAGTGTGGGAGGAGAAGACCACGTTAGTCCTGGACTGTCTGAGTGAACCTCTGTATGTGAAGGTAAAGACTCACGAACACGCTCAAAGCTTTTCCTCTTCAATATTTCATGAACACGACAGTCAGAGGAGATTTGTCTCGTTTTTCTCTGCAGGTGTTTGATTATGACTTCGGCCTCCAGGATGACTTCATGGGTTCTGCTCACCTTTACCTGGAGTCTCTGGAGCAGCAGAGGTATATCCGAGGGTGTGTGGGTCAGGTGTTGAATTGTGCTGTTGTGATTGGTTGCTCTCAAATCACAAACAATGTTCGGTAAAATGATCGTACATTTGGCTTTTCATGAAATTATTGATCTTGCAGAAGGCAAAAGTACGGTACAAATACGATAGCTATCGTTCATCTGGCAACACTGAACATGTTTACGTCGTTTGCACAACACAAACACAAAAGTAGAAAAAAGACAAATGAGGCGAGCGATGAAGAATATAAAGCAGAGAATCTCAGCTTAACGTCATGTTGAGCTGCAGAACGCCTCTTTTTAAACAAAGAGTGACGTCACTGAGTAAAATATTCTGGAACGATCTTTTCTCGTACTCTGTGTCTCATCATGTTTCAGGATGATCCCAGTCACTCTGGTCCTGAAGGATCCTCATCACCCGGATCAGGATCTGGGCTCACTGGAGCTCGCTGTGACCCTGACGCCTAAAGACAGTCCTCTGGAGGAACGACGAGACTCCACGGTACGTCTGGCGCTCTCTGCTCACCTAACTCCGGTTGATTTATCGTTGCTGTAAATATGAAATAAGGAAACCTTAAAATACAGTTTCTCGGTACGATTAAAGAAAAGTCCAGTACTTTACATTTAAATTAGAGCGGGCTTCATTTTGTGCCTGCAACAAAGTTTTAGCAGATACTTCCTCTTTTTTTAGATTACTTGTTAAGATGTTTAATCAGGGCTGTAAAATATTCATGAACACTTCCAGAAACAAAGCCGAACGTCTGACAGGAAAGGTTCAGGATTTTTTTCATTTATTGACGCAGTCAACAACTGAGCGTCATATAGAGGACTCCGTTGCTTCGTCCGCCACTTCCACGTCGTTTTACGTCACGTCTTCCCTCAGGAGACCCCCTACCCCCCCCTCCTGTCTGACAGGGATAGTCTCCCGCTGTGAGGTGCGTGTGTGAACAACCAGATCAGGAGAATATCCGGAGCAGACTGCTGAAATGATCTAGATATTTTCAGGAGTGCATGAGTGAAAGTAGCTTCAGAGAGGGGAGTTTATTTAAAGATCACCTGTCAGTGATTTCATCCAGGGCGTGGGAATCAAAGGAGTAGCTCACCACACGATACGAAATGTTCAGTGGTAAGATAGGTTACGGAAGACGATATGATACGTACGCCCAGCTCATGTCTTGTTGCATGTGAGGATTTGAGTTCAGTTAAACTGAGTGTGTGTGTTTGTGTGTGTCCTGCAGCAGTGGGAGGTTAAGACGTATCGCTGGAAGCCGTATGTAAACAAAGTGAGTGTAGACGTGATTAGTGTTGTGCTGACTTCCTGTAGCTCCGCCCTCTTAGATTCCTGTCCTCCTCCACCTGGAGTCTGCACTCACACGCTGACAGCTGTGATATGATTGTTATTCTTTCATATCTTATCTGTAGTCTTTTAGTTATAATTAGTTTTCTAGTTTAGTTTCTGTTTTGTTAGTTCGAAGGTTTAAGATTTATTTATCGGCTCTATTTGACCTCAGAAGTTTCATTAATAATTTATAAAAACGTTTTCTCTCACATCTGTTCTAAATGCTTAAACTGGTGAAGTCAAGTGAACACAATCTTTGATGTGAGGATGAGGAGGAGTATGTTCTCTTGTTCCCTCACAGGGACAGCGGAGCGTCTAACAGCGTTAATCCACGATCTCCTCCTCTCTGGGTTTTCTTTCAAACATTTCATTCTGTAAAAGAAGAACGCGGGCTCGTCTCCTCGTCGGTTAGAGCGTCACGTTCAACAACAACAACGTTCTTCAGTTTAAAACATAAAGCTTGTTAAAACATGAAGTGGACTCTGATAACTTCTCCATAGCGTGAAGCATTAAGAGCCTTTCTTGTCAGGTGGGCGGGTCCATAAGTGTGACATCAATTACCTTTTTTTTAAGGTTTATTTGTGGGCTTCTTATGCCTTTACCTAGAGACAGGACGGCGAATAGATGCAGACATCAGGGAGAGAGAGAGAGCAGGGAACGACCTGCGACCCGCCTGGTGGACCTTGACCTCTGTACATGGGGCACGCGCACTAACCACTGGGGTACCGGCGCCCCTGAAAACATTTTTAAAAGAGCGTGGTAGATGTTATATAGTTATCAAGTAAATGAAATCTGCAATAAAAAATGTAGAAAAAGACAACACATTCGCTCCTCTTCAGTACAAGAAAAAGAGGCTTCTCCAAACAGTTACACGCGCCAGCCAACAGGTGGCAGCAGAGGGATACCTCCCATGAAGTGAGAGCGGGGCAGGCGGGGTCTTACTACGTCCTGGTCCATCTCCCCCCTGGAGAAAACTACACCCGCTGCCAATGCTTGTAAACATTCAGAATGCAGACTTTCTGTTGACCATCCAAACCCAGACTGAGATGACCCTGATGACATCACTATGACATCACACATGTGGCTGTAGACATCAATAAATAAATCAACTTTTAAAATAAATTCCACAAGCTAAGAGAATTGTTTGAATTTAAAAACCTCTGAGTCTAAAAGTGAAGCCAACGCTGTTTGCCAAAAACTGCAGTTCCTCTTTTGTCCACCAGAGGCTGCCTGGCCGTAGTGAGTCAATGCCCATAGAGCTACATGTTTTTTTTTGCTTTTACATAACTTTTGAATAACTGTAAGACTAATAAATAAAGTGTTTACAGATCCTGACCTCTTTGGGATGCTTCACCTCCACGTAGGGTCACTACTGGCTTCAGACAACCAACATGGCGTCGGCCAAAGTGTAAAACTCGAGGCTCAAATCAAGTAAAAAAACAATTGATGACATCACTCTGCCTTGTTATAAACAGTCTATGATACGACTTAAAAGCTTAGTGCTGCCTGTGGACTGTCTTTCGGTCTTTTTAAGACCAGTATTTCTTTACTTACAAACTGAATATCCTTTATAATTATTTGAGTATCAGGAGACGGTTTCCAAATGTTCCCTCTGCACTCCGATGTGACTCGCGGCCTGACTCCTCCATGTTTAATTCAGTTGATTTAAATTAATCATCGGTGTAAGTCTCAGTGTGTGCTGCAGCTGCGCTCAGAGACGAACAGAAAAGGAAAAAGGACAGAAAAGAGAAAGAAAGGAGGAGTAAAGATGTGAAACAGTCAACAAGCGACTGAAGAAAAGCATCGAGGACGACCAGGAGAGCGAACGCTGAGAGGCGAGAGAGATCAAAGCTAACGAGAGCGTGAATATTCAGCAGCACAGAGCGCTCCTCTCGGTTATTTTCAGATGCTTTATTCATGAAGCTTAAATGATGTTGCACACCTCCCCTTCAGCTCTCCTTGTAGTCAAAAATAAACCGTCCTGTAGCTCCCCCTAGTGGCGTAGACGAGGCTGCAGTGCTTCTATTCAAGAATATATATTTCACAGTTTCTTGTTTAGTTGTAGTCTTCTCCACTCTGCAGGACTCAGCGTAAATAATGTGTTTTAATGTTCAGACCATGCTGCTCAGGAGATCCTGGAAACGATCCACGAAGGTAAATCTTCATCGTCTTCCTCATCATCGTCTGTTTCACCTTCAGCTCCACCTCGCTGTCCGTCACTGCCATGTTGCTCATTTTAGCTGCAGGGTTTTCATGGTGTAGCTGTGCTGTACTAAGACATGTCAGACATGTCGTGTGTGAAGTCATTGAGTGTTAAATGTTGTTGTCTGCTGTAGCTGCTTTTGTTTCCATTCACCTTCTGTGAGCGGGGCTCTGTTCTTTAATCTGTGTCAAAGCAGGCTAACATGAAGCTAGCAGGCTAACTTCTTCACGCACAGTCAGTGGAATGATTTGTAGGTTTATCAGTCATTTAAAAACAGAAATACCTGTATGACCTATTCTGCATGTAGTGTCACAAAGATGTCCAAACTAAACGTGGGCACAGATTCAGATCATGAGGTAAACGTATGTTGGAGTAATCCCAGGATGAGTCTGCAGTATTCTGTAAATCAGGCCATAGTTCCCCGATATGAAACCAAGAACTTCACCAGACGGCTTCAAGCCTCTAAGTGAACCACTGAAACCTTTTACATAGACTCTCTTCTCCCAGACCTGGAGAGCAGCCCCCCCACCCCCCGGCAGCCCTGCAGTGTTCAGTAAACAGAACAGAGCCCTGCATGCTGCTGAAGCTAAAGAATGACACCAAATATGAAGTGTTTCTGTCCGTGTGTGTGTGTGTGTGTGTGTGTCCCCTGTGTGTGTATCCCAGCAGCAGCAGTCCCTGCGTCTCTCCGAGCTTCATCGTAAATCTCAGCTGTGGAGAGGAATCGTCAGCATCGCTCTGATCGAAGGGCGGAACCTGATCCCCATGGACCCCAACGGACTGAGCGACCCCTACGTCAAGTTCAGACTGGGCCCCCAGAAGTACAGGAGCAAGGTACGCTGACGCTCACACACCTGAGTCCTGATCTGTTCTCCGTCAGAGGAGGGAGCGGATCTGTAGGAAGAGAAGCTGACAGCTTTATGTTTGGTTTTTAAGAACGTAAAAGGAGAGACGTTAGAGTTTGGAGACGTAGGCTTCCTCACCTTTAAATTTAGAGCATGTGTCCTGTAACACTTGTGTGTGTGTGTGTGTATGTGTGTGTGTGTGTGTGTGTGTGTGTGTGTGTGTGTGTGTGTGTGTGCAGACAGTGCCAAAGACCCTGAGTCCTCAGTGGAAGGAGCAGTTTGACCTCCACCTGTACGAGGAGACGGGGGGAGTGTTGGAGATCGCCGTGTGGGACAAAGACACGGGGAGGAGGGACGACTTCATCGGACGGTCAGTTTTTTTTTCTGTTCTCTACTCCTGTGAGTGTCTACCTCGATCGAGATTAATTACAAATCCTGTGATTAATTCGATCCATTTTTATAATTGATGGACAGCACTGGTTTTAAAGCAGCTTTTAAAAGCACATAAAGTTTCCACAGACCTCAGGTCAGCAGGCGGTTTGTTCCATTTAACGGCCTCACAGAGACTTAGGGCGCACTCCCACTATTTAGTCATGGTGTTAAAGTTATTTTGTTATCTAAAGATTATAAAAAGTTCTTTATCTCGTTGTTTGTTCTGCGTCCGTCCTCCAGCTGTCAGTTGGACCTCTCCACCCTGACCAAGGAGCAGACTCATCACCTGGAGCTGCAGTTGGAGGAGTCCCGGGGATACGTGGTGCTTCTGGTCACGCTGACCGCCTCGGCTCACGTCTCCATCGCCGACCTGTCTGTCACGCCACTGGACGACCCGCAGGAGCGCCGCGAGATCCTCAAACGATACGTAAGATAACCTGATGATGCTGATCATCCTGGAGGAACGTGGCACGTGAATAACGTCCCGTTTCTCTCGTGCAGGGCGTGTGGAGGTCATTCTCCAACCTGAAGGATGTGGGCATCGTGCAGGTGAAGGTGATGAGAGCTGAAGGACTCATGGCTGCAGACGTGACGGGTAATTAAAAAAGAGACCTTAACGAGCTCATCCTACATCCTAAATTAAATAATAAATGTAAGACGCCTCCTTATAACGCCTCTCATGTCTGCAGGACTCCTGGACTTTAAACATCATGAACTTTACTTTATACCTCTTCGATATTCATTACAGATCCTGTTCTGTATTTTAAACTTGTATAATGTAGTTACAGCCTCCTTAACAAGAACATGAATAAACCAAGGCTGCACAAGTTCAAGTTTGAAGACCCGAGCTTTATTAAATGTAAATATCCCCCAAAGTAATCAAAGATAAACAAGGAACCAAAAAGAACAAAAGGGGCTGGAGACCCTGGCCAAAAAAAACTAAAGATGGGAAGGTGCTAATGAACTCTGAACTCACTGTTCTCATGTTAGAGACGTATTTCTTCTCTAAAGTTTCCGTCCGTGTCTTCCAGGTAAGAGCGACCCGTTCTGTGTGCTGGAGCTGAACAACGACCGACTACAAACTCACACAGTTTACAAGAACCTGAACCCTGAGTGGAACAAAGCCTTCACTTTGTGAGTGAGCAGCCGACACACGATGACCTCCTCCTCTCTTTGACACAATGTATATTACTTTTATCGTCTTCTGACGACTTAAAGCACCGCAGGTCACACCGACACATTCACACACTGATGGTAGAGGCTGCTGTGTGAAGAGTCCGTCAGTATTAACTCATCTATTTATACACATTCACACGCCACCGACGAAGCAGCGAAAGCAACTTGGGGTTAAGTGTCTTGCCCAATGACACATCGGACATGTGGCTGCAGGAGCTGGGGATCGAACCCCCGACCTTTCTACCCACTGACCCACAGCCGCCACTTGTGAAGTCATGATGAGACTTTTCCATCCTCCTAGTGGTGGTTGGTGCACACGCCCCATGTGCGGAAGGTTTGGTTTTCCAAGTGGGCGGCCCGGGGTTCAAATCCGACCTGTGGCACCTCTCCTGCATGTCATTCCACTCTCTCTCTCTCTTTCTCTCTCTCTCTCTCTCTCCTTGATTTCTGACTCTATCCATCTGGATATAAAAACCACAGCGTCTGCGCTGTGACAGTAAGACGAGTGATCAGGAAGATAATCCAGAGGTTTTAGGACCAAACACAGGAAGTGTGTCAGCCAAGTGAGCGACCGGACGCTCCACATACCAAGACATCCATCTAATAAAAGTCTGAACACCAAAGAGCTGAGCTGCTCGAACTGAACTGAAGAGATGATGAACCAGCAGAGAAACAATCTATTTATATCTTCCTTCTTTACAACCTGGCAATCACAGCCCAAACAGCATCGCCACCTTTAACAGACGCAGGCTCCGTACATGAGAGCTCCAGGTAGATACTACCTACCCCACCACGTGGCCCCTAACGGCCCCCATAGACCAAATGCAACTGTTCCTGGTGGTTTTATAAAAGGAATGCTGGTCGATTGCTCCATTTTGGATCTCGGTATGTGACACATTCTCACACATGTACTCCTGTGATATACCACCTTACCCTATAGCGGCTGTGTTTGGCGTGGGGGGTGTCCCTTTCGAATTCTCAATCACAGGCGTTTGCTTCCCTTTTAGCCCTCCGACTTCTTCTCATAAAGTGGAGGGACGGGGCTCCATCGTTACATGCCCGGTGGATCAGAGATGTAGTGGCACATTTAAAGTTAGCGGAGCTGAGATACTGAGCCAGGTATCTGTGGCAAAATACTCCAAGACAAGCATCCCCTCCTGGATTACTTTTAACAGCCTGCCGAGTGACAGTGTGACTGATCGAGGTCCTCACAAAGCCCCCCCCCCCCCCCCTCCTTTTAGTTGATATTGTCTTTAGTACGGACGTTGCATTTCTTTTCTCTTGCCCATTCATCTACATGAACATTTGTAAAGAACGATCTGAACGTCTCTCATGCTAAAGTTGAAATATTTAAAAAGTTATAAATGTGTCTGTATGAAGGGAGATGAACCGTATTCTTCTCGTCTCTCTCTCAGTAATTTGAAGGATATCCACTCCGTACTGGAGGTGACCGTGTTCGACGAGGACAGAGACTGGAGCGCGGACTTCCTGGGGAAAGTGGTCATCCCTTTATTATACGTGAGTCAGAAATCAAATATTAAACTTAAAGGTCCAATCAGTGAGATGTGTAGTGAGTGAAATGATAAAGTGAGCTTACTATATGATCAGACATTAAGGAAACATGCTATGTTGAAGTGCTGGCTTCTCTGACAACAATGCAGCAGCCAGTATGTCCTCCTTCTAACTTTAGATTCTGGTCCTGAATGGTCTGGATTTGTTTGGACCAAAGAAGGTAGGCGGTTTTAAGGAACCCCCACCCCCGCCGTTTTGGACGCCCCTCGGTTTGCCAGATATGAGACCAGTTATCAGGTCAAACCAACAGGTGTTGCAGCGATTTAAGAGGGCAAGAGAACTGGTTCAGATAGAAGTGATTGTACCCGACCTAAAAAGCCTCTGCATGGATCTACTTAGATTCTGGTCCTCGAGTCCAGACTCGTCAGACGAGGCCAAAGAGAACTTGGTTTCCAGTGAGACATACATGAGTGCAGGACTGCTCAGCACCGCCCTCTAGTGGCCATTACAGCAAAGAGACTCTTTAAAGACTAAAATAAAAAACCATCAACTAGAGCAGCGAAAGACAGAAGAGAAAATCTGTTCTTCATCTTGAATGAGAAATAACATGAAAGAGTGAGACAGGATACAGGTTCACATACATCTCGACATCATTGTAAATGAGGGAAACCTCAATGATTTTCGAGGCTTAAATAAAGGTTTGAAATGAAATGAAATACACCGGGGTAGAAATATTTCATTTTAAAGTGTTAAAATGATCTCATCAGAACCCCAGCACACTTTAAGTGTATAAATCGTGTTTGTGTTTGCTGTCAGGTCCGTAACGGGGAGCAGAAGAGCTACGTGCTGAAAAATAAAGAACTGACGGGGCCGACTAAAGGACACATCTACCTGGAGTTCGACGTCATCTACAACACCGTGAGTAAACGATTAGAAAAGAAGAAGAAGAAATCATTTTAGAGATTTGTGCATCAGAACTCAACCTTTAGAGTCTGTGTCCATGAACGGAGCCTTTTGTGCTTTCAGAGCGCTCACCGGCTTTTATTATCTTACGTAACTTAACCTCCACTTCCCTCAGTGATGGTCATTCGGGCTGTTTTGAAAAGCTACGTTTGCTTAATATTAGACCATGGACACTTCCAGACCAATAAAAATGACCTTCGTGTACACAGGCTGTTATACTTTTCTCCCCCATGTATCCTCCGGTCACACCTCAGGTTTATCTGCTGACCGTTCTGACCCAAACTTTCCACCTGCAGCAGCTCCACGCTGCCACCTTCCTCCCTAATGCTCTCATGTCCGTCATGCATTTCACTGATCTCGTGTTCCTGCTCAGGTTAAAGCCGCTCTGAGGTCGGTGGTCGCTGCAGAGCAGAAATACATCGAGGAGGAACCTAAAGTCTCCAAGCAGGTGAGTTCATGTTCGTTTATATTTATTATAAATGGTGTTAAGAATGATAAGAGAAAGCAAAAGTCAAATACAGATGTTCATGTTGTGCTCTTTGTGTCTCTCAGTTGCTCCAGCAGAACTTTAACCGTGTGAAGAGGTGCATCATGGTCCTGTTCAGCTACGGGACGTATATCAACAGCTGCTTCGAGTGGGAGTCTGCACAGAGGAGCATCGTCTCCTTCGTGGTGAGACAGATCATCAACTATTTATGTCTTCATTAAATTCAGCTCAGAGGAGAGGGGGCCAGGTTGGGGCCAGCGTATCGAGAATTGGACGACACAAATCAGGAAGACGATATATTGACATGTTGATATAATCACAACAGCATAGATAGAGGTATAAAACAAAGGTCTCTTCTGCAAAATAAAGACATTTAGAAGAAGAAACGTGTTAATTCTGCTTTAGACTGACTGCAGATACTTTCGGTGTATTTAGGAGATAATATTTTACTCAGGAGGGTTGAGGATTAAGACCGAGCCAAGAGAAAGGAGACGATGTGTAGGACAAACGATAATCGCTGTCGCTCTTGTCTTCCTGCGTGTCGTCTGCAGCTGTTCGTGCTGGTGGTCTGGAACTTCGAGCTCTACATGTTGCCTCTGGGTCTGCTGCTGCTGCTCGTCTGGAATTACTTCTTCTGCTCCAGCAGAGAGACGGCCGACATGGTGAGCAAATCAAACAACGACAGGTTTCTTTTTCATGAAAGATGCATTTAAAAACAGACAAATGTTTCATGTGTCCTCTCTCTTTCTCTCTGCAGACTATGGAGGCCATGTTTGAGTGGGAAGAAGACGAAGACGACAAAGAGGACAAGGTAGTGTCGTAATAAAACACAGCTGTGTTACAAAGGCCGCTGTTTTATACTGAAGGCTCTCAAACTCAGATTTGTCCCTCGTTCTCGTCAGGAGTCAGAGCACAAGGGCTTCATGGATAAACTCTACGCCATCCAGGACGTGTTCATCAGCGTGCAGACCGCTCTGGATGAAGTGGCCTCGTATGGAGAGAGGATAAAGAAGTACGTAACACCCAGACGGTATTTTCTGCCCCGGGTCATCGTGTCCTTTCGCCCTGCTGTCTGGTTTTAGTTGAATTTTTAAAAGAGACCAAAGGAACTTTTTAAAACGTGAATATGTTCATCAGAGAAGACTTCTAATATTTAATTTAAGATGTTCATTGTAGCAACTAAACTTTGCACATGAAAGAGCGCCTGAGCGGTTTCGGGGTTTGGTGCGGCATTGCTTGGGAAATGAGCAGCCGCCTCCTCTGTATTCTTACCATATTCTGTATTTTGTGTATCCATGCTTTTGGCAGCACGGTGAACTGGACAGTGCCTTTTCTCAGCTGCTTGGCGATCACTGCCTTATGTTCGGCCACACTTCTGCTCTACCTCATACCTCTGCGCTACCTGGTGCTGGCCTGGGGTGAGTCACGCTCTCATTCATACAAACCGTCACACCCTCACAAACAAAGAAGTGTCCTAAAATCCGTCTCCTTTTCATCCTTCAGGTGTGAACAAGTTCACTAAGAAGCTTCGTGATCCGTACATGATCGACAACAACGAGCTGCTGGACTTCCTCTCCAGAGTGCCGTCAGACGTGCAAGTGGTGAGTAACTCAGTTTAACTTTGTAATGCATGAAATGATCAAATGACCCTTTCTGATTGGTCCACTGACTCACCAATCGGAGCGCTCCCTCTCATAGCATCCGACGCTGGGCTACTTCTGCTTAGACAAACTTTCGCCTGGGCCAAGTCTTTTCAGTGAGTCGCCGTGAAATATCGACCTTAATTTAGTTACTACACGTGGTTAAAAGGTGGCCCCCTATTGGTGACTTGCGACTGCCCCCACTTTGGGAACCACTGCCTAACTTGACTACATCCATCCGCTTATCAGAGGTCGGGTTGCGGTGGCAGCAAGCGCTGTAAGTCAACCCAGACATCCCTCTCCCCAGAAAAGTTTTCCAGCTCCTCCTGGGGGATTCTGAGGCGTTCCCAGGCATGATGGGATATGTCATCCCTCCAGCGAACTCTGGGTCTACCCCGGGGTCTCCTCCCGGTTGAGCGTGCCCGAAAAAACCTCCAAAGGGAGGTGTCAAGGAGGATCCTAAGGCTGAGCCCAGACCCCCTCCACAGGAAACTCATTTCAGCCCCTTGTATCCGCGACCTCTTTCTTTCGGTCACTACCCAAAGCTCATGACCACAGGTGAGGGATGGAACGAAGATTGAGCGTTAAATCGAGAGCTCAGCTCCCTCTTCACCACAACCCTTCAGCACAGCGCCCTCATTACTGCACAACTAACATGACTCATTTGTGATTTGATGTTTTGTGTGTGCGTGCAGATGCAGTATCGAGAGCTGAAAATCGACCCCGGTCAAAGTCCCAACAAACGCAGGAGGACCAACCCGAGCTAGCCGCTGCTGCCGTCCGCCATCATTCCTCTTTACCTGTACACACTGTAAACTATGTTATTTATATATTTCTGCTCTATTTTCTTTATGACCTGAAGTTCTGCTGTTTTCTGTTTTGTTACTGTGGAAAAGATTTATTTTCTAACTCTTGTAAAGATTGTTTTTAATCCCTTTTATTTAATGTAAACACACACACACACACAGGATGTATATGTGTTAATAATGTATGTTATGAATGTACATGTGTGTTACAAAGAGTGTGCATGTATGAAGGTGTGCTTCTGTCGCATGGTTTTGCTGCACCTCTGTTTTTGATCTTTGAACTCGGCTGTGTCGTCGGTGTCTGATGTGACTTTAGAATATAGAGTTGCATGATTTTACTACCGCTGTTACTACATGTAGGACGATAATAACATGCTCAGTAAATAATACTTTATATGCAGCACAGATTTACTCTAACACAGAGTAGCATCTCAAACTCGTGAGCTGTTCCTTCACGTGCTCGGTCTGCAAAACAAATCCTCCTTAAAAAAAGGGCATTACACCTTTATTCTATAAACTTAGGTGAGTTTAAAAGTGCTGCTCAGCCTGTAAAAGAATAACTTGTAAAATGTCTCAGCAGTGAAGTGGACATTCATCTCCCATTTGTTAAAAACCACACTCACCTTCTTCTTTTCTGAGCCTAAAGTGACCATTTTATGAGGTGACGGTGAAGCTGGAGAGGAATGAAGTTTTATCCATCCCGCCATTATCTTCCTCTTATCTGAGGTTGGGTCACGGTGGCAGCACTGGAAGGGCTCACAGTAGAGCAGCAGCTCTACTCCGAGCTTCCCCTGAATGTCTAAGCTCCTCCCCCTCTCTCTAAGGCTGAGCCCAGACACCCTCCAGAGGAAACTCATTTCAGCCGCTTGTATCTGCGAGCTCATTCTTTGGGTCACTACCAGAAGCTCATGACCACAGGTGAGGGTTGGAACATAGATCGACCGGTAAATCCAGAGCTCAGTACAACGCCCGCATTACTGACGACGCTGAGCCAATCTGTCTGTCAATCTCAAGGTCCATCTTACCCTCACTGTGAATAAGACCCCGAGATACTTACGCTCCTCCACTAGGGGCAAAGATTCACTCCCCACCCTGAGGAAGGAATCCACCATTTTCTACCTTTCTGTACACTGCAGGACAAATGACACGTGATCCCTTGATCAGCCTGATGTCAAAATTAGTCATGCGACTCAATAATCGGCCTGAAATCGCACAGTGTACGCTCACCATGAATGGGAGCATAATTGACTAGATGAACATCATGCTGTATTGAAGAACACTTAAAACTAGAGATTGAGACAATTAACTCGTTAAAATAATGTTTACTGAGGGAATAGATCAACTGAGAAGAAGGAACATTTTATCATAGACTTCTATGCAATCAAGAACAAGTGGAGTCGCCCCCTGCTGGACATTAGAAAGAATGCAACTAATGCTATGTTGAATCTTTCGTTTGAACGTATTTCCAGCTTTGAAGAAAACCGTTTAACATCAAAACAAGTTAGTTTTCCTGCTTTAAATGACGTGCAGATGTGTCCCAAGACGACTTATAGAAAGTACATTCATTGAAGAACTGATAACAATAATGCATTTAATCATAGGCGCCTTTCAAAACACTCGAGGTCACCTTACAAAGCAGAGATAAACTGTCGCTGCGCACTGGTCCTGGTTCTTGCACTTTGAGTTTTTACATTTTTTTGAAACTCTGGCAGCTTTCGTTACTTTATAACTTCATAGAGAACATTTTAAACAGGATGCATAACAAAGCTCGATCAATCCACCAGTTAATGAGGTTTAACAGGTGAGCAGGTTTTCATGCTGTCATGTCTAAAACACCTCACAGTCTCAGCTCATTACTGACGGTGAGCTCGTTCATTCTGGGTTTATTTCAGAGATTTGAGATTTATTTTTTATTTTTTTTGGGGGGGGGGGGTGATTTGCTGCATGTGTGTGAAACGTCATTTGTGTGTGTCGCAGTGTTTTGCATGGCTGAACAAAAACTTATATGCAAGAGCATTTACAGAATCTGAATGTGAAGTATAATGTTTACTCTCTCCGCCATGCATCCTCACTTCTGTCAGTCCGATCTGTTCCTATGTCCTGATCTGCACCTTCTGCTGCTGTCGAGCGTTTACTGCCATAAAGTCAGGACCGGCTGGACCGACTGTGTAGCATTTGTCTGATAAAATATATTTCTACACACAAACACGTGGCTCTGTGTTTCATACAATCAAAGAAAAGACTTCTTGTGTTGTAAACGTTCATGTTAAGTTCTGTCCCATGTTTTCAACATCTTTAAATAATTTAGCTTTCAATGAATTTTCGTAAAATAACTGAAACTGTTTAAGCCTTTATGAAGTGAGTACGGAAGAGCTCTATTCAGCTGTCCTGTCCAAAAATTGCCCCAAAAATATCTTTAAAAAAAGAAAGAATGAAAACAAAAAGAAAATTGAAATGTCGAGAATTAAGTTTAAAAAGCAATCTCATATTAAAAGTCAACATTTCAAGGAAAAAGTTGAAATATCAAGAATAAATTCTTCAAGATTCTTGACATTGTATTTAAATCTATTCTTGACATTTTGGCTTTTTTCTCGAAGTGCATTTTGGAAGAAAAGAAAACGGACCTTTCCCGTATTAGGAAAGAAGGCGATCAGTGTAGAACAGTAGAACCATCATAAAGGTTAATTATAATAATAATAACCGTAAAAACAAACAGTTTTTGACACTTTTTAATCTTTGGGAAAAAATAAAAATACCAAAACCAGTTTAACATTTAGACCCTGTGTATACGATCTTTAATAACTTTGAATGACTTTTAATCCATGAAAAAAACATTTTTAGTCACAGCTCCCATAATGCTTTCGGGGATGTAAACAGGAAGTATTGTGAGCTGTTAGCTGAAACTGTAGCACTTCGTTATTTTGCCGCCTAAATTTTTTCACATTTGGGCGAATTAGCGCCGACAAAGTTATGCCGAATTATTGATCAACTGCCCATGTTTACTGTATTTACATTTACATATCGTTTAGTATCATTGTTTGGACATGATACTGAAGAAAACTCTAAAACGTGATTATTCTCAGGCAAGTTCTGCAGTCAGAACAGGTGTTTACTTTCTGATGATTTCGAAGAGGATCTAAGGATCTTTACTCACGACCGACATCTGAACTAAGGAGCTCCTCGGACAAAGTAAGTCACACTGAAACTATAAACATGAATTAATGTCTGTGTGATTTAACTGAGTTATGAACCACATACCTCACACAGTGTAAAACACAGACTGCATAAAGAATGGACAGCAGAACACTCTCTCCTCAAGTGAAGCCAAATCATGTTGAGCTCCCCCTGCAGACTGACTGCAGTATTGCAGTATATGTCATAAGCTCCGCCTCCTCCATGTTAACAGATGTGTCAAACAAAAAAATCAAAATACACGTCGGATACATTTTTCTCAAACCTGGGTTCACCAGAATCGTTATTATCATGCCACTTTGTGTTCAAGTCATCTTTTTATCTAACAAGGTGCTTCTTAATTACAAAAACTGATGCTATAAAACCTCATGATTGACAGCTGTGATGACGAATGAGGCTCCTGCATTGCTGTGTGCACCATATATCAGAGAAAGAGGAAGAACCGTGAGTGGAAACATGACGAACACAAACATAAAGGTCGTTGAACTTTCCATCATTGTGAGTGTATGCTTCAAACCGACACAAGAATCTGTTCTGCTGTGGACTGAACCCACCTGGGCGACCTTTGACCTTTTAGCAAGAAGTTAAAGGTGTGTTTTTGTTAACAGAAGCGGCTCTTCCAGCTGATCCCTACTGCACAGACTCCACCCATCATGGAGATATTTTGACTTCATATTGTTGAACAGTTGGAGGCTGAAGCATGCTGTCCATTTGTATAAACAGTCTATGGTTTGATAGCATCTTCTTCTGGGCGCCGGATGGCCTAGCGGTTATATTGACAGACCCTGTACAGAGGCTGTGGTTTGAATCTGACCTCGGCCCTTTGCTACCTATCATCCTCCACTCTCTCTTCCCATCACAGACTGTAAATATTAATGGACGAAGCCTGAGTGACGTCACACATCTCTTCCTGCAGGGGGCGCTGGAGTCCCATGCTGGCTGGCGGTCTCCATGCTGGAAATGCTGTCTCACCCTAACATCAGTCAACCTAACGACAGGCTGAGAGCTGGAGCTGAGGCGGGTTTTAAGCCTCCTGACAAACCGTTACACGGCGCCCACCTGTCAATCAGGTCAGCTACACGCCTTATTGTGAATTACTCTTATCCTTCATCAAATCAAAACTGATGAGTTGCCTTCTTTTGTGTGTGATGCTCTCTGCTGTCTGCATGTTGTAGTGCACAATTTTGACCAGCAGGGGGACTCATTTCATCTCCAGACGAGCTCTCAGGCCAAGCATTCAGCAAACTAAAGGAGGTTTTCTAGTTTTAATGTTTATTTCTGTAAATATGGAGATAACCATACACAGCAGGTAGCTTAGCTTAGCATAAAGACTGGAACAAGGATGCCCCTGATGTCCCTCTCCTCAGCAACGTTTTCCAGCTCCTCCTGGACGACCCCATTTGAATTCCATGAAACCCCACAAAAGGTCGGGACCCCCAGGTTGGGAAAGCCTGTGCTGGGCCATGTGCACCCCCACGTCTTCTTTTCTTTAAGGTTATAAGTTAAGAAGTAAAACGTAAACTTAAAGAATGAGGTGTAGCTGCTGCATCACATACGGTGTTGTGTTGTGATGAGACGTTCTATTTTTCTTAATCCTGTAAACTAAGGACGTCTGTTCCCTGCTCTGCGTCCTCTTAGCTCCTATTTGAAGGTCCTACGAGAACATTAATTGTTTTCACTCAGTTTTCAGACACACTTTTTTTTTTTTAGTGGGATAATGATCTTGTCTTCTTCTCTGCAGGATGTGTCTGATGATGTTTTCATCCTCCTCCTCGTGAACTCTCTCGTCTGTCCTGATGACGGCCCTCTCCCTCACAGTGAGTTTCTTCTGATTTATTTTTCTCTGCTGAGCTCAGCAGGATCGTTTGTTTGGACTCTTTGACCTTTTTATCATTTACATTGCTGTGAGGCCGACAGCTGTGTCACCAGAGCTCGGAGCGACTCTGACATCTTCACCTTAGAGACAGAAATCAAAACACTGTCACAGCACGGACGGAAAGTTACACTTCTTGCACTTCTGCAGAGATGACGAGAGTATTTATCGACAGTGTTATGCCTTTTTTATGTGATTTATTCAAGTTTTCAGACTTTGTATCATACTGTAGACATTCGAAGGAAGATTTTGAGGTTCAGCTTAAAAATCTGAAAACTGTGTTTTTTGTAACAACAGGTTCACGTAGCACAAATAAATGTTTCAATATTGCTCATTTCATTCATTTTGATCTTAAGAGACAAGCTTGGGATCCTCTCCTTCACCTGTTTGAGAGTCTCCAACAAGACAGAAACTTTACAAACACTTGATCTTTAACCTTTAAAACCGAAAACACAAGAAGTTTGTCTCCTCATAGGTTAGCTGCTAACGTAAGCATTGTGTTAGCACTTAGTGGTGTAATGGGGGGACAAAGTGATCCCAGGTCTGTGCCACCATTGGAGGTGGTAACAGAGACGTTACAGGGATGGGAAGGGACTGACGGAGCCAGCGGTGGGGTACAGCACTCTGTGTGTGTGTGTGTGTGTGTGTGTGTGTGTGTGTGTGTGTGTGTGTGTGTGTGTGTGTGTGTGTGTGTCTGAGAGTATGTGCATGTGTTTCTGCGAAGCCGTATGCACAAGATTCCAGGGGAAGTCTGCCTGAAATCGTCCTGGGTTGCTTGATCACACATGCACCCCACAGCAGGTGACTAACATGGTCAGACAGGAGGGGGGTGGGGGGCTTGGGAGGCGAAACATTACGTAAAAACAACAACGCAGAAGTGGCGGACGAATCACCACAGTCCGACGCTATCATGAGAATTTTTGCCTTTATGTAGTTTGTCATATTCACAATATGAACAAAAGATTGATACGGGCGACCAGAAAACATTATGAAGCAGTTTAATTACGTGCACAGAGATCGCACCTGAGGCGTGCATTAAGTCTACGGTCGTGCACAGGTAGCAGGATCTAAACGTCAACAACCCTCCTGCTCGCTCTCTTTAATTTCCTGAATATTACCTCATGCTTCCACAGCAGCTCACCCTGACTTCACACGGAAAATTTACAAGGGGGCTTGCAGGAAAAATTCTGGGTAAAGTCGGAGGGAAGAATTCTGCTGTTTGCGTTCACACATGCAGCTCACCCCGAAAAAACGTCAGGAGTTTTCCCGGAGTTTTGTGCATGTGGAATCAATGGAATCAATATGAAAGTACAAAGGCTTAAAGACAGCAGAGGTTTGTTGCAGGGCTGTTGCGAAAAGGCCGATGAATTTCCTGATAATCTATAAGTAGTGATTTATTAGCAAGACATTTCAGGTGGAACACGATCACTGCAAGATAAACTTATTATTGCATTGCATTATTATTACAACACTGTACAAAACTGTGTGGGTCTGTTGGCTCCTTCAGACTGGGACCTCCTGCAGGCTTCGGGGCGGTTTGCAGCCGAGAGTGAAGAGGTCAGGGTGAGGGTCAGCAGGACATGGCTCTCGGTGGATTCCTCCTTCATGGTGGAGAGTGAGTCTTTGCCTTAAGTGTTCAAGTATCTCAGGTTTTGTTCACAGTGAGGGTAAAATGGAGCGTGAGATTGACAGATGGGTTCAGGCAGGCGTCGGCAGTAATGCGGGCCAGACTGGGGTGCCGAGCCTGAAGGCAAAGCTCTCGATTTACCATCGATCTTCATTCCAACCATCACCTGTGGTCATGAGCTTTAGGGTATAGCTACGGAAATCTACGAAGCCTTACCTAGCTGAGTTTCCTCTGCAGGGTGTCTGGGCTCAGCCTTAGAGATAGGGTGAGGAGCTCAGACAAACGGGGGGAGCTCAGAGGAAAAAAGGTTGAGAACAACTGATTTAGAAGACAAGCATTTATGAGCGCCACAGGGGCATTGTTGTTATAAAGAACTTCTATTTAGCGTGTAAAATAAGCCACTGTATGGTGAACATGTAACTAACTTAAAAGTGGTGCCATGTGTGAGGAGAGAAAAAAACACAGTAGCCTATTTGTGAATAATGGAAACTCAGGGAAAGTAAAACTCCTTAAGAATTGTACTTCAGTAAACTACAGGATGTGAGTAAATGTACTTTGATGACATCACTGGTACCAAGTGAGATAAGTCTTACACATGGTTTTTATTTTCATCGAACAGGAGTTGTTTGTCTGTCTGTCTGTCTGTCTGTCTGTCTGTCTGTCTGTCTGTCTGTCTGTCTGTCTGTCTGTCTGTCTGTGTGTTTGTTTGTGTGTCTGTGTGTGAGCACACCGGCCGGTCTGTGCGCACATGCTCAGTGAGGTTATTTTTGCGCACAGAGGCTTTAAGAGCGGAGCGGCAGGAGGAGGACGGAGCAGAGAGGAGCACAGTGACACGAGCTGCACGCGGAGGAGAGAGAGAAAGAGAGGAGAGAGCTGGGAGCTGAACCGGCCCATCAGCTGAGCGTCTCGCCACAGATGAGCCGCCACGGCCACAGACCCGGCTCAGTGCTGGGCTCTCGGAGCTAGGGCACATGTCCGTGCGCCGCGCGGCTCTACCAACAACCTCTCCTCCTTAGACTCTTTATTTGATTTGTTTTATAGTCACATTTTTCCATCATGGTGCTGGGAAAAGTGCGGGCCTTGGCGGTCTACTTTGACAGTCTTAATGAGAACAACCTGCCGGCGTTCTCCGGAGGGGACCTGGTGTCCGGGAGGGTGGTGGTGGATGTGACCGGGGATGTGCGGGTGAAGAGCCTGGACATAACCGCGAGAGGAGTCGCAAAGGTGCGCTGGACCGAGTCGAGGAACGCCGGAGCGAACACGGCTTACACTCAGAACTACACGGAGGAGGTGGAGTACCTGCACCACTACGACACGCTGATAGGAGAGGAGAGAGGTAAGGATTGTTTGCATCTTTATGGCACCAGTGAGTGAAGCGATGCGGGCTCAGCTGAGCCACGCAAACTTCTGAAACCAGCTCTTAAGCGTAAAAATAAAACTTTATTTAGACTGAAAAGGTTGCATTCATGCGCGAAAACAACGCGCAGAGCCCCCCGAAGCTCCCCCAGTGACAGTGGTGCTGATGCAACAGCTGATCGTTGATGCGATACCCCCGCACCAACACTCCCCGCACTTTAAGTCTACAATTCCTCAATCCGAACAAGCACAAAACCCCGCAGGGATCAATCATCACACTAGAAGAAGAAGGTTTTGTAACGAGCTCACTCTGCATCATCAGTTTGTTGCAGCACACAGAGGAAAAAGTTCCCACGTAGGAGAGAGAGTCCGCGTCAAAAGGAGGAAATCGGTCAAAAAATCGAAACCGAATCGATTGATTTGTGTTTTTCACGTTTGGTGCGACACATAAACTGATGGGGAATTAACGTTTTTACTGATGACATCCTGAAGTAGGCTAGCACAGGCAACTCCCTTTGTTAGAAGCGGTTCAAACCTGTTCAGAAACTGCTAGAGAGGGAGAGGAGGGGGGAGGAGGGGAGAGAGGGAGAACCCGGCTGACTCCGTGTGTGCTAGTGTGTGTGTGTGTGTGTGTGTGTGTGCGTGTGTGTGTGTGTGTGTGTGTGTGTGTTATATGTAATGTGTGTGTGTTATATGTAATGTGTGTGTATACGTGTGTGTTTGTGTGTGTGTCTGTCTGTGTGTGTGTGTGTGTGTGTGTGTGTGTGTTAGTGTATATGTGTGTGTGTTAGTGTATATGTCTATGTGTGTGTGTGTGTGTGTTGTGTGGTATACGATCTCAGCTGCTCCTCACCACTTCCTCCACCTGTGTTGATTTCTGTTTAGCTTGTAAAGCGTGATGCAAATATGTTAAAGGACAGTTTTATGCAAAGCTGTCACATCAGTGTGCGTGCGTGCGTGCGCGTGTGTGTGTGTGTGTGTGTTGGACTCACTCAAACAGATGATTGTGACATGATAAAGACTGAGCGTCACGTTTAGACTCTAAGGTGATGAATAAGGAGGATACTAGTGAACCATTTCAGAGGACTTTTATAAATATCCTGTCTGAGTGTTTTTTAGCGTCTGGATGACGGCGATGGAGCACAAATATTTCAGACTTAACTCAGTTAAATACTGTGTGGGGAAATACTTGAGTTTCTCCTTAAAGTTGGAGTTGCTTTAAATGTCCGGGGACGAGCTTTTACATTAAAAAGAGGTTTTAGGGACACATAAGAAAATAAAGTTGTAACATCACGAGAATAAAAGCATCATTTTGGGCTACAAGGACAAATGAATATTATCGTCTTAAGTTGTCTTATATATTAGTTTAATCATTTGCAATGCTTGTACAAAGAGAGCAAAGTGAAGTTCCTTTAATGCACCTTTAACGTTCTAAAGAAACGGACGGCGTGCCTCAAACTCCTCTCGTTGAAAAGGTTGAAGACAAAATATCTCCATGACGGGCGCTGGCATGCTGAGAATTTGCAACCGGAGTCAGTGCAGGAAGAACTGACGTGACGCTGCTTCTGCTAACGACAAAAGGTCAAAGGTCGCTCAGCTGGGTTCAGGCCACAGCTGAACAGATTCTTGCGTTGGTTTTGTGCAGAGGTTGACCAGAACTTCCCCTTTAAGGTGACTACATAGGATTTTATTCTACTGTTTCTGTATCGCCTCCACTTAGGTTATGGTTTTATACTTCATCAGCTTCAAAATAAACTAACCACAGTCCTGATTTAAAAACTGGCTATAAATGATGTGTCTCTAAATATTGAATATCTTTCATATTACATCACGTTGAAGTTCCCCTCGTGCTTCACAAGGAGGGGGAACTCTGCCTTTCTCTGTTGGTGCTTTCACAAACCTCCTGAAAACGTCATGAACTTCTGCGATACTCCGGACATTCTGCCGGAAATGTTCCGCTTGAGGTCGGGATGAGCTGATGTGAGAATGCAGGAGGGGGTGATAGGATCACGTAGGTAAACTATAGAATGATGTTCTTGTGTTCCAGTGCGTTCTTCTCAGTTCATATCCAGCTGTCGTATTCAGTCATCATTTTCACTTTTATTTTCTCTGAAATGTTAGAACAGTTTTATTTTCCTGAAGAAAATGATCAAAACACGGAGATTCAGTCAAACGTCACGTTAGGTTTAAATCTTCACGCTTTAGAAGCTCAATCTGACACGTTTTGGCAGCGATGCTCTCAAAACATGACCTCCATATGAGTCAATTTCCACTGAAGCTGCAGATGATGCAGACATCTCAACTTTGCAAAACATAAGATGTGCAAAGACAAACTGCCAACTGCTCCTGCTAAGTAATAATCCTGGTTGTAAACTGTTTTCTTGGGCGAGTGTTCTCTAAGAGTCACAACTTTGTTTCCATTAACTTTCTGTCTGACTTTGTACAAAGAGAGAAACAGGATCTGAATGTTGCTGATTTTGTTCCGTTTGTGAGTCTGTCGAATGAAAAGCCGCCTGTGTAACAGATCTTCTCTCCTGTCATCATCGACTTCCATCGTCTGTTTGCGTGAGACGTTCAGGTCCACCTGGAGTTCACAGTCATAGTAGGACACCCTTCCTCCCCCTCCTTTCTCCTCTTTCTTCCTGCTCTCCCTCTCACGCAACACACCACATGGCCGGGCTCATGTGGGCAGGGGCTTGACGGCTCTGCACCAATCGGAGCGCGGCTGTAATCCATGTCAGGCGCTTGACCAATGGGAGGCCGAGTTGTAATGCAATGCGTTGGAGTTTCCAGCTGAAGGAAGCTGCTGCTCAGTCTGGTTCATACCGGTCTGCTCCTGCTCAGGCTGTGTGCCGGTGACTTGACTTAGGCACACACACACAGACACACACACACACACACACACACACACACACACACACAGACACACACACGCACGCACGCAGGCTGTTGATGACATCTCAGACATACTAACACAGACATGAGGGTGAAGCAGAGCGGCTGCTGAGCTGGCAGGAAGCTGAAGTTCACTTTAGACATTTAGAGGATTTAAAATAAACAAACAGAAAAAATGAGGAAGTGACGGCGGTCCTGTTCTTTCTGTTGAAGGGTGTGTTTCTGTAAGACAGAAAAATCTTTCAAACCTGTTACAGAACTGGCTTCACACGTTTGGATAACTCAAGCTTTCATTTGTTCTCGTATAAAACACTGAAGCATCTATGGGGAAACATATGGAAGCTTTTTCCTGCCATTAAGATTAAAAATATACTCATAATTACGACTTTAACATCTCTAAACTTTGAGAAGAAAAGAGAAACGTGGTCCTCAAAAAAATATTTTATAATTAACAACTAAGAAGCTTTTAAAGACAGAGTCAGCAGCTTCTTCCTTCAAAATAAAATACAGGCTTATCCTAAAGTAAAGCTGCTCCATCCTCCCTTCTGGGCCTCCGTACATGTGTGGTGCTGACTGTGTGTGCAGAGACCCTGTTGTCTGACTGGATTTTACTGTTCTGCTTTGTTTTGGTTGACTCAGGACGTTTCTGGGCGGTGAGCTGTTTTCTCCACACTCACATTCACACCTACGGGTAATTTAGAGTCACCAGTTAACCTAACGAGCATGTCTTTGGACTGTGGGAGGAAGCCAGAGTACCCGGAGAGAACCCACGCATGCACAGGGAGAACATGCAAACTCCACACAGAGAGGCTCCTGTCAGACGGGGATTCAAACCAGGAACCTTTAGCGCTAACCACTGCACCAGCGTGCAGCCGAGGCACCAGGTTGTTCAGATAAACACTGAAGTGGTTTTAAATAACTCATGAGGTGCTTTGTGCAGATAATTATACATCACACAAATGAGCTACCATAGGGACACCAAATAAAACCAGAAAATTATTATTTTAAACCCTCTTCACGTAGAAATGTCTGCGGCCTCTAGCTGTCAGAAATCACGTCCTCTGAGCTGAACCGATGAGCAGAGTTTGTCGTGTAATGTTTTTTATATATCAACAGACGGCGTGGAGGTTTGATGCAGACTACAGGTGGATTTAAAAAAAATCATTTGTTTGTGTGTTTCAGACGAGGACTGTCCAGAAGAAGGTCTGACCGTTCTGCACCCCGGACTGCACGAGTTCGCCTTCAGCTTCAACCTGCCTCAGATGTGAGTGTTTGTTCTTTCCTGAAGGACTGAAGTCTTTTCTAAACTCCTCTTTATCTCAGAGGGTGATGTCGTTTGTTCCTCCCCGAGTGTTTCTGACTGATCACGTTCTTTTTTAGATTCAAATCTTAACATTTAAATGAAACATGAGAACACGTGGTTAGAACCATTTAGACTTTTGCTCTCTCACGAGGTTAACTTAATGAAGTCTGTCTCCAATGAACCGTGTTCAATCACATTTTTAACCTCCAGGGAATCCAAAATAAGTATTTAAAGGTCTCATATTCTCCTCCTCTTCATCAACCAGTGTAAATACGTCTCAGAGCTCCCGAGAACATGTCTGAAGGTTCTTGTAATAAATCCTCTCTGTCATGCGTTTACCTGCACACAGAGAAACCTTCATATCCCCAATCAATACTCGCATCCTGCTTTGTGATGACTGCATCTTATTTGTGCAGGCGTCTGTCATGTTTATTTTTACAACACAAACCAAAGCAGAAATGAGTCCACTGTGGCTTCGCATTATTAAATGTCTACATGGCGATGAAGATATGGCGTCTCCACATCATTTTAGTTTCTTCGTCGTTTCAGAAGTAAGACGCTCTCGTTGCCGCCGTCATGTTTGTTTTGCGGATGCGTCACTTGGCTGAGGCCGCGCCTCTATAGGTAGCCATCAGCTGTCAGAAACCAGGGTAAGGCGTTTAAATGAGTTCTCCAGGATATGATGTTCACATGCACAGGGGACACTCCACGTAAACACACTCGAGGTTAAGCACACGCTGCACAAACTGAACGTGTCGATGAGTGAAACATTTGAGCGTCAAACACACAGTATGTAAAGTCAGCCACCAGGGGGCTCTCAATCAAAACAATAACAAAAGATAACGTCGAGGCTGGCAGGGAATCATGGGAGTGATTCTCTCTGCTACTCCCCACCCCGATGAAAACAAACTCTGAGTTAACCGTAGTCAAGGCGACCTGGCGAAACCGACCTGAGGAAGAGAATATGTTTACAGACGAGCTAATGTATCCGAGTATAATCTACACGACGTTTTTATCACAGCAGCACATACAGCAACAGGACGGCAGCTTTCAGTAGCAGCTCACGCTTCATTATGCAGTGGTCTTTGACGTAACATCCGGTGTTTCCACGGCAACGATAAACATGTCGTGTCTGTCATGGCGGCGCGATGACAAGACACAAACCTCATTACAACTCGTCACGACCTTCACATGCACAGGACAAAATGAGCAAAGAGATAAGACGTGCTTACTTTGTCGACAGGGGGCACTTAAGTCGACGCAAACTGAAAGTTCCTCACAGGAGCTTTAAGGACATGATGAGGACTTCTCTCATCCCTGCACTTTTTTATTTCACACAAGATTATACAGAATCCAAGACAGAGAACATAACACGTGTGTGCGTGTGGTTCAAACCTGTAGATGTGTGTTATGGAAAACACCTAGAAGACGTCTAAAAGGTCACTGAAGACCACCACAGCAGCCTCAATATCAGAGCTTGTGTTTGAAAATGGAGAAATGTAGTCAAACAAGAGGCAAGCAGGACATTTAGCCATAATGAGTACCTACAGTGTGTACTCCCCCCCCCCCCCCCCCCCCCTATCGTCCTTCCTCACACTCCTCTTCCTCTCGTCTGTCAGGGCTCTGGCCACGTCCTTCGAGGGGAAGCACGGCAGCGTGAGGTACTGGGTGAAAGCTGAACTGCACCGTCCGTGGCTGCTCCCGGTCAGAGTGAAGAAAGAGTTCATTGTGTTCGAGCACATCGACATCAACACGCCGCTGCTGCTGGTACACACTCTGCACACGTCACTGTCCACACTTTGGCTCGTTTGTTCTCTGCTTCTTTTTCTCTGCCAATATGGGGAAGAATGACACCAATCCCATGTCTGTATGGTACATATGAAGCTGCACTTAGCTTAGCTTAGCATCAGGGGTGGGACATTTTTGAGTGGGTTGGCTCAACTGGGGCAAGGACACAAATGAATTGAATCATATCTTCTTAGGCTGGCTACACACCAGACTTGGGCCCGACTTGCCCCCTCCTCCGGATTCCCCTCCTGAGGCTTGTCAAAACTGATTACTTGTCCGAATAATCCTCAAGTGTGTGGTGTCAATCAGATTTTTTTTCTTCTGACGGAATACCTACAATAGCCAATGAGAGCAAGCAGACCGGGAAGCGTCACCAACCGGATGTTGCGTACTTTAACTCCGCTCTAGCTTGAGCTGCAAAGTGTTTAACCGTCGTCTCAGCCAGGATTTCCCCCATATTCTTTTTCTCGTTTTTTGTTTTACGCTGCAAAACAGAACGCACGTCAGGACCAGGGATGTATTATCAATTTGATTTCACTTTGCAAAGAGCTACAAGGTTTCCCCCTCTGTTTGCTGTCTTCACGACTCGGCTGATATTGACTGAACAGATTTAGAAGTGGATTTAATGTTCTCGCCTCGCTCCCATTGAGAAAGCGCTCGAGTCTGTTTCCTAGAATGTGTCTTTTTCTTTGATCCTGCACGAGTGGACGTGTTGGTTTATAACGTTTGTTTTTGTGTGATCGTCAGGCTCCTCAGGCGGGTACCAAGGAGAAAACGTTGTGCTGCTGGTTCTGTGCTTCCGGCCCGATCTCCCTCAGTGCCAAGATCGAAAGAAAGGGCTACACACCAGGTGAGCCACCCTCCCTCCCTCCACCTCCTCCATCTCTTCTTCTTCTTCTTCTTCTTCTTCTTCCTCCTGGTCTGCGCCTTCTCACTTATATCATTTCTCCCTCAGTCTGTCAGACTGATCTCTTCTCCTTCTCTCTCAGGCGAGTCCATCCAGATCTTCGCAGAGGTGGAGAACTGTTCCTCCAGAGTGGTGGTGCCTAAAGCCGCTCTGTACCAGACTCAGACCTTCTTCGCTAAGGGGAAGGGCAAGCAGATCCAGCAGCTGGTGTCCAACCTGAGAGGAGACCCTCTGCCGCAGGGGAAGAGCCAGAGCTGGGAGGGCAAACTGCTCAAGATCCCCCCGGTGTCCCCCTCCATCCTGGACTGTCCCATCATCAGGGTGGAGTACGCCCTTGTGGTGAGTTCACCTCTCTTTCACAGCTGATGTGAGTTTAATGTGACCCAGAGGCTGGAAACTGGAACAACCAGATAGTTTATCTTTCAAAGTAAGACTACATGACAGGAGGATTTCCTGCTAATAACCAAACGAACAGCTGAAGTACATCCTGTTCATAAATGTCAGACAACACTGGAGTTACAGAGAAACTTCTTTCAAACAATCAATTGAAAACACTCGAAACAAGTAAGAAGATTATATGACCTACTGACCTCGCTAAACGTGGAAGAATCATCTATACTTATCAAAACATGGAGGATGTCACAGGAAAAGTATTTAAAATGGAAAACACATTTTGAACGAGCCCTCCGATGTCAGGCTTGCGATCATACGACGATCATAAACTCAGAGACACTTTAGAAGGTTCTTGTTTTGATCTTAAAGCAGGAAGTTGTTGTTTTAGGACAAAGTGTCCCACTTTTCAGTGCGTGAAAAGACTCCATAACCTCGGGAGCTGCTTCACACTGAAAGGAACAGGCAGAACTGGCTCTTAAAGGGACAACATGTCTGCCTTAAAGCTTTGTTGTTAAACTTTGGAACACTCTCTCTGTGCCTGCAGGTGTATGTGGACGTTCCCGGAGGGTTGAACTTGTCGCTGTCGTTGCCGTTGGTGATCGGGACCATACCTCTGCACGCCTGCTCCTCCCGCACCTCCAGCATCAGCAGCAACTGCAGCACGCTGAGCTGGCTGGGCCTGCAGGAGAGGCCTGAGGGTACAGACTGCAAACATCAGCATGCATGTTCTCTTTTCTTATTTTCAGACAACACGCACAGATCTCTTACTCGTGTCTTTGTTTTCTCTGCAGCTCCGCCGAGTTACAGCGATCTGGCGATATCAGAGTCAGAAAGGAGGGACTGTCTGCAGGGCTGTGATAGGTCTGACGGGGAGGGAGAGGACCCGGGATCTCTGCTTACATACATCACAGAGTTCAGATATCTCCCCCCGCCACTCTACTCTGAGGTACAGCACACGCACACGAAGCACACACACAGATAAAGAGGGACAGGAACCAAATACAGTTTATATCAGCAGCCACTAAAAGGACGAGCGGGCAGCACAAACACATGAAGACAAAAGTCACACAGCAAAAGAAAAGACACATTATGGAGGAACGATGCAGGAGTACAAAATATCCAGTTAAGGTGCAAAGAAAATACAAAATACGCACATAAGTTCAAATAAAATGCTTAAAAACATAACCAGTTAAAATGTAGTTAGCCTGTGCTTGTTGTTGATACAGAGTGTGTGTGCTTGCGTGTGTGTGGCACATGTGCGTGTGTGCGTGCGTGCGTGCGTGTGAAACAGAGAGACATGTTGTCCCACCCTGATAGTGGGGTTGATTGCAGTGAATACAGAGCACAGTTGAATGAAGTCAGATTCCTTGTGTGTGAGCATACCCAGCTACTAAAGCTGATTCTGAGAAGGGGTGGGGGCACGTTTTTCTCGTTACAAAGAGTTCAAAACATCACGATTCGATGTTGTAAAAGATTGTAAAGCATCCAGGCACGATGCGATGAAAGACCTCGACATATTGTCATCTGGATAACAGTAAATAACAGTAAAAGAATCCAGTTGATTGTAGAGTTCAGGACATCCAGATGTAATAAAGGCCGTGCACATAGACAGTGACGACGCAGTAAATGAATACACAATGTGAAGTTTAGCTGCCATCAAAGAGTAAACATGTCCACTAAACATCCATCCATGGCGACATGAGAGTATGGACTCAGGTCATGACACCAGAATTTTAATTTTGGATGCTGTTATAAATCAAATGATATGAGATACATGTGCGATACCACGGCAACAAGAAAGGAAGTCCTGAACATGTTTAATGATGAAGGAAGCTCCTGCACGCTGTTTAAACTGAACCAATTTGTTGGCAAGAGGTACTAATATGTAGGGAACGTTTTTGTGCGAATTAGACGGCGCTCTCTCTCTTCTCCTTAGAATATGACTGAAGATCTGCCGTTTTTTAATGCTTCTCGAATTTCATTGAAATAAAGGAGACTAAATTGAAAACATGTGCTACCAAAAAGCATCAGAAATGCTGACGACCTGTGTGCAGACAAAACCCACTGAAGGTGTGAAGTTTAAGATTTTGTGAACGGGAAAATCCGTCTTGGACTTGAGTGCTGCAAACATTCAACTGCCTCCATAGAAGGATATTCAATGTGTGTGTGTGGGGGGGGGGCGCTGATAGTGTAGTGGTTAGATAATCAAAAAGAAGGCCAACGCCCAAAAATAAACATTTAAAAAGAAAATATCCAGCAAGATCAAAGACTTAACCCATCCAAAATGTTTAGAAGTAATATCTATCTGAAACATTTCTCCATCAACAAGCTGTAAACATGCACCTCTGTCTCTGCCCCCCTCCCCCTCAGGTCGACCCCTTCCCTGACCCCTTGGAGGTGTGCGAGGCCGCTGACGTCAGGAGGCCAGACACGTGTCCGTCCCGCTGAGAAGATCCGGAGAGCCCAGAGGGCTTCTGCCCGAACTCGACACCGTCACCCCCAGCTTCTCACCAGATTATATCGCACCATAAATACGGCCGAACCCTCCCTGGCTGGGGGGGAAGTCAGCTGAGAGAGTATTGGGTGACCATTGACATATGGACCAGGGTCTTTTGAGACATGATGGATCCTCCATACCCTGTGCTCCACACGAGGCGAATTAAAAGGTTCTCCCTGACACCACTATTACTCTGACGAGGCCGAAAACAAAAATGGCCGCCGGTGGTCAGAAGACGCCTCCTCCTGCCTCACAGAGAATTTTGCACATACCGTTGTTACTGTTTTTCTATGGGTGGGTTTTATATTCTGCAGATTGCCGCAGGTCTATATGCTTCAGTAGATTCTGTCCACAGATGTAAACAATATTGTAATTTTGAAGGCACATGACGAACGGGACAAAAAGCTATTTCAGTAACAAGATAGTTTAAGCGTGATCTGCGTCTTCAACGGATAAGAAGAACACTTTCTGATGATCTAAAGTAGAAACGTGTCGATAAAAGACCACCGTTAGCACTTAAAGTAAAGCTCACATTACGTGTGAATGCGTGTGTGAGAGTGTGTGTGTGTGTGTGTGGTGCGTGTGTGTGTGTGTGTGTGTGTGTGTGAATGACCAGGTAGAAACCGAGACAGGGTCTAGAGAATAAAAAGCACAACTCCGACCAACCTAAAAAAAAACATACCACAAGTCGCCTGTCGGTTCCTGCTCTGAACTGAAGCTTCTCTCGCTGTTGATTTTTTCTAAACTCGGATGTTAAGAAGCTTTTTGTGCTTTAAAAAACAACAAAATGTTAAAAAGATCAAATGTTTACAGATGAATATATCGAATTGAGAATGTTGTTCAAACATGACTTCTTCCACCTGAATCTTCAAAGTACCAAGTGCAATATTTTTTTGTATTTGTGATTTTTTTTGCACTAGTTTTTCATACACTCTGTCGCTGTTTATTCCATTTCTGTGCATTATATATTATTATTGTCATGATCTTACTGCTGTCATGATCAACTTTTGATAAAATAAAAAGGTTTATTTTATAAAATACTTGAACCCTCACTGTCCTTTTTATATATATACCTTAAGAACTTTGAGTTTGCGCCTGAAATTGCGCTTCTTCTTAGAGACTTGACTCAGTAATTTGAACAATTACTGTGCCTCTATAAACAAGCAGTTACAATATATGTTACTGTTGTCAGTAATCACAAACTTATATTCATTAGACCCCTTAAGAATGTAAAATTTGCGCCAAGAATTGCGCTTCTTGTTAAAGTCACAACTCAATCACACGGTCACATAAAAACAAAATAAGGATAGTTTGTGATTCAGCGGGACTTACACCTTCAGGTCATATCCTAATCTTTGATGAACATTGGACATAAATGTACATAAACCTGAAATTCGCACACAACATACAGACATTTTAAGATTCAGTTGGGCTTGACTTTCAGAGGATGTGAATTGGCAATTACAGTATATAAAGCAGATTAAAAATCACACATTTTTAAGTGTTCTCCATTTTTAAAGGGATCCAGAAATAGCTGTATATTTACTTATTTTTGCTTTTCAGACTAAACATTTCCAAAATCAAATCTGGCAGATTAGGATGGAGCAAGTTTACTTTAACAGCCATTTGTTGTTGGTATCTATTTTACAAACTTATACTGACTGTACCTTATTTTACCCTTTTTCAGTGAGTTATGCAGTTTGCGCCAAAACTTCTTCTCAGAGTCATAACTCAGTTTAACTTAAAGACACAAACAAGATACAGACATTTTAAGATCCAGTTGGGCTTACACTTCCAGAGGGTAACCTTATCTCTAACATGCATTGGATTTAAAATGTACATTTAGCAAATTAGAAATCAGAAAAGAAATGCTGCACCTTTTTTTTTTTTTTTCACTGTAGAACCTGCTTGAGATTTTTCATATCTTTAAGTTTTCTTCCCTTTTTTCCTGTTTATTCATTTGTGCACTTCAAAGAGAACCTCCCAAAGCGTATTGGGCTTATTAGTGATGGAACCCCTTTGCTTAAATGTAGGAGAAATCAGGCCAAAAGAACGTGGGGCAAGTTGTATCCCCATGAGCGTATCTCTCAAATTCTAACAAGTTACTTCCTGTCTGTTGCGTCAGACTTTAAAAATCCCTGGACTACTCTACTGTGTTACTTTCTGCAGCAGCTGCTCCTCCATCCTCCACATGCAGCCTGTTAGCTCCACTGATTTCTGCGCTCCAGTCTGCTGCAGTTACCGCAAACCAGATGTAGGACACTCTCATGTGAGCTGCTGACCTAAATCCCCACCGCAGACAGACAGAATGCATGCAGGGGGAAAATAGAACTGAGCTTTTTGAGTAATGCTATTTACACTCGAGCTATTTCGTAACTTGTAGTAAACAACGTAAATAGAAACATCAGCAGATGTTTTCCCCCTTTCAGTTTAAGTCATTCAGACTTCACACATATGAACATACACTGACGTCTGCACATTACTGGATAAAAGATTCAGACATAAACACAGCAGACATGCATGTTGTTTTTTGTGTTTATAGGTTAAACAGGGATTTGCTGTCAACTATGGGAGACGAGTCAAGGAATATTTGGGGAAGACATCAGATTAAAACAAGGTTTTAGTAGAGGGGATTTTTTCCAGTTTAAATTGTTGACACACTGACAGCTCATTTGCTGAGTTAATAGCTCTAAAAAAAGTACTAATTATTACTTGCTTGACTGATGTGTAACTCATGATGGTTTCATGGATTAACTCACGATTATGTAACTTTGACTTCATGTTATTGAATTACACTCGACACGACATCCACGGAGGAATGTTAATCCACTGTTACTTACAGTTCAGACGAGAACTGATGTGCATTCCAGTCACACAGAAGTTTAAATATATAACTGTATGTACTTTTATTGATGATATAAATGTTTACATCTGATGACCAGACCTGGCACTGAAACTGTATCTTATTTGATCTTATATTAATTAATGCTCGAGTATCTGGAGGAAACATCAACTTTAAAGGTTTCGCTAGACGCAGTTTTCTCTTACCAGATACATTCTAGTATCAGTGAGACGTCCATTTTAACATAATATTAAAAAACATGCCTGAGGTCCAGTGGCCCTGATCTTGCGGCCTGTAAGGTGGCCCTGAAGGCTCAAACATGAACATTAAAACATTTCATGTAATCAATCAATTAAACTTTATTTGTATAGCGCCTTTTCCTAACAAATGTTATCTCGAGACACACAAAAAGCAGGTAACAGACTTTACTCGTTTTAACGCCCTTACATTTCACAAAACTTCTAAATATTTCACATTTCATTAAATGCAAAAACAATTTGTGGGACCTGAACCTTTTGTGAAACGCACAAACATTTCATGGAACGCAAAAACATTTCGTGAAAAACACAAACATTTCGTGAAACGCAAAAACATTTCATGGAACACAAAAGCATTTCATGGACAGACAAACATGTCGTAAAACGCAAAATAACATTTCGTGGACGTTTTGTGTCCTGTTGACATTTTGCGTGTTTGGCTGAAGTTCGCTGTGGAAATAGCTAACTGTAAACAGGAAATGACGTATGACTGTTGGTAAGGACTCGGGTTTCGTCCAGTCACAGATAAGTAGTGTAGTCCTACTCTTTACGTTTTCTGAAATGTTTTTTTTTTTTTTTTCAGGGGGGGTCTGACCCACAGCTTTAGAACCACTGAAATCAAACTAGATGGCTGAACATAAAGAAGTTAAAATCTGTGAACATAAACAAAATGTAATCATGCAAGATAAAACGTAAATCTACCTAAACAAGTGTTTTTTAAGTTTCTACTTTCGTAGAAGTTTCCCATGATTATTATTCCTGACTGAAACTCTTATGATGCTGATTTTAAATTTGTGGTTAAAGAAATTTTTCTCTCCACGCCTGTAATTAATGACTTCTCTGCATGAATGAACAAGCGGACAGAGCAGCTCAGATCCGCAAGTATCTCTGCACACAGTCTGAACTCGTGACAACGCTTCACATCTTTTCTTCTTCTGCACATTCAGACCGTGCTGCGCTGCATGTCTTCTTCTTCCAACATTTTAATTTCTCTAGAGGTCTGCGCCTTTGCTAGCTCCTCGAGTTTTACCTTGACTCCTCATGACACAACACTTGCATACCAAGACACACACACACACACACACACACACACACACACACACACACACACACACACACACACACACACACACACACACACACACACACACACACAGATGATGAGAGGTCACATGAACAATGTTTTGGCTTCTTCTATACAGGCTGCGTCTGTCTGCCCGATAAACACAAACTGGTTTCAACTGGATGAAGAACAGAAACAATCAGCAGAGTGAATTTGCACACATAGATACACAGACAGACAGACACACACACACACGCACACAGACAGATAGGCATCAGGTTTTCTGTGAACTTGTCATGAACGATAAAGCTTTGTTTTTTAAAATATGGGCTGGGAAAGACTTCGTATTTGGTGAATATCAGGAAAAAGAGACTGAAACTCGATCCCCAGAAAGGTGTTTGAACAAAATGACGACACACAAAACGTGTACTATAGTCAGCCCTATTTATCTCTGAGTTCAGGTGTTTCAACCACACCTTTAAAAACATGAAATCTAGCACAGGAGAGGAGTTTTAATCTGCACGAGCCGGTTTATCGAATTCCTGCCCTTTCCTGATTTCTCTCAAGTCAACTGTTACAATCGGTTATAAAGCATGAACATGTATCTGTGGAGTCTCTCAGTACAACTTGCACAAACTCAGGCAGCATCAGTGAACGAGCTGAGCATGAAACGCTTCATGAAAAGTGTTTTTGTGTCTGAGCAGCAGCACGAGCTCCAGCCTCACATGACCGAGTTTAACGCCCAACGTGGGATTGTTTGATGTAAAGCTGAGCGGCAGCGGGAACATGTTCTTTGGATTTTTTTACTGACTTTTACAGATTTCTTAACACTAAAATATATAACAATACACACAAAGCTACTGAAAGTTGACACACAAGGATGAAAATGTGCATTACTATACGCACATCCTCAGCCGCACACTTCTCTACGTTCGACACGTCTTCTTCCTCTTTGACAATCCGATCTTTTTCTATAAATATATATTTTTTTATTTTTTTTAAGGGACGCTGCATGACTCTATAGACCAGTTGTTCTCAAACAGTGAGAACCACCGCAGAGAATATTTGCGTCTCCAAATACCACCATCATGGCCAACATTTAAATACAGTAGCATAGTGCTTTAACTACAGTTTACACAGGCGGCCATTTTATTCCTGATATGCATGTAATTTATTATTGACCGTACACCACTCCTGGACTCTAAAACCTGGAAGTGAGTTAGCATTTTAGCGCCATGGGTTCTATCCTCTAAAAGTCAATGGGGATTTTGAATGGGTTTGTGGTTAGACACTTGAAATAAGGTCTGTGGTTAACACAAGCTTAAGAGATGTTGGCGTTTTGTTAGACGAGATAAAGTACGTTAGATAAGACCCCAACTTGTGAATTTTAAAGTTTTTACGCATACTAAAAACGGCGGTTGCTAACAAGTGGCTAAATGAGATTACAGTGGTTGTCGGGGACATTTAACGTCATCACCCTGGGAACTCTCTCACTAGTCCGCCTTACAGCATCTTGTCATGTTTGTCAGTGCTCTTGCAAATATTAGGTTAATAAACAACTTATTAAGCTACGGTTTCGCTAGCTTGTCAAAACCGTTGAATAGATCGATGAAGCATAACGGTAGTGACGTCAAAATCAACTGACCGTGGTGTAGTTCGCTTGTAGCATAACGTTAGCTTTTAACTTCTCTCGGCTACATTAACGCTTCAAACTTCATAAAAGTGGTGTTCATCTGTAAAGATTATCCTGCTGAACAAAACGCCTACGCATCAGAAACGTGTGTTAGCCACAGAGCTTATTTTCTGCAATGATCCAAAATCCAATGCAAAAATCCCATAGGCTAATTCTCGTTAGAACCCATGGCGATGCTACTTCAGGGTTGGCCTACAAAAATACGTCATCACTTTTGTTCTCTACAACGTCACAGATTAACGTTCATATAAAAAGGAGATCGCTGCTCAATGTGGTGACAGTAGAAGAAAACATGAAGAGTGTGTTTGGTGCTCTTTGAAAATGATAGAAAATGTGACACACGCACAAAAGAGGGAACGCCGTCACTCCAGGCACGAACACATGTTCAGGGAACTCTTCAAAGGTCTTGATTAAAACCTCAGAGTCATTCAAAAGTTGACATGTTTTGACTACCAGGTTTTCATCAGGGCTTGTAGACAAACATTTTGTGGTGTGGCCACACCCACATGTCAACAACAACCAATGAGAGGCCGTCTCATGAGCCAGAGAAAGAAAGAGAAGGCCACCCAAGTTGGAAAGCGATCAGCACCAAACGAACAACAATGTAAAAAGACCGAAAAGAGGAAATACAAACACGTCAACAATACGATAAAAACATAAAAATATAACAAACTTACTGCTGCCTTCGTAAAGGTCAGTGAGAGAGAAAACAATTTTTACTAAAGGCTTTAAAAATATTTGACAGAAAAAGTGAAATATCTAAATTATCGTTTATATCAGGATACCTTTATCTATCCAGGCGATGGATTGAGGAGGATGTACGGTGGCCCTGAGGGTCAATCACAAATACATTTCGTGACAGAAAAACTTTACATAAACTACAAACATTTTGTGAAACACTCACGCATTTTATGAAAAAAAAGTAACTATTTGTTTGTGATTGGACAAAACCGAAGTGATTTCACATCGTCATTTCCTGTTGACATTTTGTGTATTTGACTGAAGTTTGCTGTGGAGGTAGCTAAACATAAACAGGAAATGATGTTTGACTGTTGGTAAGGACTCTGGGTTTCATCCAGTCACAAACAAGTCATGTAGTCGTACTCTTTACATTTCATGAAATGTGAAATATTTGGATGTTCTGTGTAAAGTTACCATAACAGCAAAGTCTTTTACCTGCTCTTTTTTTATAAAGTGTGACTGTTGTTAAGTTCTTCCACTCGTTACATAAGTGTTTTTGTGTTAAGTAAAATGTTTTTGCGTTTCATGAAATGTTTTTGCAGTTGACCTTCAGGGCCACCGTAGAAAGCTTCCCTTTGATTGAGTTTACAGATCCTGTCGTCCCATTTGACCAGTAAATTGAAATGTTGAATGCTCGCTGTGTGAAGTAAAGAGTCAACGGCGTGCTGGGAATCACTAAAGTGTGGAGACAAGACGTAATCCTGATTCTAAAGACATCGTTTTGGTCAGCCAGGCGATCCCTCGGGCGTCTTTTTGTACGTCCTATGATTGAAAAAAACCTTCTGTATGTGGACGACAAAAACGCTGTGACAAAAGAAGTGTTACACTATATGATGTATTTGTAAGTTATTTCATTTTCACTTCGTGACATTTTTCTCGCTGCCTGGTTTCACCTTTTTGTGTTCAACATTCATAAAGTTGCTTGTGTGACTTTTGAAATTGTCAGTCAAATGGCACGTTGATGCAGACACCCGCACACACATGTGCAGGTTAGTGTGTGGTATGTGGGCTGAGCGCCAGTTCACAGGCTGTCCTTGATGACTTCTAAACACGGCTCAGGATTGGCTGCTATGCTGTGTTTGGATCAGCTGTTTCCAGCCACCCAAAGTAAAACTTTCCTTTGACCGAATCTAAGCTCAAACTGTGTGTGCAGAAAATGTACACACACACGTTTGTTGTTGTTGTTGTTATTCTGCACATGCTCTCGATTAATGTGATCACAAACAGGAGCGTCTGACTCAAAGAGTGCTGACACGCTCGCCCTTTTCTTTTGGCATCCCGTCCATGTGCTCACGGCGAGCCAACAATCTATGGACGTTACCCAGACTGCCAAAAATAAACCCGAGCTGTCTGCCTTAATATCAAAACTCTGAGCGTGATTTATGAGACGTTTGGACTTGAAACGCGTGATCCTCAGCATTAATAAAATAAACCACAGCTGAAATAACAAACACAAAAACAAGCTGCTGGATTCAAGAGTTCGGTGACCTTTGACCTCTTTAGGATCACATGAAAAAGCGTAGGAAGGAGGAAGCTGAAGGAGAGCTGATTTTAGATTTCCTCCAATTAAAACAGCAAATCAAAAATCATGACCTTTAAAGATACATCATGGTTACATCAAAATGACATCACATGACGTGACGTTTTGTCGATGAGTCAGTGAATTTTTCACAGAAGTGTTTTAATGAATCCAATAGAATCCAAATGTTTGAACGTTTTGTGAATGAAACGGCTGCTGCACCACCAGGGGGCAGAGTGGAGCACTGATGGAAAAACGTCTTCATTCATTATTAGATTTGACTCATATCCTGGCTCTTGATGTCGTACAGCACGAACATCAACAGCATGCAAAGTCGTCTTAGCTTCGCTGAGTTGGGGGAAAAGACGACCGCTTCGCTCTCAATTGCAGGGGCGTTTCTAGGGTAGCCAAGGGCGCCATTGAAATCTGACCGGCCACCCCAGGTGCCATGCCCATTCAAATTTTTTTTTAAATCTGACAGGATTTTTCTCATATCTTAGTGTTAAAAAACCTCTTATTTCTTTTCTTTTATATTTATTATTATACTTTCAGACTGACTGAGAAATAATACCCATTTTGCCTTTTGATTATAAATGTTTAAAAATGCAGAAAATGATATAATTCTTCCCATTTTTTTCCGGAGGACCCCTTGACCCCCCTCTAACTTAGCCCCCCCCAGAATTGTGGCTTGCATGACGCCCCTGAGTATATGTATCTTTTGTTTTTATTTGAACGCAGCTCGATAATATTCTGAGTTATTCTGATCCTCAGCAGCTGATTTACTGAAGACTCCTCTGAGGAGAGAAGGCTGTAACGAGTTACTGAAGTATGTGGCGCCCTCTGGTGGTCGGTCTGTAACTGACAGCAGGATGTGTGAAACTATTTTTAAGTCAACTTTATTTATAAAGCACATTTCAAACCACCAAGGCCTACCAAAGAGCATGGATTGAAAACACTCAGAGAGAGAGCGAGTGTGTGTGTGTGTGTGTGTGTGTGTGTGTGTGTGTGTGTGTGTGTGTGTGTGTGTGTGTGTGTGTGTGGGGGGGGGGGGGGCTAAAGAGAAAGCTCGACCCCCCCTGGTCCCGGCTTTCAGCCTCGTGTTTGGCACATCAAGGAGCAAAAACTGATCTTAAAATTAGCGTAATTAACATTTTTTACAAGTTAATTTCGTAATCTACCGTTTACCACAAGGGCTTTACTTTATTTCAAAATTAAAACACAGCTGAATTCAAACAGGAACTAAAGTACTCTCAGATAAAGAGAGTGGAAACATTCAAAATAAAAGCCTGCAAATGTGAATTAATGATTAATTAATGATGAATCGCAATTAACTTTCTTTATTGTTGGACAGCCAAACTTTGTATTCATTTATTTCAGGGTTAGATGATTATTTCTGTCAGTTGTATCTTCAGGAAGCTCCTCGATAAACATCCACACATTTGATTTTACTCTGTTTCACACCATAACAAGAAACTTCTCGAGATCTTGAGGAAACAGCTTTAAGTGAACTTGTTATCAAAGGAGAAACAGCTTTATTTTCTCCAGATAAACACGTAAATATGTTACGATCTTATGAAAACAACTTGAAATGATTTGTAGTATCGCAGGAAAACAAAGTAAAATAAAATGTCTGCTTGGGGCTTCTGTAGTAACGTCCTTCATCATCTCTTTTCTCCTCACCACATCTCAACTGAAGAAGCCTCTTTTCCTATTTTTTCTTTTATTCTGAAGAAAACTGATGTGTTTTTTTTTGGTCGATTGATCCCTTATTGAACCTTCAGCGATGTGGAGACTTTGCTGGAGCATGTTTTTGTTTCCTTTTAGGAACAAGTACTTGTCTCTCCAGTTCTGGGACGGGCTGTTCTGTTCTTTTTTCCTCAGTGTTCGTTGTAGTACTCATTTCCACCCCAAGAGGGCAGAATAAGAACTACAACTTGACTTTACAAAATGAAGTAAATACTTTCCTCTTACGGGAGAACATGACAAAACAAAATGAATATAAAAGAAATATCACTCAGTTAACTCAAATGTAATATGTAACTCTGACACCTAGTGTTTAAAATGGGTACTGCAGTCCAAATTCTAAACATCAGAGAGAGCTGTCTCCCCCCGCCCCCTCGTCTCTAGAGTCGATGCTCACACAGGTTGCCATGTGGTGGACACTGAAGCTTCAGTGTTTAGCCAGCTCTGCATCGGTCTGTAAACCTTTCTGCGTTCTAACCTCTCTCCATTTTTCAAAAGCATCTCCAATATTGATCCTAGTTTGAGCACGTTTCTGCTCGTGGAGCTTATTAGAAACATGCAGAGGCTTTTTAGGTCGGGTACAATCACTTCTATCTGAACCAGTTCTCTTGCCCGCTTCCATCGCTGCAACACCTGTTGGTTTGACCTGATAACTGCTCTCATATCTGGCAAACCGAGGGGCGTCCAAAACGGCTGTGTGGGGGTGCCTTAAAACCGCCTACCTTCTCTGGTCCAAACAAATCCAGACCATTCAGGACCAGAATCTAAAGTTAGAAGGAGGACATACTGGCTGCTGCATTGTCAGAGAAGCCAGCACTATAATAAGGTCACATTCAGTCACTACACATCTCACTGATTGGACCTTTAACCCGTTAAAGATGTAATAGAAAAGACAAAGAATCAATAACAACAAACCACAAGGAGACGTTTGTAACAGAGCCTGTATATTTTTGTATATTTTTCTGCAAAATACAAATACTAGCACATTAGTGAGTGACTTTGCTGTACATGATCTCTGACTGCGACAACAGTTTGTTTTTTATTATTCCGAGGAACATTGTCTCCAAAGTGGCGACAAAGGCCAGCTTATGCCGCTAACAATCTCTTTTTAAGAATATTATATTCGTGGTTATTATTAGAAGCATTTAAACAGGGGAAATTTACAGTACAGGACATTCACCAATGTCTCCAAATACAAATTAAATCATCTCATCAGGCAGTTACTCATTAAAGAATCAAACCAAAAACACGATAAACAGGCTATTACACACTTTGGTTAGTTGACACTCCTCCTTCACCTCCACCCGCTCGCGGTCGACTCCACCCGGAGCCGGAGGACGAGCTCCTGGCTCTCCTACCCCCCCCCAAGCGGCTCTGACCAGACAGGTGTGTTTCAGCTCTTACCCGGAGACGTCGTCGTAAAATAAAGGAGTGCAGAAAAACAACACGTGGGCTCTGCCCTTGAACACACGGCTAACTACAAGGCAGCTAGTGCAGCTAACGGGGGCTGAATCAGAGAATTTATTCGCTAACGGGGGGGACGCGCAGACTGCTGACTGTGGCCGAGGGTCTGAGCTCCAAATATACAGTTTTAAACCAAAATATTCAAATGTGAACGACCCTCAGCCACCGCTCTGTCTGCTTCAAATAAAAAAAACGTGGACATGAGAAGATTCTGTTCGGCTTTTTGTGGCGTCAGAGCTGCGGAGGTACGAGGCACAGAGTGATGCAAAAGTCTGCAATGACTTCGTAGTTTCAGCAGAAATATACGGCAGCAGTGGAAAGACACTCAGATCACTTACTCAAGTCCTTTATCTAACTACATATTAGTGTTGCTTATACTTTACCGTTTCTGTTTTCCCTCCCTGTCCTTCAAACCTTTCAGGGGAATATTGTATTTTTCATGCACCAAGTTATCCAACAGCTTCACTTTATTTTGTTTGTGTGACAACATTTTACAGCTAAAACTAACCTTCCTGGTCTGTTCGTACTGGAGTGTTGTACACATTTTAAATCAAAGAAACCTCTGAACTCCGTAATTGTAAAGATTTCATATTTCAGCCTCTGCCTGAAACTGTTTATGTCAGCTGCTGTCTCTTTAAGGCCCACTTTCTTCTGATTGGCCAGCTCTCTGAAAGCCCCACGGGGGGCAGAACGGTGCAGGGCTGCCAGGGGAGGGCTGCTCTCCAGTGCTGGGAGAAGAGAGTCTATGTAAGAGGTTCCAGCGGCTCATGTAGAGGCTTGAAGCCGTCTGGTGAAATTCGGTTTCGTATCGGGGAACTATGGTGTGATTTTCAGAACAAGCCGTTTAGCGCCCTCTGCAGACTCATCCTGGGATTACTCTGACACACGTTTACCTCATGATCTGAGACTTTGCTCACGTTTAATTTTAATTTAATTTTTTAAATTTTATATAGTTTATTAATCCCCGAGGGGAAATTCTTATTTAGTTTAGTTTGGACTATATGAGAGTTTTAAAATGGGGATCAGCAGAATATTTGAACTTTAAGTATGATTGAAGGACCTGTACTGGAGAAAGGATTTTTGTTCGAGTAGTCTTATTAGTAAAGGATCTGAATTCCTCTTCCACTGCTGTAAAAACTGTATAATTTACCACACAATCATTGCAGAGGACGGATGCATGTTGTGCTTCTGTGCTCTGTGATTGTCTCTGTGTTTTCACCTCCGACACCAGCTGAACAGGAAACCCTCAAATCTCCCTGAACGTTTAATAGAAAATGTCTCTCTGCTTTTTATATTAGTTTTTTTAATTAAATAGAGCTGCAGACAATACCCGACAATATCAATTTGATACAATAAGAGGTTCAAAAAACACAAACACTATAAACTCTGTGCAGCAAAGCATCTCTGTCCTGTTGGATATGGCTTTAAAGAGTGCGAACGTCACTCTGGACGAATCCTGCGAAGCTTTCAGCACATGCGTACATGCTCAACCTCTCTCTCTCTCTGACTCTTCTCTGTGCATGACAACGCCACGAGGGACGTTTTTCACCTCAAGTTTCAGTTTGTTTAAAACCACAGAAGCTTTGAACGTTTGAGGAAAATAACGCACATTCTTAAATTTGTAAGGAAGCAAAAAAAGGCCAAAATTCTTGAGAACTTGTAAAACTACATTTCTGAAACCACACTTCCTACTAGAACATGTCTCGGGCCACCAGCATCCATCCCGAACCTTTACGAGCCCATCTCAATCACTGTATTCGTGGACCCGAGCCCGACTAAAACCCAACTTTTTTTTATAAGTTGGCTGTTATTATTAAAGTTTTAAGTTGACTGAATGCCGGGAAACTGTTCAGATGGTGCTTAAGCATGTACAGTATGGATGGCTAGAAAACACGGACTAAAACACTGTCTGCTTGTCTCCATGGCTGTTTGGCGTTTCTAAGCGGTGATATATCAGGGAGCTGTGGTTCTGTGACTCCATGTGTGTTTTTGTGCCTGCTCCGATTGTGTCTGCACACCGTCCGGCTCTAGCCTGAGGTCAGGCCTCAGGTTCCACAGGGCTCGGGTCACGTTGCAGACATCTACTGCCTACTACGTACTCAAACAGTATACTGCGTACTAACTGAACTGTGAGTATGGCGTTAGCATCATACGAAACCGAGGCTCACGTGAATTCAGCAAACACGTATTTCTGGTCCGGGATATGTTGGATAAGCTGGTGCAAAGCTAGCTCGACCATAATTCAGCTACGTTGTTATTTTAATACAATTTGACAAAATACAAAACGTATTACAGTATGGCTGTAATACGTTTGATCTAGTAAACATCCGGGTAGTTCTCGCAAAAACAAAAATGCATAAAATGATTTCAGGGCGTGCTACACACTCAATGTGACGGCATATTTGGTATGAATAGTTTGAGTGTGCGGTTTCCGACACAAACACAAATCTTTCTTCACTGCTGGTTCTCTTGCTGCGTGTGCTAAATATTCTGTCAACGTTTTGCTCTGTAACTTCAAAAAAAAAAAAGAATTTTGTCCTTTCTCAGCTTCCATATCTTTGTGTGTTTGGTTAATATTCGTTACAAATCTCAGAAAAGTTTCTCTTCCTCTGATAAACGTCCTCACATAAAGTGAAATTGTCCAAAGCTTCTTTTTAAAATCACTTCCTCGTCGCTCACTCTGAAACCTCTTTTCTTTCTCGCTGGCTTCTTCTTCATCCCTCCTCCTCCTCCCCTCACCGTACTTCCTCTTTATCTTTCTACCTGATTTTTGACCCTCTTTACCTTTCATACATTCACGTTTTATTGTGCTAAAAGTGTTATAAAAAATGTTGAACCTGCAACACGGTGTGGACGGAGCGCTCTGCCCTGACTTGCCCGCTCTCGTGCATCACGTTTGATTTCAGCAGGAGCTCCACGTTCAGAGTACCAGACTTCTTCACTTTGTGTTTTTTTGCATACATGTGTGCACATACGGAGTGTGCATGGAACATATTGGTTATTTACGTAGATTTCCCCCTGCCCCTCAACACACACAAAACAAGCAGTACACGTACGAACTCTCGGGCTGCGTACGAACACATTCGCCTCAGAGGACGCCGATTCACCAAACTACTGCAAGTGACAAAGTCCAAATCCTTCACTTGAACTCGTAGAGAAATAACCATGATGATGAACGTTTCTGCCTCTGATTGCACAAAAGGAAATAACGAAAAGCTGCTTCAGCTCGCTTGTTTTAATTCCTGGGAATAAGATTCACTTGTTTTTTTTCTTTTAAGAGAAGCATCGTGCTCTTTTACAGAAAATGATTGGATTTTTTGGCAACAAGGTCAAACTATAAGGTGGAGCTCTAGTGGAGCTCTGATGCAAATAACAAGGAGCAAACATTTAATTGTTCGACATTCGTTTTTTTCCGACGTGAACATCGTTGTGATCAGTTTATTGCCTGAAAGGTTTCGTGAATCAAATCTGAAACTAAAATATGTAAACAGGAACTTGTTTCTTTTTTTATCAGTCTTGAAGATGAACTCTTCAGATGAAAACAAAATTTATAATTTGAAGCTTTTATAGGTTTAATGGTGCATTCCATTTCATCTCAGAAGTTGGAAATTTAGAGTTGCGGGTCTGATACGTCATCAGGAAGCCCCCTGAAGTCGGAATTCAGACTCGGGAACTCGGAGAACCTTCAGTAGCCCGAGTTCAAACCCAACATGGCTGCTCCGTGCATCATCAGTAACGTTTAAGCTTTAACTATCGTGTGTATTAACAACGTAGTCTTGTTTTAGTGTAATTAAATTACACCGAGGGGAACGTACACGTTCTATCTGTAAACATAGTCATGTTATTGAGCACAAACTATCGCGTAGTGTGTCATTATCGTCTGGTATTAGCTAACGACATGAAGGTCCTCCTGGAGGCGTCCAACGCGGTTACCTCGGGTGTGACATCATTTGAGATCCGAGGTAGATGGAGCACACCATGAGCTTCCTGATCATCAATGTTTTTGTTTACTGCGGACTTTCTGACTTTCTTGAAATTAAGAAATCTGTTTTTAAATCTTTAACAATCGAAGTTTGTTTTTGTTTTTTTGCCTTTTTTCATGCAACTCTCTGCAGCTGTAAAATACTTTGAAATGTCTGAATCATGTCATATACTTAAAATTTTACTCTGATTGGCCGTCTCTGCTCTGCACGATTTTATTTTTAGCATTCGTCTGATTTGAATGTTTCTCTCTGTGGGGAGAAGAAAAGAGCTGATAAATATTTGTAGTCTTTGTTTTGTCACTCGTCAGCAGTTGAAAAGTAAACCCTGCTCTTTGTCTGTCAGGCGTCCTCGAGTGTTCGACCTTCAGTACATGATGGTAAAGATTAGAACTGTCTGCCCCCTTCACGTACATGTCACACATTTAGCACACCCACTCAGTACAGAAGAATATGATAATTATAATAATAATAACACTATAAGGTAACTTTGCTAAGCCCCTCCCCCTCTGGCTGCAGGCCCCTCCCATCATGTGGCCCACCCCTCTGATAGCCTCATCCTCTTCACCGACGGGCTGTGCCGCTCCTCCTGACTGGACATGGGCCGGTGCAGGAAGTTGTCGTTGCCGTGGTGATGATCTTCGCGTTCCTCGCTGCCTTCGTACGAGCTCCCGCAGCTGGATGCCGCACTGTCGCAGGGAGAGCGGCCGGGCTCGTTTGGACCCCGGCCCGCAGCAGAGGAGTATCCAGCAGTGGAAACGCCTCCTCCCAATCCTCCGAGTCCGGCTCCCATCATGCTCCGGTCTCTGGGAGGGGAGGCGGGCTCGGACTTGATGTGGAGGTGCTGAGGAGCAGAGAAGTTCAGGTTCGAGTTCTGACACAAATTCCTGAAAGAGGAGAAAGACGACGGGGTCAGAAAAATGCAGACTTTTACATTTCCAAATGTTATTTTATTATATTTAAACACACACACACACACACACAGATGCTCACCCCATGTGTTCGAGTGCCGAGTGCTGCAGATTCTGGATCTGCTGCTGCTGCCAGCTCGTCATCGATCCCAGACCAGAACCTCCAAACCCAGACAGAGAGGACAGGTCTCCGCCCAGGGAGAACTCTGAGAGACACAAACACACACACATTAATCAGATCCTTCATGAGGCAGTCTACAATCTGCTGCAGGTGTGTGTTCACGCTTTACTCACCTGTGCCGTAGGAGGAGGAGAGAGAGGACGGATACCCCCCCCATCCCCTGACCCGGCAGAGTCTGAGCAGAGAGGGACTGGGCGGGAGTGGACAGAGTCTGAGCCGTCTGAGAGTGGTTTATTCTCTGGTTCTGCAGAGGGGAGACACATTCATCAGATGTTACACGCTTACACACGCTGAGAAATCCTACGGTGGCCCAGAGGTCAACTGCAAAAACATTTCCTGCAATGCAAAACCTTTTAGAGAAACGCAAAAACTTAATGAAACACAAACATTGAATGAAACCCGAAACATTTAATGCACGCCCCCGTGAACAGAGTCTATAGTCCTCCAGGTGGGTGGAAACCAAAACCCACCTGTAGCTCATCCTTGCATGTCGTTCCCCACTCTCTCCCTCTCTCACTGATTTCTGACTCTATGAAATTGTTCTATCTCTAAAATTAAAGAATAAAAAAGCCCCAGAATAAAACTTAAAAAATATATACATATACTGTATATGTTTCGTTTACTGAAACACATTTCTTCATGATATTCAAACATTTTCCTGAAATGCAAAAAGATACTCACCAGCATGAGATCAAAATCCTCACACTGCAGCGCAGCGTTAAAGCAGAGCGAGTTTTCATGCATGAATAAAAGCAGCACGGAGAAACGAACATTTACAGTACGAGACAAAGAAACAAAAAGACGATATCTGATGAGTGAAGGTGTGAAAGACGACTCACGATGGCGGGCATGTTGCTGCACTTGTTGGAGGGGGGCATCAGGGTCCTCAGGTCGGGTTTGCGGCTCAGGTTCATGTGAGGAGGACTCTTCTCCTGCAGGTTCTTAGAGACTCCTCCAGGAGAGAGGAGGCCGGGGGAGGAGCAGTGACTGCTGTAGCTGCCGTTCACTGAGGAAGAACACAGGACCGGGGTCACGTTAACGTGAGACTTTAATATCTTTATATATTTACATGGTCTGGGTGAATACTCAATTCTGATTGGCTGAAGGGTGTCACATGGGTGTTTTTTATGGTCACTGCATGTGTGTGTCAGGCTGAAAGAATACAACAAGGTTTCAGACGTACCGACGCTGGAGACCACCGAGCCGGGCAGCTCTGACCCCATCAGTCCTGCACACACAAGATAAGAACACGAACACACACGCAAACACACCGAAGGTCAGAAACACCGATGCAGATAATAGTTGTTTATTAACGGATCATGTTCTCATCTACACACCTGCGTTTCCACCACTGGAGGGTCTCTGGGGGGACATGCTGTTCCTCTGCAGGGACTGGTGTGTGTGAGAGACGGGCAGCAGGTTGTGGTTGGTGAGGCCACAGCCGACGGCAGGGTGAGAGTACAGCAGGCCGCCGGGGTTACCGCCGGAGAGGGAGACCCCCATGTCGTAGTTAGAGGGAGGCAGACCCTGCTGGACGGAGCAGGAGGAGAAACAGCTGGTTAACATCAGCGCGTCACGATGTCGGAACTCTGAACTTCCCCCTGAGGTGAGAACTTACGCAGAGTCTCTGTCTGTTGATCATCAGGTCGATGTCCTCGTTGATTTTTCGGTATTTGTCGTCGGACTCGGGGCTCTGACCGGCCGAGTCGTCGGCCTCAATGTCTGGACTGTCGCAGCCGTTTAAACCTTTCTTACGCAGAGTCTGTGTGGAAGCAGAACCAGAATCAGGATTATCACAAACGAGGAAAACCAGAATCAGGATTGTTACAAACGAGGAAAACCAGAATCAGGATTGTTACAAACGAGGAGATTTTTTGAGTGTTTTTGGTGCAAAAACAACAAAAACAGGGACGTGGAGTAAAAAGGAGAGAGCTATAAAACAGCAGAACTACGACTTTCGGGAAACCTCTGAACAGAGTAACATGAAATAAACACAGAAAAGGACACATTTATTTATTTGAAACTTTTGTTGGTTCCAGCTTCTCAGATGTGCTGATTTTCTTTTTCTTTTGAATGAAATGACAAAAAAATATCTAAACAAGACAGAAGGAGACTAAAAACCTTCGCATGAATCTGCTGTACACTCAAAACAAAAACATGTAATGTCCATTTTTAACCACAAGAGGGCACTGTGTGAGTAGAAATCCCATGGTTACAACCCATCATCATCATCATGCACTCACTGCTGAAGTCACACAGCTGAGCATTAACTAACGTATCACTCCAGCTTTAGACATACGTTAACTATTTCTAATACTTAAAAAAAAAAAAGTGATTTTCTTGCTTATAAGCTCTTAAAAGGGAGTCAGAGAAAACTGAGCCGTATTGTCAGACACTTATCAAGTCTACATGACAAAAAGTTTTGGAAGTGCTCCACTGGTTTGTGATCTAATCGACTTACATCGATTAAAAGTTCTTGTTCTTGTCGACTGACTGGCTTAAGTCATCAAGTGTTTCAGAACAGAAAGAGCTCTTTTCAAAGCCACCAAACCCCATTGACAAAAACGTCAATTTAACTTCTCAGGTCAGGGGAGTTTGTGTTCTACTGCAGCCGTGACAGGTTGGTTTGTTTTGTGTTCTTGTGACTCTGTGGAGTTATAAACGCTTAGTTTGGATCCAACAAGTTGTTTCTGAACACAAGAAAAACAATTTATATACGCAGCAGTGAAATATTTCACCCTGAGTCCTGCTGGGTAAAATTTCTGTGTTTGTCAACGGACTTGGAAACGGCGGATGTAACGACGACTTCTGGTTTCTTTACTTCTTAACGAAGAGGTCGGTCTTTGCAGGGATCAGTTCAGGAACTGTAACACTGAGTAATTGTACAACGTAGTACTTTAACTCAAGTAGATCTCACAGTACTTCTTTCTCAACAGTCTGTGTGTGTGTGTGTGTGTGTGTGTGTGTTGTACAGTATGTGGTTGGTTTGGCTCGCAGTCTCCTGCTTCAGCACTTCACAGCCCATTAGTCCAGTCTATCACTGGATGACTGCAAAATGCACACACACAAACACACACACATACACACACACTGGACTACACACACACACACACACACACACACACTGGACTACACACACACACACACACACACACACACACACACACACACACACTGGACTACACACACACACACACACTGGACTACACACACACACACACACACACACACACACACACACACACACACACTGGACTACACACACACACACACACACACACACACACACACACTGGACTCAGCGGTTGGCCCAGTGCAGCTATTCCACTCATCCCAGTCATGTCCACCTGTTTGGCTGTGGAGAGAAGGAGTGGGGGTCTGAGAGGAGGGGAGAGGGGAGTGGGAGGGAAGGGGAGGAGGAGGGTGAGGCAGCCGCCACCAATACTCGCCAGGCGACCGGAGGGATGGCCGTAGAAGGCTATTTTTTGCTCCGCGGCGGCTCTCGTCACTCCCATCCCTCCCTCGCAATCTGTCAATCTGGCTCGTCTATTAAAACATAAAACCGACTCCAGCAGCCCACTTTCCCCTCTTCAAACACACACACACACACACACACACACGCACGCACACACACACACACACTCAACATCACCAGAATACACCCACTGCATCCTTTTTCAATAAAACGAGCTGGTTTGGGTAACCTCCTCAGTGCAGCCTGGAATAGATCGTTCCTTTAAACCCACAATAATGGACGTTTTTCTTTTTCACTTCTTTGCAGCTGCAACAAACGGAGAACGCAACATCAATTTACGAGCCTCTTTTAAATTAATTATTCAGTACTTTATTAACAGAACCACCAGCTACAAGTCCCAAACTCTCCCTCTGTTTGCTCTGTTTTTAGTCTCCACCACCTCTTCAAATACTCAAATACACACGCCGTCAGAAACGCACACACACACACACACACACACACACACACACACACACACACACACACACACACACACACACACACACACACACACACACACACACACAAACACACACACACACACACACACACACACACACACACACACACACACACACACACACACACACACACACACACACACACTCAGCTTCATCGACAAACACGAGCTAACTACCAGATAAATCCGAACAAATATTTCCTGCCAACGTTTCCCTCGTTCATATCTTTGGTGATCGAAGGTGGAAGACACATCAAACAGAAATGCATGATGTTACCATGGCGATATCAGACGCAATCAGGGGGGGAAAAAGGTGAGAAGTCGGAGAATGGGCTCGTGGCTCTGCTCTCACTGTGTTGAGTGTGCGCGGTCGTACGACAATGATTTTAAAACATTTTAGAAATTCATGTGACCGGTCAGGAGCCTGACGAGTAGAAGATGAACATATCCCCTCCTATGTGAAGTCGGATAACAACAGAAGAAGAAGTTCAATCAGAACAAAAGGGCTGATCTTTGAAACAACCGGACTCAGAAGAACAAAGGTGTAAACAGCTGATGTTCACAAAATCACAAAACTAGTCAGCACTAAAATATGTCCCAGTTTGTTTAGCTGGACCGTCAGATAAACACAGAGGAACAGAAAACAACTAATCTGTCTCTGAAACGTTCAAACTGAACTGGAGTCAGTAGTCTTTGTACGAGTGGTCAGAAATGTGTGTGTGTCAGGGTGTGTGTGTGTCGGGGTGTGTGTGTGTGTGTGTCGGGGTGTGTGTGTGTGTGTCAGGGTGTGTGTTTGTGTCGGGGTGTGTGTGTGTGTGTGTGTGTCGGGGTGTGTGTTTGTGTCGGGATGTGTGTGTGTGTGTGTGTGTGTGTCAGGGTGTCAGGGTGTGTGTATGTGTGTGTGTCGGGGTGTGTGTGTGTGTGTGTGTGTGTCAAGGTGTGTGTGTGTGTCGGGATGTGTGTGTGTGTCAGGGTGTGTGTGTGTGTGTGTGTCGGGATGTGTGTGTGTGTCAGGGTGTGTGTGTGTGTGTGTCGGGGCGTGTGTGTGTGTGTGTCGGGAAGTGTGTGTCGGGGTGTGTGTGTGGCAGGTGGTTTGAACAGCTTCCTGGAGACAGCTGAGGAGGGCGGAGGAAGATGCCATAATATCACGTCTCCCCCTCCTGCTCCTCCCAAACCCATCCACACCTCCGCCCGCTCTGCTTTACTTTCCATCGATTTCTGTTTCTTCTTTTTTTACAGTCCAGTTCCTTCCACTGGACTCTTTTTCGTGGGTGGTCTCCTCCTCCTCCTCCTCCTTCGTCTTCACCACATCTGATGATGCTCTCAGGAGTACATGTGTGCAGCAGTGTACAAACAACTCACTGTGTAAATACAGAACTAGAGTAAAAGTCCTGCTCTGTGTTGCACCAGTCGTCGCCTCGTTGAACGTCATCTCTAATTCAGGAAGGAGTTTACACTCCAACATTTAAGCTGTGTCACCAGTAGGGCTGTCAATTCTGATTTTAATATCAAACATTCATTCGAAGATGGGGGAGGAAGCTCACTGTAATGAACCATTCGAATTAAAAAATTAAGTCTATCAGCGCATCAGGCCGTCTGAGGTAGTTTGCAATTTGATCCAGGAGAGGCCGCTCTTCAGCGTCCAATCATAGAGGACTGTTAAATGACATTATATTGTAGTGGCAGATTTCATGAGATCAGATCATAAATATGATGAAGCATGATCAACCAGAGGCCTGACTCAGGCTGACTCTGAAGTTCCTCGCAGTCAAACAAGACCTTAAGGTAAACAAACATGGAGGACGACGGGCAGGAAGTCATTGTGAACATTTTTGCTTTGAGTTGGAGGTGAGTGAAATTTGAGTTGCTGCGTTCGTTGTTCTTCCTTCATTAAGTCAGCTCTCTTCCCAAATCGGGCGGCTATTGTTTAATTCATGTGACAATCCATGAAGAGCGTGCTCGTCTGTCCTCGGGGTTCCCCCCCCCCCCACACACACACAACAGGACATCAGATTGGACATATTAAACATGGAGACACTGAGGATGTTTATCCATGGTGACAAGACAGTTGTTAGAGTCAGAAACCGGAGTAGGGAATGACGTTCAGGACAGAAGCTACAGGTCAGATTTGAACCCGCTCTGTACATGGGGCGTGTGCACTAACAAAGTAACTGCTAGGCTACCAGCGCCCCAGGAAACATTACTTTTAATAAAAGAAAGGTTCAATGGAAAACCTGTCTTCATCCTCTAAACAATCACCAGAGGAAAACTAAAAACCTACAAACAGCTCGCCTCCTCCACGGTGACGACATCCAAACTGGACCGGTCAGAGGGGAGAAGAGGAACGAAAGAAAAAGGAGAAGAAGAAGAAACAAGACGAAGAAGAAGAAGAAGAGGAGGAGGAGGAGGTTGTGGGGAACTAAGACTCTCTTACTCAGCCTTTAGTTGCCTCTCTTCCTCCTCTTTATTTTCCTCCAGCGGCTCACACACACACACACACACACACACACACACACACACACACACACACACACACACTCACTCACTCACAGCCCCGTCATGGCTATTCTTAGCTCTGTTCTGGGCTATTTTTAGACCACTACCGGTTTCCAGCCATTTAGATGGGAGGGATCGCAGCCAACACAAAGGAACCGGACTAACTCTGCGAGCATATGTGAGCGTCACAGTGTGTGCGTATGTGTGTGTGTCAGTGCTGAAAACTTCATCTGTTTCTAATCTAACACACACACGCACGCACATCAGAGCGGCAAAACAAGGTTAACGGAGCAAAAGTGAGGAATGCAGAACTCCTCCGAGTTAAAAATAGCTGCAAAGTTCCCAGGCTAAATGAACAAATACAATAAGCTGAGTTATCATGTAGCCTGCACACACACACACACACACACACACACACACACACACACACACACACACACACACACACACACACACACACACACACACACACACACACACACACACACACACACACACACACACACAGGGGCAACATGCCAACCCGCCACATGAGGGGAAAAAAAATAGATGACCCAAACAAAGGAGCCTCTCTTCCAATGAATTCCTCTGTGGCAGATTTTTCCTGGGTGCAGGTCTTCTTCACAGCTTGGTGCTCTCACTATCACACAACCCTCACACACTCATGAATCCCTCAGTAAAACAAACTGCACGAATCATCCTTTAAGTCATTATGCAAGCTGAGCAATGACTGTTTGCCTCTCTCCAGCCTCTCAGTGGAGAGCAGTTTGGTGTTTTTCTTTGTCTGACGTTATGGAAAACTGGGTTCCTTTGAGCTGACTGAGAGCCAGAAAACAACACCGGTCTGAAGACGACAATTCACAGACATGTTAGCACGATCTCCTGAGTCTACTTGAGGAAATAATGGCCTTAAAACTACGATTTTGGTTTATTGACTTTTAGAATCCTTGTTGTTAGTCTGCTCAGACTCTAGGAGTCTGTTGCCCAGGGACAACAGATGGAAATTAGCTAGTTAGCTAAATCTGGTACAAAGCATCTCTTCTCTTCTGAGACTAATGTTTTTTTGTACAATGTCCCTGATTCAAATAAACTAAACTAATAATTTTTTTTAAAAATCGAGAAATAACATCCCGATAAGCACAGGGAGAATATTTCTAATGCAGAGTTTAGCAGGTTTTTTTTTGTTTTTATGGCACAATAACACCTTACATTTTAAAGGTCACATATTCTCCTCCTCTTCAGTGTAAATAAGTCTCAGAGCTCCACAAAAAATGTCTGTGAAGTGTCTTGTTCTAAATCCACTCTGATCCTGTATTTAATCATGCCTATAAACCCCTCTATTTCAGCCCTGCTCAGAACAGGCTGTTTCTGTGTCTGTAGCTTTACATGTAAATGAGCTGTGTCTGACCACGCCCCTCTCTGGAAGGACTCGGGTGGCTCAGGCTTTCTCGCTCCATGCCCTTAAACGACTTGCAGATTTTAATTTGGGTGTTCATTACGTCTCTCTTTGATCCTGTGTGACCTCTCTGTGTGTGTTTGTGCACATGGCGCTAAAAGGGGAGTTTTCCATGCTCATTAGGAAATACATTCACCCCCTCCCCACTTTAAGGCCCACTCTCTTCTGATTGGCCAGCTCTCTGGAAGCCTTCAGGGGGGGCCGAACGCTGCAGGGCTGCCAGGGGAGGGCTGCTCTCCAGGTCTGGGAGAAGAGAGTTTATGTGAGAAGTTTCAACGGCTTACGTAGAGGCTTGAAGCCGTCTGGTGAAATTCTTGGTTTCATATGGCGTGATTAGCAGAACGAGCTGTTTAGTGCCCCCTGCAGACTCATCCTGGGATTACTCCAACATACATTTACCTCATGATCTGAAACTTTGACCACGTTTAGTTTGGACATCCAGCATCCTTATACGAGTTTAAAATGGAGATCAGCAGAATAGATCAACTTTAAGAAACATTATTAAGAAGATGTTGAATGAGGTCTGTTGACTCCAGCGTTGAACCTCACTCATACACAAACATCAGAAACACACACACATCTATCTCCTCATCTAAAACGTTGAAGTGCTCCTTTAAACTTCAGCCTCAGAGGCTCTGCTTCCTCTCTGGCACAGCCGCTGTGACCTTGGCACTGTAGCGTGCCATGTGTTGTTGTTTTACCCTCAGAGGTTACACATGTTTCTCAGAGACTTCTATCCGTCTCATCCTCCATTCAGAGAGCTGCAGATTAAACCTGCTGCGCTGGCCACCGGTCAAAAGTTAAACACGGGAATCCCTACAGCCATGTGTGCCAACAACACAAGTCCCTCAAGTCCCTCTCACCTGATCACACACGCTTCTTCTTCAGCGTTTTACTTTTGGGTTCAAGCTTCTCATACGTGCACACTTCATATATTTACACTTTTCTTTAAACATGACTCTTACAGATGTTGAATTGGAGCATTTTCACTATTTTTGGACATTTTTAGGCGATGTGAATCACTGACAATGACGTACCATCACCTGTTTTCTAATTTTAGCAGCACTCCTGTTTGATTTGGAAACTTCTGCAGGAATGTGACCACCCATTAAACATTTAAAAGCTGTGAGTTATGTCAACGAAACAATGGGAGGAGAAATGTTGGAAAGGTTGATGTAAAGCAGAAGTTTGGGACGCATTATGGGAGTAAAAATGTAGAAAATAAAGTGACGTTTATAGACTGTATATCATGACGTAAAAGCACGATAGAGATAGAACGATGAGGGGGAATAACCAAAGCAGTGAATATGTCACGAGGTGAACGTGGCTGCAGGGAGCGGCTGTGAATGACCCAGCTGGTTTGCAGCGTGTGGATTCTCTGCTGAGATGAAGAAGAGGCCGCCGGGCGGATTAGAGTAACGAGCTAAACTGGATTGCGGTAGATTACGGAGGATTACAGAGCGTGTAAGCCCGATTCTGACGGGGCCGGCCAAGAGTCCATTTGGTGGGCCGCGTGGAGGGAAAAGCTCAGGTACAAACACACACAGGATGTACATGTGCACACACACACACACACACGGGGGGGGGGGGGGGGGGGGGGGGCACACACTGGTCTCGAGCCCTGCAGATTCTTCATTTCATGTTTGAGGTTTACACACGTTGGACTCGCCTAAAGTGTTTCGTTTCATAATTAATGATCCTAAAATCTCATCCATGTTTGAGTGTTTCTGAAAGATGCTCTCAGATCTCACTCAGGACGGACATGAGGAAGAAAAAGCTGGCGTCTCCGTCGATGCAGCAGCTGCAGACTCGACCTGATCCTTGACTCCTGACAGATCCAGTTTGACCTTGTTGACATGTCGTGCTTAGCCAGGGTCTACTGTGAGTGTGTGTGTGCGTGTGTGTGTGTGTGTGTGTGTGTGTGTGTGTTTGCATGTGTCCAGCAGGTATACACACTTGCTATTGTGTTTTCCTAACACTGTTACATAAGTGGAGGCAGGCCAAGGTTCAGTGTAGTGCAAAAAGCTGTGAAAATAAAGCTCTCCATCAGAACCTGAAACCTGAAGTTTGATTCCAGGACCTAACAGATCAACTTTAACAAACACTAAATTACAGTTTGGACATGACCTCTAGGTTTACTATACATTACCTATGGACGTGCACTTATGGAGAGATGTCAGAGTGAGGGGGCTGCACAAAACCTGAATCTTGATGACCTTTGTCCGACTATCAAGGATTCACAATTGAGAAGCTGGAACCACAGATGCTTGTACCCATCTACCCCTAATTATCCCATCATTGACTGATCAATTCATCGTAAAGGTTCACAGCTCCGACCCTGACCTTCCACCAGATACGTGTTCATTGTGTGTCAGCTCCGCTCCGTTACGGCTCCGTGCTCCCTCGTCAGTCAACACCAACAGGGTGCGTTCTCAGAGCGCAGCACGGAGCAGCACCGCCGGACAGCTTGAGTCCGGAGATCAAGGAGTTCCCGCGGTAATTACAGAATACGATGTATTTAAAACCTTATAAAAACACTTATAAACAAATCAACAAACACTCATAAGGTCATTGTTCTGAACTGTCAAAATTGAGTGTTTTATTTTGAAAAGAAAACCGGATCTTTAAATGTTGTTCTGGTGTCTGACTTCCTGTCCTGCTCAATCTGCTCTGTGGTAAATTGATGCACCGTGTTCTGGCATCCTGCAGAAGTAGAAGCCTTGTTTATCTGCTGCAGAGGACTCCAGACTGACGGAGCTGAGACGCAGCGGAGCCAGTGGAAGCACACACATCAAATAAAGTAAAAACCTCTGCTGCCCTAAAAGAGCGAGACAGAGCGAACATGTATCTGGTGAACTTTAGCAGTAACGCCATCATGTGTTCTGTGTATTCATGTGTGTGGGTCTGTTAACTCACGTCCACGATGTCCGAGTTGGTCCGGCTCTCGTGCGGCTCGTTGTATTCGGTGTACTTGAGCAGAACTTTGTCCATGTCGGTACTGGCGTACTGAAACAGCTTGTTGGTGCTGTTGAAGATGATGAGGGCGATCTCGCAGTCACACAGCACGCTCAGCTCGTACGCCTTCTTCATCAGACCAAACTTACGCTTGGTGAACGTCACCTGGAGAGAAAAAAAGAAGAACACGTTAAAGGTGAGGAGGTTTTCTGTTTCATACCGTCTACAGTTTGAATGCTCTCGTTCATGAGCGAGAATCATCATGAGACAATTAGCACTTTATTGTAAATGCCTTAAACGCACAGGATGTAAACCCACCACCAGGGGGCTCTCAATCAAAACAATGACAAAAGATGAGGTCGAGGCTGGCGGGGAATCATGGGAGTTTGCTCTGCTCCGTTCTCTGCGAGCCTGAGACCACTAATGTCTGAAATGCCGTAAACTGTTGAACATTTTCTACTTGAATAAAGCGAGAAACCGCCGGTAGCCAAGTGGTTATGTCACGCGCCCCACGTACAGAGGCTGTAGTCCTCGCCGCAGTGGGTTCAGATCCGACCCAGGCCCTTTGCTGCATGTCATCACCTTCTTTCTCTCCTCACAACACTTCCTGTCTCTCTTCAGCTGTCCTCTCCAATAAAAGCAAAAAGGCCCAAAAAATATCTTCAAAAATAAAAAAAAAGCGAGAAAAAAAAAAAGAGTGCACCTGAGATGTTTGCAGTGATCCCTCATTGCACAGGAAGAGACTACGGTAAACACAGAGGGTCGAAGTTCAAGCAGGAAGTCGGTCTGTGATGGATGTTAGTAGAACGTGGACTGTTCACCTTTATTAATCTGAGTTGAGTTTAATCAGTTTATTTAAGACTGTGTTTGCTCCCGTCAGGACGTTTCGTGACTTTATTTAAAGATATTATTTTTCGTTCATTTTGCTTTTATTAGAGAGGACAACTGGAGAGAGACAGGAAATGTTAGGAGGAGAGGGTAGGGGATGACATGCAGCAAAGGGCCAAGGGCCGATTCAAACCCACGGCTGCTGCGACAAGGACTACAGCTTCTGTACATTTCTGTACATCATAATTCTGTGACTGAAACAGAGGAACTTACAAACACACGCTTCAGGGTAACACACAGTCCAGATGAGGACTGTGACGCGGTCAGACGTGCGCCGCTGTTTCAAGGGTCAGGAAGCACATGTGCCTGCATTTCCTGTCATAACAGGAAGAGAACCCCTCCCCCAGACAAGACTCAAGTGTGTAAGTGTGTGTGTGTGTGTGTGTGTGTGTGTGTGTGCGTGCGTGCGTGCGTGCGTGTGTTCACGAGTGTGAAAATGCAGCTGAGCCTCATTGACCGCTCTCATCTCTTCTTATCGTCTGCCGTTGGTGGACTCAGCTTGTGAAGAACATTTGACCTGAAACCACATTTAGTTTGGACGTCCAGCATTGTTACACTATATGAGAGATCAGGGATCAGCAGAATAAGTTCAAACTCTTTCAACTTTTCAGAAAGGCGCTGTTGACATCAGCAACGCTCTTTTTGACAACTCTGATATTCCACTTACTGATGTCCTATGACTTACTGTGTGGAAGTATTCGCTAACACATATAAAACCTTTATTCTTTTTCAAGGTTATTCCACTCTTTCCTCTTTTGGTTTCAAGATAAAACAGATTCAGAGGTGACATGTTAAGAATCTGCTCCCACGGTCCCACATGATGTAAAGACGTGAGCTCTCTGATCATCTTGAGACAACGTGGCAATCATTTCAACATTTTAACGCCAGTAGGAATCCCTTTAGTGAATGCACAGAGACCAAAAAGATGAAAGAGCTCGATCTCAGTTCAGACAAAGAGAAACGCTCTCACAGCTTTGTGGAGGTCGGTCCATTCATGTGTAGCGAGTTTGCAGCTAATGTGTAGTTGGTTCAGTTTGTATGCAAATCAGCAGATATTCAAATTCTTGCAAACGACATGCAGAGAAGGTATTCAGCGGTGTCTGTCTTCAGAGCGGATACTTTTAGTGGGATAGACGTGCTGAACATCAAGCTTCTCTAACTTCTGCTGCGTCCGTGTTAATCTGATGACGCAGACTCGTGTCCACCATGTCTGACAGGTGTTTAACTCTGCGTTACACTTACGTGTCTGTTTCGTTCATCCATAATCCGAGCTATCTGAATCTTTTTTCTCCCCATCTTGGCTATTTTGTCTGTTTCTCCTTTTTCTTCTTCTCTTCTGACTCCTTCCGTCGACTTCCGCTCCTCACAGTTTCTCACTTTTCAGTCCCAATCTGCTGGCTCCTGCAAAATCACAAACAGATCATGAGTGTTACAGAGCAAAGCATCTCTCACACACACGCGCAAACACACACACGTCTGCACACACACACATCCTCACATGGACAACAGGAAGAGGTTAAACTGGTTTCAGGGTTCTGTCACACCTGAAGAGGTGGCGTGTCAACATCGACACATTTCCACGGCGATGGATCGTAAACAGAAACATGTATGAACACAGCGTTTAATTAGGAGATGCCGGATTGCGTGTGGGTATCATGTCATGTTAAAACGCAGAGTTTAACCGCCATGCACGCACAGACAGGCTGCATCTGATCTGTCTGCATGCTCGTCCCGTATCCCCCCGACACACCCAGACACACGGCTTCCTTTAGGGGGTAACTGTACCCTGAGGAGGAAGTGAAACACACAAGCTGGGCTCCATCACACGTGGACTAAACAACATCTGCAGGTTCAAGAAAACCACATTGAGGGACAGGATTTAGTCTTTACCTCTCGCCTGAAGCTTAGACGGGAGCAGCAAGCCGGAAAGATTTCAACTGGATACATTTCAAACAAAAAGAAAGGGTTAAACAGAGACAGAAAGAGAGCTCAGAGACGACCTAATACGTGTTGTAAAGCTGAATGAATAAAAAAGTGAATAAATTAGAATAAAAGGCTAATTGATGATCACTGACGTTAAGATCTGATGAAAGTTTTAAGTTGTTGTTGTTTTTTAAGGTGTCTGACGCTTGAAACGTTAATTTGACGTTTTACTTTGAAGCAAACAAACATGCCTGTTATTTAAGGAACTTTGTTTAAAACAGGAAGTAGAAGCGACATTAGCTCTGAAGATTTGAACCTCAGAGAGCCACGTCTGTTGACATTACACCGAGAGGTTAAGCTGTCTGAAGAAGAGGAGGTGAAACGATCGAGGACGAGGGAAACAACACGAAGGGCCGCTTACAGCCGTTTGTACACTTTTTATTTAAGGAGGAAATCTCAACATCTCTATCTTTGTCTGTGGAAAGTGTAACTAAACGAATCATTGGATGTGATTTAATGTCTGACTCCATGCCCTGTCTTTCCAATATGCAGTGTGTTCTCTACATGACTGAAACATGAAGTCCGTCTGATGTTCTGCACTCAGCGGCGACGGTTTCACAAGAACTTAGAGCTGCATGTGTGAACGCAAATATCCAAATGTTTCACTCTGACTTTACCCTCTTTGTCCCCTGGTTCATGCTCCGTGTTAAGTTCAGATGTAGCTGATGTGAGAACGCAGCAGGATATTATCAGGAGAATTCACCTCGAGCAAGTGGGAGGGGGTGGTGACGTTTATTCCCTGTGATCGCTGCACGACCATAGATTTCTGTTCTCCAGTATGTTCTTCATGTCAAACTAACTTTTAAGTTCAGAGGGACACTTGTTACTTTGATACTCTGAGAACATTTCAGCCGTGACTGTCAGACTTTGACTGCAGGAAACAAGTTTAATCAGCTCTTCTACTTTTACCTGAGTCATTTTAATTTAAGCACTTTACTTATACTTTGATACAAAGTGTGTGTACTCTTTCCCGCTCTGGCCTCCGGCCGTCCTCTCTGCTGAAACGTGACGTTGTGTCCATCACCGGTTTCATTCTGAACCTTTTGTTAATCTCTTGTGTGCCATACGGCCTGAAACACAGGACGAGAGCTTAGAGAGCACAAAGAAGTGACAAAATGTGCAGCACTGTCAGTGCATGTGTGTGCAGGTGTGTGTGCGCGCGTGTGTGTGCCATGTGACCTGTGAGTCGCTCCTGAAGTGGAGCTTAAGAGCTTGGGTCGCCGAGTTAACTGGATGTTCACACACGCTGAGACAGACGCACACAAACACACACGGCAGGTTTTCTTGACAGCCGGGTCGCTGTCATCACAGCGGGTTGACGGTTCACAGAAAGAGAGAGAGAGAGAGAGAGAGAAGGCGTGCTCACTCGTTCACACTCAGGTGGTGCCAGCCCTCAGGCACACGGGAGGAAACGGAGAATGAAATTGGGATTCGTGAAGACGTAAGAGGATGACGCAGGTGTGCTGCTCTGAACAAAAAGAGACGAGATAATGACCGCGGCGCTCCTTTCAAGTCCAAACAGCTCCTCCAATGTTCCTCTTTTCATTCATCTTCATCATCCTCATCATCGTTAGTTATTAACAGTAACATTATCTAAAACCAGAGCAGCGATTGTTCTCACCTTTCACAGATTCATAGTAAGATATCCAACCGTGACTTTATGAATATCTTGTTTTATTCGACCAATCGGCCAAAACACGGAAACATTCAGTTCACTTCGATTTAAAACATCTTTGCATTTCAGGAGCTTTAAACTACACGTGTTGCTGCTGGAGCTTTTTGAAGCCTGTCATTCTCCGTGTGGTGGCTGGACGTTGGCGAACCTTACTCTGCTTCTTTGGCACTGACCTGAATTTCCCCTGACAAGACGAGACGTTGTGTTTCCTGTGTGTAAACGGCTGTATGAAATCGGTATCACGAATCAGAGAGAATAGAAACAGGTGTCTGCATCGTCTTTTTCAAGAGTCTAAGGCCTTGTTCACGCCAACAATGCCAACCAAACCTTTTGTTGTGTTTTGGCTGTTTGTTGCCACGACAACAGCATTTTGGGTGCCTCTAAACAGGTTCCAGAGTTCAAACTTGTGAAAACAGCAGCGTCTGTCATCGTGTAAACTGGCAATATGCAGTGCTTTCTGCACGTGTGCAGTACGGTTCCAGTCAGTCGCCATGCACGAATAGGTCGATTATAACAACATTGGCGCTGAGTTCTGTTTGAGCTCCTCGTCACTGCTCACTCTTTTAAATTTAACAACGCTTCTCCAGCATTCTCCAACACTTATCTTGAAATGTTCTCGCCACCTCATCGTCGGTCCACACAAACGTTCGCGTTGTGTTTACACCTGATGGCTCTGAAGGCGTTTGTAGTCGTTTTATCAGATCTATGAGCTAGTGTTGAAGTCAAGACCACACTAACCGAGACCAAGACAGGAGCAAGACCTTAAGGGAGCGCAACTGTCCAAGACCATAAAATCAATAAAAAATCATCATCTTGAGTGCAGGCGGTGTGTCACTCACTTAGACTGTAAAAATCAAACTACAAATTAATTGAAGTTAGTCGTTCTTTTAGAAAGAGGCGTTTTCCTTCTAATCACAGTAATGACGTGGAAAAATAGCCGATCAGTGGTGGTGGAGTCCGTTCAGTCTGAGACCGAGACAAGACCGAGTTAAAATGCTTTGATTCCAAGACCAGACCGATTTAGAGTACTACAACACTACTGTGAGCAAAGTGGTTCTAAAAAGGCTGCCGTCTGAATGCAGAACTTTTTTGAAAATTGTGACGGCCCTCCTGCTAGTGGTTCCTGTTCAGGTAGATGTGACCTTAATTCTGCCCAACAACGACCTGACTCAAACAGAATTAGAAGCATTATCCCAAAGTCTCTTTTTCATAGTTTTAAAAACACCAGATACGAGAGGATGCTCAGCCTCAACATGAGCTCAGGGAACAGAGGATGAAAACACATTTAGTGTAACCGACATGGACTCAAAGTTATGACTCACCCAGCACTGATATTAATGATCAGCCTGGTGTTATACTTTATTTTTCATGTAGCCAACAAATTTAGTCAAAACACCCAAACCAACGTGTTGTTCCTACAAAGACCCTCGAGCAAATCTCTCAAAGCCTCCATCACTTTCTGCTCCTCCTTTGAAAGCACACCAATGTGTTAATGAGGGGAAGAATGAGGAAACAGTGGAAGAAAACAACAACACATGTGCTGAACAATGCCGACAATGAAGCCTGAACAAAGAGACGTCACAGTGAGCTCTTCATGCTGCTAACAAGTGGTGTGTGAGCATCTTCTTCCCCTGTGCCAAAGAGCTCCATTGTTAAGAAACTATTAAAAACATGCCAATCAGTTACGCTGCTGTAGAGCCGACTGTGTGAAATGTTCCTTCGTCACCATGAACACTTTAACCGCATAACGATCCTTAATCCTTTAACCCATAACACCTCGTACAGTAGGTCGGTCGTTAATCGTCTCTAAGATGACCCACAGGAGTCATTCCTCAAACAGGCTAAGCTGCCTCATATTTGTACTAGACAAAAATCATGTTTTCAGGTCCAGTTAGTAAGATGTGTAGAGACTGAAATGATAAAGTGACCTTACTATATGATCAGACATTAAGGAAACATGCTATGTTGAAGTGCTGGCTTCTCTGACAACAATGCAGCAGCCAGTATGTCCTCCTTCTAACTTTAGATTCTGGTCCTGAATGGTCTGGATTTGTTTGGACCAGAGAAGGTAGGCGGTTTTAAGGCACCCCCACACGGCCGTTTTGGACGCCCCTCGGTTTGCCAGATATGAGACCAGTTATCAGGTCAAACCAACAGGTGTTGCAGCGATGGAAGCGGGTAAGAGAACTGGTCCAGATAGAAGTGATTGTACCCGACCTAAAAAGCCTCTGCATGTTTCTAATAAGCTCCACGAGCAGAAACGTGCTCAAACTAGGATCAATATTGGAGATGCTTTTGAAAAATGGAGAGAGGTTAGAACGCAGAAAGGTTTACAGACCGATGCAGAGCTGGCTAAACACTGAAGCTTCAGTGTCCACCACATGGCAACCTGCGTGAGCATCCACTCTAGAGAGGAGGGGGCGGGGGGAGACAGCTCTCTACAATGTTTAGAATTTTGACTGCAGTACCCATTTTAAACACTAGGTGTCAGAGTCACAGACTGCTCCTTTAACACTTTGTTCACTGAAGGTTGGAGCCACTTACTGTCAGCTGCATTCACACTGCAGGCAAAAGTGACCTGAATCTGATTCTTTGCTCCTTTGTGACATAGGTCTGATTGTTTTATGAGTCTGAAAAGCACACGTCACGTGGAATCTGATCTTTTCAAATCAGATTCGGGCCACTTTCATGTGGATCCAAATCAGATACAGGTCAGGCGTTTAACAATGCAACCTCGTCTGAGCAGACAGGTAGGAATGCATGCGACTTTGTCAGATCAGCCACACCCCTCATTACGAATACAAAAAAACTCTTCATAAATCAAAACAGTTACAAAACAAACTCACGCCTCTACAGTGTGTTGATACAGACGTGAACTATCCAGACCAAATTGTTTATTTGAAGGTAAAAATTGGCTTTTTTGAATGGGTGTGTATGTGACGTGAAGAGCTTTTGCAACCAGCCTCAAGTGGACACTCGAGGAACTGCAGTTTTTGGCATTTCTGTATTGGCTTCATTAAACACCAGAGGTCGCCTCTTGGTCCAATACTTACACATTACTGTGGTAACAGTCTCAACTTCTACTTTTAACAATTCACAGGTGTTTTTGACTTATAAACAACTATTCTGTGATGTTTTCTTTACAGAACCTCACGTTAGGAAATTACCGGCCTCTTACTCTTAATTTGATTTTAAATTGATAATGGGGAGAACAAAAACAAACTGAAGATGTCACTTTGAGCTCTGATAACTCTTCCTGACATTTAACAACTACAGCTTTAATCGATTCAAACAGAAAATGATCCGCAGATCATCAATTCGTGACAGTAGTCGTTAATTGCACCTCCTCTCTGTTATGTTCTGCTCCTTGTTTTTCCACATTAGTAATGGCTGAATATCAACTGACAGCCTCTCACATGAAGTCATAATTGATGTGTTTTTGCCACAAAAAAAAGCAAACACTTTGATTAAGTGGAGCGGCGTGATACTATCAAACTGATCTGCAGCAAGCAGCAACACGCCAGCCGGAGAGCATTACATGAATATCTAGTGTCTGAGTCACGCTGCCTGTGAGCCTACCTCGCTTCAGGAAAACAGAACAAGGATCAACACGGTTTAAATTTAGAGCTCCTGCAGACGAGCACACTCAGCATGTTGTCGTGAAAGGGAATTTTAGGCCAAACCGAGACGAGAGGTGCTGAGGGGAGATTGCATAAAACAATAAAAATCAGTGCGTGGGTGTGTTATCTGTAGGTATGATTTAATGCAGAGCTTGATCTCTTTCCAGGATGACAGCAAATCTCCACCCAGCTCACCCTCCACACGCCCACGTGCACAAACCTCCGCGCTATTTTTAGGCTCAGTGTAAAGCAGAAGGACTCCAAAAATAAAAGAATGAACTTTTTACCCCAAACAACAATACGACCGGTTTCTGGTTTCACAGACATAGAGAGCGACTGTTGAACAGAAGGAGAGATGGAAATCAGCCATCTCACGCAGTCATCAGCTGCTCCCTTGCCAACTATTTTTTAACACGCCAAACCTGCCGAGAGGGAGAGTCGGACTGTATGCTAAGGCCTGTTTGCGTATGTGATGTACATACTGTGTGTGAACGCAGCACGCAGCAGAGGGCTAATGGGCGACATGTGGCAGTGCCCTTGTATTCCTTGGCAGGACACTCTTCATGTCTCGGTGTTGGAGAGCTGGGGAGGGTGGGCAGTCGGTGGAGGGTGACGGGTGAGGGGGGAAGGGTGTTAGATCTCCTGCATGGCGACTGACACACAGGAGGTGGATGGACAGTGAATGGTCCCGTCTGGCTCTCTGTTTGCTCTTTTTTTAGACTCCAGATCGATTAACAAGGAAAGCAAAGAAACCAAAAAAACAGCTTATTTCTAAGAGGGTTTGAGTAATTAATATTATGGAGCTGTAAAAAGAAAGAAAAGTTCCACAACTTGGCAATAAAAAGTCTGAGAAAATGATTGTTACCACTCTTATGTTGGTATGCTAATTATAAAGCAGCTAGCTAACGTAGCCTAGAAATAAGACTTAGAAGCAGAGGAACACAACTGGCTAGAAGAATTAAATGGTTTTTAAAGCAGAGTTTTGAAGCCCAACGATGGTGGTGGCCATGTTAGAAATGACGACTTAATCTAACTTTTGGTCAACTCAGTAACAGGGAAAGAGGCGGACCTCAGGCCTCCTGACAAACAGCGACAACAAGCTCCCCCGTGAGTGAACTCAGCCCGCCCCTTATTATGCAAAATTATGGATAACTCTTAGCCTTTGTATAATAATACTATTAAGTCATCAAATTCATTTTAGCTTAATTTAATTTATTGGTACACTGTTCAGGTGGTGATTCTCTTTATAACTCATCCGCTTTGATTTTATGGCGGGCAAGAGTAATCTGTAATAAGGGGCATAGCTGATCTGAATGCAAGCGGGCGTGTGTAACCGATTGTCAGGAGACTTAAGCCACACCTCTGCTTTACCTCTTTGCCTGCCTCTGTATCGTCTCGTCACCGCTTGTCGTCACCTTTATCGACACTCTGTATCATCACGTAACACTCTGTAACACGTCCCTCCGTAACTTCACTCTGAATCGTCATTTCTTTACGTCTTCAAACCTCAAGTTCAGTAACCAATGGGTGACATCGCTGAGTCTACGTCCATGTTTTATACAGTCAGCGTCTACAGTAGGATGCTGTAACTTCCCGTTATCTTGTAAAAACTGTTAGCATGACTTACATTTAGCATCAATTGTGTACAATTACTCACTAACTTTCGCAAGATGACAATAGGGGTTAAAACCGTGTTTTTGCAATTTGCCATGAAGAGAAACAAAGAAGAGAAAATAACAGTAACAACAGCCCTGTTGAAATAAAGCACCATGCAGGGAAACTCAGTGTACACAGTGTTCATACATGCCAGTTAACTAACAAAGCGTCCAAATTTAGACCCGTCAAAGCCCGCTCCCTAAAGGCAAAGTGACGTCCAATGATGTTTAAGGAAGGAGATGGATTCTGTGAAACCATCAGTTCAGTGAATCGAAGGCTTCACTGTGTAAACTCGATGAACTCTGAAAGATAACACTGGTAATCTAACTTCACTCAGCTGGCACAGACTATCCTCATAATAAAACATTGTACGGTGCAAAGATCGTTTTCTTTTCATAGTCAAAACTCGTCATGGCTGTACGACCACATGACATCACAGAAACACACAGTACACAACATTTGGTGTTCTGTGTCACTCCACACACAAGCCGTCCTCTGTCGGAGACGTTGTGACTGCAGGCTACTAAACTATATATTGTGAACTTCTCTGATTACTGTGGAGGAACTGAATCCCCTTCACAGAAATGTGGGGGCTTTTTCAATAGTACGCTTAAATGTAGGCCAATTATAAAAGTGCAAAAAAGTAAAATGGTCGTGTTTAAATGTGTAAAACAAGGCAGTGAAACGAAGCTGAATATCTTTACAGCAAAAACTATGCAACGTCCCTTTTAAGGTCTCGGATGTTGAGGCAGGAAACTTGATCTACTAAATGTGGTTTGGTTAGGGATGCCCCTGAATAAGCAGTGAAGTGAGTCACTTAGTGGCACAGACACCACAACACATGCTCAGCATACGAGAACGATATTACACCGACATCTGCAACTCCTCTACAGGATCAACCTCTTTCTCCAGGACTACATGTGAGATTCTCAGACTTTGAGAACTTTTATCTCACAACGAAACAACGTTAAATCTGCTTGGGAACTTAGAACTGCAGAACATGTTTGAGAATATGTTCATTTTTAAGTTTTATAAGTATCAAAGTAATACGGCGACAGTTGTCTGTACAAACATTGGTACATGCTAACGGCTAATTCGGCATGTTCTCATAGTTAAAAATGCAAGCGTAAATAGCTTTAAATAGACCCTTTTAAAGCACACCAACAGCAGTGTGCAACCACACCATCTGGAGCAACTTGAGGCGCCGTATCTTGCCCAAGGACACTTGACATGTGGACAGGAAGAGCAGTGGATTGGACGGCCAACCCTGTGATTAGCGGCCGACCGGCTCTTCCTCCTCCTGAGCCAAAGCCGCCGTGGATTTGTAAACAATTTAGACAACAAATTAGCCAAAACATGTTCGACTTCCGCCACATTCACACAAATCAAAGACTATAAAAAATAAGTGGACGAAAAAAACCCAGACTACACCCATTGGTTTAGGGACTGCCGCTTTGGAGTCATGAATTTTACACCATTTTTGTTTTGTTTTTAAGCAAGGTTTGACCATATTCGGACAAGAGGGCGGCCATGGTAGCCCCGCCCTTAAACATAACTTGCTTTGTTGTGCATTTGGCTCTTAATGGGATCATAACTGACTAAATGAACATCACGCTGTATTGAAGAAGACCTTAATCTAAGGATTGAGATCTTAAACTTGTTAGGAAAATATTTACTGAGGGCATGAATCAACAGAGAAGTACGCTCAGTTTCTCATAAGACTTTATCACCACCAGTGGAGTCGCCCCCTGCTGGCCATCAAAAAGAAAAAAACACTACTCTTCAGAACTGGAGGATACATCAATTTCTTATAAGCGTATCAAATCCTTTTATCAAGGGAGGTATGTTTACTTAAGAAGTTGGAGGTTGCAAAACAATGACTTCAAACTCGAACGTCTACCCTGCTGGAAACTTGTGACATGAAAAAGTCACGCAGTGCCAGACTGTAAATATGAATGTTTGAAGCCTGAGTTGCGTCACCCATCTGTTCCTGCAGGTGGCGCTGGAGTCCCATCGATGGCGGTCTCCATGCTGGAAATGCTGTCTCATCCTAACTTTCAGTCAACCTAACGACAGGCTGAGAGCTGGAGCCGAGGCGGGTTTTAAATCTCCTGACAAACCGTTACACCGCGCCCACCTGTCAATCAGGTCAGCTACAGGCCTTATTGTGAATAACTCTTATCCTTCATCAAATCAAAACGGATAAGTCATCAAAACATTCACCCCCCGTACAGTGTGTGCCGATCGAGACATGAGCTAATCAGACCTATTTGGTTTTTTGAACCAGGCTGTGAACATGTTAATGTCTGCTGTAAAAACAGGCTTTTTGAATGGGTGTGTATGTGACTTCCTTTGCTTCTGCAGCCAGCCTAGTCTAGTGGTGACTCGAGGAACTGCAGATTTAGGTAACATAAGATTGCATAGGCTTTAAAGTTCAGCACAGAGATTTGTCTTTGGTTCCAAGCTGCTGCATCACATAATGCACCTGCTGAACGCGTCACAAAGCAAAGCACACACGCTCAGACATAAACATGCTTCCGTCGCTGAGATGATTAAACACAACAGCTGCAAAGACATGACACCAGGTAATCAAGACACGTGATTCACAAAGAAATCCTTTCAAGTCAGGCTGGAAACTGCAGCGATATAATCAAACATCTTCTTCAATTCTTAAATGTTTTTGACACTTTACACACCAAAACTTACGTGTCTCAAAAAGCTGCTCATCTGATCCTGAAAATAAATAACATTTATTTAACAAGGGAGGGTCGAGCAGATTTGTCTTTGCCATTTGATGAGGAATCAGTAAAGAACCAGAATTAGGGGGGCGTCGGTAGCCTAGTGGTTAGTGTGTGCGCCACATGTACGGAGGCTTTAGTCCTCTAAGGGGACGGCCCGGGTTCGACTCAGACCTGTGGCTCCTTTCCCCACGTCATCCCCCACTCTCTCTCTCTCTCTCCCTTATGTCTGACTCTATCCACGGTCCTGTCTCTGCAGCTACAGTCTGATGTTTTATTTACATATTTTTGCATAATAAGGCATTATGTTTGTTCCATTCCTCAAACAGTACAAGTAGTCGTACTAAACGATGCAACTAAAAACGATGTGCACTCCTTTTTGTACTGAAATACTTCAACAGCTTTTCAAAAATCTGATTTTTTAAAATGCAGTTTTATTCCTCAGCGTTGCATTATTTTTTAAACATATTGACTGCGTTGTGCTGTGTGATATGTTATCATACAGAGCGTGTTTCTTGCCTTAGAGAACCTGAGTCAAATCTGACAGTTCACACCCCGACAGGAATCCAGACTGAAGGGGGTTCAGGGCTCAAGTGAGACCCTCAAAGTGCTCAATCCGGCACTGAGTTCACCTCTTGTTGCAAGCAAACAGATTGGTCCTGACTAGAGCAGGCTTTCCCAACTTTGGGGTCCAGAGCCCATATGGGGTCACATGGCGTAATTTTGTAATGAGCATTTTTCCTGAATTAAGCTACAAGACCAGTTCATCGTGGGCTACATGCTTAAAACTAACAGACTTGGTCTCTGTCTGTCTCTCATCCATGCGTCATGAGTCCAGCATTCATGTCCAGCCCTGTAAACACGCGCTCACCTGGCCTGCTAGTCTGCCTAAATGTTCACAATAACACATGAAACATTAACGTGGTTATAATGAAGGCTTACTGGAAACAGTGGAACAAAGTATTACATGATTGAAGAAATAATCATTTTAGCAATAAGCTGTGTGTTTAATGAAGTCAAAGTGGGGTCACAAGCCAGAAAAGGTTGGGAACCACTGGACGAGGAAGAGGAAATGTATTTTATCAAATATAAAAATAAAACAAAGCGATCTCTCTCTATATGATCAGTCCCATCCATAACAAACTTCTCTAGCTCCCACATGAGTTCAGTCCCTTCTTCTTACCCTGTGCTGCTGTAGAGAAAATAACACACCAAGTCTCTCATTCCTCTCATGGAGCTCCAGAAAAGTTCCCGAGTGTCCTCACGAGTCTCTGCCGAGGGGGAAGTGGACCGATCTACCCGTTACACGAGCCTCCGCTCCGGGCTGAGAAACTGTGAACCTCCCGGTGAGACAAAAACAACAAACCGAGCGCGGAAACCGAAAGTTCTCCTGAGACGTGTGCGCTCCTCCTGACTGTATCTGCTGTGACGAGGCTGGAGGGAAAGATCCACGCAGAGAGACTCGAGGAGGATTATCCCGCGTCTGTTTGTTTCCTGGCGTGTCAAGCCGCCCGCACGCTCCGCATCACACACACACGCACGCACCCACGCACGCGAACACACACACACACACACACACACACACACACACACACACACACACACACACACACACACACACACACACACACACACACAGTCTTACCTCTCCGTCACTTTCCTCTTCCTGCGGGTCTCCGTCCAGCGGTTCAGTCCATCCGTGAACGTCTACTGGAGTTACTTCAGACTTGTCAGCACCTGGACGTCACACACACACGCACACACACACACACACACACACACACACACACACACACACACACACACACACACACACACACACACACACGCACGCACGCACGCACGCACACACACACACACACACACACGTACACACACAAGCAGAGGAAACAATAGAAGAATCGTGAGATGTTTGTAGTAAAGATTAATAAAACTAAAACATAACCTCATGTTGAGGGTGAAACACGTTATTTTAAAAGTTTATTGTTAATTATTTGTTTTTATTCCATGTTTTCAACAGGTTTCTGTTCTTCAAACATTATCACTCTGTTAAACTTTTATTTCACAGAACAGGCTCAACACTGCCACTCAGCGGTCACTGTTGAAACTACAACGGAAGAGGACACATTAGTTTTTACAGCTTTTATCTCTGTATTATTTTATCACTAAACTTTATGTATACGACCTCTTTATAGCAGAATGTTATATCACAGACTCTTATTCCAAAGACAACACATTATTTTGTGTTTTCCTGTTAATTATCAGGCAAAAAGTGTCTATCGATGGTAAAAACTCTGATTAACAACTCCAACCTAAACCGTAAAATCAACAGAAGTGAAATTCTTTCATTGAATCATATTAGAACTTCTAACCTTTTTTTTTTGCAGTGAGGCTCTGTCAACCACAGCAGCCAGTTTTTTTACTGTAAAAAAAAATCTTTACAGATTGAAATTTCTCCCACGAAGCTCATGAAGAGTTTTTTAAATGTTCTTTTAGTTTTGATCAATTTGAAACCAAACAGTTTCTCAGAGAACAGCTGGAACAATCAGATCATTCAGTGATTATTGACGGTTTCTGCTTCTCAGGTGTTTCAGATTTTCTTCTTTTCATTTGAAATATTCTAATAAAGTTTAATTTAAATTATTTAGAGGACGGGACAAAACAAGCGATGTGAAGATTCCTCTCTGGCGATAACTGTAATAAGTAAGTAATCTGTGCTGTAAACTCCGTAAAGACTCCAGTGACTGTCCAATAAAACGATATTCTGCGCTTTTGGTAGAGGCTGCTGTGTAAATTGACCATCAGTATTAACTCATCCATTAATACACACTCACGCCGCCGACAAAGCAGCGGGAGCAATTCGGGGTTAAGTGTCTTGCCCCAGGAAACATTGGACATGTGTTTACAGACCAATGCAGAGCTGGCTAAACACTGAAGCTTCCGTGTCCACCACATGGCAACCTGCGTGAGCATCCACTCTAGAGAGGAGGGGGCGATGGAGCTCTCTCTAATGTTTGAATTTAGACTGCAGTACCCATTTTAAACACTAAGTGTCAGAGTTACATATTGCTTTAACATTGGAATTAAATTTGTTGAGTGTCAAGAAAAGTCTGCACTCAGGCAACTCAACTCATTCAGCAAACTTATCGGCCATTTTTACTTTCTCAGGTCAATGGTTGTGTCCGAAATCACACCCTCCTTTTCCTCCCCCCTTCGTAGTGAGTTCTCTGTAGTCGACTTCATAGTGCACTCATTCAAAAAAAACATTTAGAACACTGTCTTCTTGCTCACTCGCCAGCCGCCGTTAATGACGCCATCACAACTAAAACTTGCAGCTCAACGCCGTCTGAGGATCAATAATAACTGTAAATAATGCCATGACTAAGTGATGACATAATCAGTGAAATGCTGGTCGCTCCTCTTGTCCGTCCTTGCCACTTTCCGCTCCCAAAAACCTTCAAACTGCAACGTATGATGGGAAATATTGCTTGGATAGTGACCATCAGTTGTACACTTATTTTCACAATCCATTGTGGGATACAATGAGTGCACTATAAAGGGTATGATCACGCTCACTCAGAATTCAGACACCTCTACAAAATGGCGTTTTCACCATAGAGTGAGTCTTGTGTGACTTCACACACAGCCAATATTTTGTAAACAGCTCGTTTTTGCTGTCCCCAAGTGGTCAAACATGGAAGAAGAATTATTGTTTGTCCTGTTTTTTCACTTCTGTCTGCCAGTAAGTCCCTCTTCCCTTCAGCTATATCACGATTTCTCTTAGATTAAGCACCTGTGCATCAACCAATAGCATCCATTCTTCCTGTTAGAGCTCTCTCACCTGTGCTTTCCGTCCTGTCTTCACCTGGAAGGTTCCCCAGCAGCTCCAGCTGTGGGTTTATATCGGTCGATCCCTTGTATCAAACAAGAAAAGATTTTTAAAAAAGAAAGAAGGAAAAAGTGTTTAAGCCAGACCAGCTGGCTTAGAGGAGAGGGGGACCCAGAACTGGGCTGCGTTAGGATCTGAGTTCAGACCGCACTGAGCTGTGGTAGTCTCACACGCTCAAACACCACCCCCTCTCACACACACACACACGCACGCACGCACACACACACACACACACCCACACAAGCACAGTCATATACCCTGTGACCTCCGGTGTCCGAGCAGTGTCTGTGGAGGAGCCTGGTCACCTGTCGTTGTCACTCGCGGTATATTTAGTTCAGAGGTGTCAGTGATGCAGCCTGTGTGTGTGTGTTTCATTTTGTGTGTGTGTGTGTGTGGCAGGGAAAAATGTGTTGCTGACACTCAGGGCCTCTGCAGGCCTCGGTGTAAGAGCTCAGGATTACAGCTCCAAAGACCAGCGGCTCTACACATTACACTCAGAGAGAGAGAGAGAGAGATCAAACCTCGAGCTCGTCCTACATATCAGCACACGGAGCATCTGCCATGCGGAGGACTGCGATCAGCTGTCTGCTCCTGTCACAGGCAGGAAGAGGAGAGCAGCAGGGTCCCTTCACTTGGGTGATCTATGAATCTATTGACCATTCGGTTCAGAAACATGGCTGACTCATTGAAAAGCCCAAAACCAACACACCCCCGCTGGTTTCCACACCAAAGATAAGTGGAGCAGTCGGGACGGAGAGGCATGTCGCTGACTCACAGCCTCCTGAGTCCAGGATGCTCTCTTTGTTAGGCTGCTGATGTATGACCGGTTTACATCCATCGATTCTCACAACACTAGACCGAAACTTCACTGTAAAGTTTCAGGAGAGAAGCTGTGTGCTGGCCAAATTAAGACAGAGGCTCCATTAGGCTGTACGTCTGATACTCATACACATACAGACGGAGGCTTCTGCTCGTACTCTGCATTCATGTCATCCTTATTTCTGCACATTTTCTGTAAGCTTACAGATCAAACAAAATGTTGCAGTACTGCCAGAAATCGTAGGGGCAGTGTGGAGCAGTGTAGCAAACAATTCAAGCCAGACGAGCAAAACACAAGGAAGACTAAGACTGTTGGAACTTTTGAGTTAAGATTGCGTGAGTTGGTTATGAACTATAAACATTTATATGATGTTAGCACAGGGACAGACAACAACAACAACAACAGAACAGCTGGGTAGAGATCAGACGGGAACTGAAAGTTAGTTGGACGGCAGCGAGAGAGAAGTTGAGATCCGTGTGAGACAGCGCCCTCTAGTGGAGGCGTTTTTTAACGTCCATCCCTCAGAAAAGGACATACAGGAGTGCATGGATAGTGACTATTATATCATTTCAAACATACATATGTGCAGACGCAATCAGGAAAAAGTCCCAGCGTCGGGCAAACGGCTCGTGGCTCTGCTCTCACTGTGTGAGCGTGTGCAGTCGTACGACCAAAATATCCAACATTCCAGATATTAATCTGTCCGGTCGGGATAAGCTGATCGGCTGTTGTGCCTCAGTGTTCCTGTGCGACTGACAACACGCAATGGTGCTGAAATTCGGCCTGACTTAAAAATAAGTCGTACACCATACATTCAAGTCTATCTTACAGTGTATGTCGGATTTTAGCAGCAGCTCTGGACCTGGAAATTGTCCCTGACTTTGATTGGTCAGTGAGGAAAAAGTGACATTGAGGACCAGTTTCTGGTTTCTGGTCTTGAGTATATTTCACATACTCAGGAAAAAGTTTGGGCTGCTTTCATGCAGGAAGTTCTGCATGTGCATGTGAACCTCTTTGAGATATCTCCTTCTCAGAGGGATGGCAGAAGACGATCAAGCTCATCCTGTGAGAGAGGATGGCAGAAACTCTCCAGTGCACAAATAATACTTTAAAGTGATCATGACAAAAATTTCTTGTGTGCACAAAAACACCTCCTCATGAGTGCTGGAGACTTTCTAGTGGTCACGGGATACTTCCTGTTGTACACAAGATAGTTTTCTATTTGCACCTAAAACTTGATTTTCTATTTAGTTATTGATTTATTGGTTTGGTCTCCGTGTCCCCTTAGAGCTCCGTAGAAGGTTTTATTGCACATGATGAAAGACTAAAGCAACTTGCCCGGACTACAATAAACGCAGAATATGAAAGTGGTCCCTTTAAGCTTAAATCCTCGATATAATGAAGTGTTGACACCTTCTGCCACTGAAAGCAGCTAACAGGAGAGGCTCCATTCTGCAGGTCAGAGAGTTTCAGTCAGTGAGCACCAGGTGATGGAAAGGAAACAGTCGAAGCATGGATGATAATTCCGCCTTAAAATAAACTCTGTGCTTGATTTCCTTCCTACAACACACGGAGACGGAGCCGAGGGCAGATTGTTAGCGCTGAGGCTTCGGGGGAATGTGTAAAATGTTCTGCTGTGTTAATTTTACGTGTTTTAATTTCCCCTCCGTTGGTTCGCATCCATCCTTTTACCTCCTCCTGAAAAAGAAATATGCTGTTCATTTACCCCCTCCCCGCCTCCCCCCATGGAGCTGTTTGGACTCCTGTCTGCACCATTTAGACCTGAGGAGGGGGAGGAAATGAAAAGAGGTGGGAAGGAGAGGAAAAAGGCGAACAGTGATTGTTTGTACTTCAGTCCGTCTTCAGGAAGCAGAAAATATGAGGCTGAAATTGAATTATGGCTGTCAGGGAAATCATTCCAGTTCTGACCGGTTTAGGGGCTGAAAGAAAACTTCAAAAATCACCTGATCAGTCTTCTCACCTGTGCACTAAAAGTTACACTTTTTACAATCTAAATGTTTCATAAACAAACAGCTTCCTTTTCAGAGCCCGTCTTTAGGTACCCGTTATGTCAGTTTTAGGTAAGTAAAGTTGAATTCTGGCTGCTGTATAAATGTTTTATATGGTTCTACAGCTGCTTTACCTATTGATGGTTTTGTGTACTGAATTATTCTTTTATTTCACATTTACTTTCTTATTCATTTATATGGGACTGCTATGACTTCAGAGAGGAGCCAAACAGTTGTGCACACAGTTCCAGGGTTGAGGTCTTCCTGTCTCAGTAGAGTAATGTTTGCATGTACAGCGTGTATATGCGTGTAGCTCCACATGTTAGCCTGAGGTCACCCACGCTCGCCGTCTGTCTGTGGAGGCAGATATTGTCTGCGTTGGTCGGATGAGGTGTTGTAAAAACATAAACACTCAGTGACAGAAGCAATAAGCTCGCTGTGAAGAGAACCAGATGTGAGCAAAGAAAGATCCAGAAATTATTATCACTGCAAACTTTCTGCTCCGTTGACCTTTTCTTCGTCGTCACTTCCACTTCTGATTTATTTTAGTCTCCTTGTTTACCTGCAGTACAGCTTTAAGCTACTTCACTGTGGTCTCAATCTCAGAGGACATCGTTTCACTACATTTAGCTTCACATTTTGCTGATCTTAACTGGATTTTTTGTGTCGGTGTGATTTTTTGGTCCACACCAGGGTTTGACTGACAGCTTTCACACCAGCACAAACAGACTGCACTAACTTGGCAAACGGACTCGAGTTCATTTAAACTGAACCAAACAGGTTAGGTGTGATGCCCTAAAGCCCGAAGTTACATACAGTAACCTACGTCTTGGCCTTTAGTTGCCAAAGCAACTCAAACAGCATCGCCACCCTTCAACGCACGAAGGCTTATGCAAGCTACCAGGTCGTGACAATTCTGATGCTGCCGACTACCACATTATCATGCAGACCTTCTATGTCTTACTTACCCAACCACATGGCCAAAACAGCCCAAACAGCATCACCATCTTTAACAGACCTAGGCTTTTGCGAGCTACCAGGTTGTGTCAACGCCGATACTACCGACCCTACCACATGGACCCTACTGCCCCCCAAAACTGAACCGTGTAGACCGATGGGGTTGTCAAATGGGGACCTCCCTTCAGCCATATTTCGTCCAATTAGTCCCACGACACCTCAGGAAGGCCGAACAGTGAGCTCCAGCACCACACTCACATGCAGACCTTCTATGTCTTACATACCTGACCACATGGCCATCACAGCCCAAACAGCATCGCCACCTTCAACAGACCCAGGCTCCGTACATGCAAGCTCCAGGAAAGTGACAACGCTGATACTACCTACCCCACCACATGGCCCCTAACTCCCCCCTTAAACCAAATGCAATTCTTCCTGGTGTCAACGTTACACATTACAAAGAACGGCAAAGAGAACATGAGAGAAAAGAGACAGACAGAGAAAAGTCTGAAGAAAGTTCTGAGAAGGGTAGCAAAAAAGAAGGACCGTATGGCTCGGTTATTTTAGTACCATTGCCAACTTTTGATAGTGGAAAGGCCGATAAATGTGTACCGTACCAAACGGAACTGAAACGGGTGCTTTAGAAAGAGGGCGAGGGAAGCAGATCCAGGAAAAGGGGTCCTGATCGGGGCTTGCACTCATCCCCACCAGATCGGGCGGTTGCTCTTCCTCCCCCTTCTCCCTCATTTTCATGTGTGGAGAGAAGAGGGAGAATCAAATGAGATCGATGGTTTTCTCCTCTCCTTGCTTCGGCCTTCAACTGGCGTTATTCCTCCTCATCCTAAACGTCTGACTAGATCTACCCCCTTCACCTGACGTCTCCCTTCCTGTCCCTACACAAACTCTGTCCCTGCACTCCCAGTTCTCCCAGTAATGAGAGAGTTGATTGGGCTATGGATCCTCTACAAAAGTAAAAAGAACATTTCCCCTTCAGAGATGTAAAGGAACAGAGGTGGAAGGTTGCTTTGAATTGAAACACACAAGTAAAGCAAATCAAAGTTGTACTTATTCTATACTTCCCTCCTCTGGTTTTTACACTGAATTATTTCTACTTTAACTCAAGTAGAAACTCAAATCTCTTCTTCCATCACAGCTGAGCTAAGCAGGTAGTGTTTGTCTTTAAAGTCTTGGAGTACTTCCACATATTTACAGCTTCTTTTACTTCAGTTAAACGTCCCAAAAGTTCCTCCACGTCTGCTTCGAGGTGACCAAAACGTCCCTCACAGTTTCTTTTTGATATTTTCTGATAGTGATACAAAGACTGTGATGTGTTCGGCTTACAGAGGGTCGGTTAAGATGCAGTGTGTGTGTGTGTGTGTGTGTGTGTGTGTGTGTGTGTGTTGGGTTAGGCAGGTTCTGTGAGAGAGAGATAGAGTTACTGTGAAAGCCATGAGCGAGTGTAAACTAATCCATCCTCAGCCAACTGCCGAGCATAGTCCACAATCCTCAGCATGTCTCGAAGCATTCCCTGCTCATGTCTGTGTCCGCTCCCCGAGCACAAAAAATACACAACATGTACACAACATGTACACAACTCCTCCACGGACTCATTTTCAAGGAAACGGTCAGAAACAGCTTTGTTGTAAACTCAGAAGTTTATTTAAAGGCAGGGTTGGTCATTTCCTCCAGATCCACTTTATAAGATTTTAGTTGAAATTGTCTTTAGTTCCTGACAGAAATTAATAACTCATGTGCTCTGAAAAAGGAACAAAGACAATCCGTCATCTGTAGCAGTTGTAAGCCTGTAAAAACTTCGACCAATGTCTGCCACGAGGTACCAATCTGATGAACCAATCACACCTCCCTGTCTCCCTGCTCGTTCTCTACCTCTTGCGTGCTCTAGCCCACACTCAAAGCACGTCCCCGATGACGGAGTTTATACTGTGAGTTTACTTCCCGCTGAATGAGACATGAGACGACGTAGTTTCTACACAATGCAAGAGATGAGCTGAGGTCCACTTCTGGAGCAACCGCGCTCGTGCATGTAAGTGAGGGGCGTGGCTTTTGAGGGAGCACAGAGGGGAGGGGGTGTAGACGGAGCACTGCCGGATTTTAAATCAAGACCACCACTGATCGGCTATTTTTCCACGTCATTACTGTGACAAATAACTTCAATTCATTTGTAGTTTGGTTACAACCGCAACCTTCCCGGTGTTACGGTCTAAGTGAGTGACACGCCCCCTGCACACAAGATGAGGATTTTTCAGAGATATTTATGGTCCTGGTCTTGACTCAGTCTCGATCCCTAAATGTCTTGGTCTTGGTCTTGTCTCGGTCTTGAAGCACTCGGGTCTTGGGAATGTCGTGTTCTCGGTTAGTGTGGTCTTGACTACAACACCTACTACCTTTTTCTGCTGGACCTGCCACCCATCCGTCTTCGTGGTCAGACCCCGACGCGTGTTCTTCGTTAACAAGCTCTTCAGTTGTTGTTTCTCTTTAACTCCTGTTCTCGGCATATTTCACTTTTTACGTCTATTTGTCACTTTTTTGGTTGTTTGGGATCGTGCCAGTCGTATAAATGTCAAGATTAGCATCAGAGCACGAGTAACCACGTCCACCTAGCTCGCCGCCATAACCAGAAGTCCGCTTAATCTCATATTTTTGTATTTCTTATTTTGATTTGATTGAATATTTTCATATTTAATCTTCTCTGTGATGTTTAACGGTTTGTTTTAGTGAACATTAAACGTTTCTATTTAACGTCTCTTCGTCGTGATGCTTCTGACGTGTGAAGCTCTTTGAATCACCTTGTTGCTGAAATGTGCGACATAAATAAACTCGACTCGACTTCAATTCAACCTAAAATGTTGAGAAAGACTAAAAAGGAAATAAAATGTTAAGGATGATAATGAGACACTTCAAAATGAGCAGCTTCACATGCCGATCATTTCACAACGTAGCTCAACTCGAGGTGGCCGTGCAGGTCGAGGTCATTCTTACGGCAGGGGGTCAAAGGTCCCGACCCCCACCTGGAGGCTGGTGTCACCCTCGCAGCTGACAGACGTCGTAAACACTCAGAATCACGCTGACATCTCTCTCTCTCTCTCTGTGCGGACTGTGGGAGAGTGTATCATCATCAGATGAATTATAACAAGACTTTCTGTAAGAATCAGAGATTCTGGAGACAGATTAACATCAACCGCTCAGATCTGAACCCGACCCCGCAGTAAACAGCCCACTCCCTCCCTGTTCCCCCAGTCTGAGAGGGGGGTTGGAGGGTAAGTGTTGTCACATGGAGGGCATATCTGGTCTAATGACTGACAGGTGGACACAGAGCTGAACTCTGACGAGACGCTTCAGAGACGCCCAGCAAGCGAACACAAGGACACCAAACTCTGAAACACTTAAAATGTTAAAAGACTGAAAACACAACTGAGGGGTTTATTGTTCGTCTGCAGGTGACTTCATGAGGGGGGGGCTGGATCTTAAGTTTGACCTTTGAAAGCTAACTCGACCACTAACGGGATTTTTGAGGTCGATATTCATTGTTTAAAAGTTTCTTCAGTTTTTAATGTCCTTACTGAGTATTTCAGTTTTCACTTCTTCATGCGGCTAAAACCTTTAAATAATACGTTAATGAAAAGATATTTAAACGTTCCAAAAACATGACACGCGAGGGAAGATTTAGAAACGACCAAAACAACAGGGAACACAACGAGCCGAGGTTCTCTGTAAGAACTTCTGCTTCCGTTTTGTCACAACCCAGAGCTTTAAAGGAGCAATATGTAACTGACACCTAGTGTTTAAAATGGGTACTGCAGTCCAAAGTCTAAACATTGTAGAGAGCTGTCCCCCCCCGCCCCCTCCTCTCTAGAGTGGATGCTCAGGCAGGTTGCCATGTGGTGGACACTGAAGCTTCAGTGTTTAGCCAGCTCTGCATCGGTCTGTAAACCTTTCTGCGTTCTAACCTCTCTCCATTTTTTCAAAAGCATCTCCAATATTGATCCTAGTTTGAGCACGTTTCTGCTCGTGGAGCTTATTAGAAACATGCAGAGGCTTTTTAGGTCGGGTACAATCACTTCTATCTGAACCAGTTCTCTTGCCCGCTTCCATCGCTGCAACACCTGTTGGTTTGACCTGATAACTGGTCTCATATCTGGCAAACCGAGGGGCGTCCAAAACGGCCGTGTGGGGGTGCCTTAAAACCGCCTACCTTCTCTGGTCCAAACAAATCCAGACCATTCAGGACCAGAATCTAAAGTTAGAAGGAGGACATACTGGCTGCTGCATTGTTGTCAGAGAATGTAAGTCACTACAGATCTTACTGATTGGTCCTTTAAAGCTTTTTACCACCAGAACAGAATAAGTGAACAGGACTCTGTAGTGTTTTTTTAAACCTCTACTGTCCATGCTGCATGAACATTTTCTAGACCAAACCATCGTGTTATCTTCAAGCCCTCACTAACCGACCTGTAATTGAGTCAGGAACAACAACCTTTTTCTCTTCCTGTGAGACGAACATGCTCGATGTTCATTAACAGGACGGTCGACAAAAGGAGAAGTGTGCTAATATTCACAGCACCAGAGAGTCCGACGTTAAATCAGAAATACAGAACACTTAAGAAAAAGGGATGGTTCTGACTTCAGGAGACCAATCAGGGCCCCCTCCTCCACTGGGGCCCTGGGTAGTCAGTCCCACTTCAGCCCCACTATTACGCACTACAAAAGAGAGTTTGTGTGTGTGTGTTTGTGTGTGTGTGTGTGTGTGTGTGTGTGTGTGTTTGTGTGTGTGTACAGTGGTGTCATGTTAACCACAGGGGGGCGACTCTGAGGTTGTAACCGGGGAGGAACTGGTGTGGTTTATTTCTGGAGCATGTGGACCGACAGCTGAGCATGTGCCGGAGCAAGGGCAAAGTCCCTGCAGGACAGACCGAGTCCAGGTTCTGATGATTACCCATCAGAGCTGCTGCTGACCTTCAACACAGACCCTGCAGTCTGTGTGTGTGTGTGTGTGTGTGTGTGTGTGTTTGTGTTTGTGTGTGTGAGCTCTCTATCACTGCATCACTTCCATTCGTCCCACTCAGAGGCTTCAAACTTTATGACACAGGAGAAAAGCCACAGAGCGCTGCAGCCTGTCATTGTGCGATCGCCTCATGTTATTACCAAAGCAAACTGGGTTAGCCGACCACACTCCTCTTCATCATGAGGGCAGCAGAGGAGGGGTTAAACGGAGGAAAAAAACACACCGCAGACCTTCATCTAAAGCCATGGTTAAAGGTCTGTGGGGGCCCAAATAACAGGGAGCACAAGAGGATCCGCCTATGGAGGGTTTTTGTGGTCCAGGTTCTGCGTCTCTGCTGTGAGCAGAGAGTGTGACGAACTCACACATCATCAGAAAATATGTGAACTCTGAGTTTTTAATGTCGGAAGTTCATATTTGAGTCTTTTTTGGTTTGAAACGTTGATTATAAAGAGTTCAAACAGGCAGAAACATCCATCTGAGTTATTATGTAGTGAGGCTGAATTTCACCAAACACATCATAAACGTTTAGAGATGTGAGAGAGTGCTGCCCTCTGGTGGACAGCTGAGGTACAGCAGCATGAGGCTGGACGACAGTCATGTAAAAACAGATAAGAAGATTTAAAGTCAACAAAATGACGACAAAGAGAGAAAAATATCCAAAGATTCAAAAAGAGCAAAAAACCAACATCACAAAAAAGAAAGGAGCTAAGAGACCAACAGGACGTGCAAAAAGAAGACAAAAACACTAAATAATAAAAGACAGAAGCTAAAGAGCCAGAGACATAAAACAAGAATGAAACTCACTAAAGAGATGCAAACTAACCTCAAGAGGGGACAGCATGGAGATGCAGAACTTTAACAAGATGATGACCACAGACAGACGCATGTTAGAAACCGACTTACAAAACAAGAAGGCACGACTGAGACGAGATGAACGACCTAAAAGACACAAATTGACGCCAAAGAGATATGAAACAACAAAAACGATGCACAAATTAGGAAACGACCACAGAGAGAGACCGTGCCAAACTCATTTTATTTTGCGCAGAATAAATATCACATTTCCATATTTTAATGTAAAAATAAGACGTCAAAGAGGCTCCGACACTCCTCCACAGACTCCCTCCAGGAGTAACAACAGTTACAGGGATGTGATTAAATATCAGATAAATCATTAAGTCTGAAATGTTCTCCCACACGGTTTGTTTTAAAAACACGATCATGAAGAAATCAAACGCACTGATTGGTAACATCTTCAGGACAGACCGCTCAGCTCGAGCGATGATCAACGTTAAAGACACTCCGGTCAACGGGCCAATGAGTGAGTCCGCTCCACGTCGGACCCTCCAGAGCTCACGACGCTCACCTCCATACAGTTCATGATGTTCAGTCCAAAGGAACAGAAAGCCTCGCCATCACGAGTCTTCTGTCATGATGGAGAGGAACTCCTCCTGGTTTACTGGAAAAGACAGAAACCCTTCAGTCACTTTGATCATTAAAGCTCGTTTAGAATGTTCCAGAAAAGCTTCTGAATGTTTGTGGAGGTTAATGTTTCTGTCTTACTCAGGTGACTCATCGACTCTTTATTTTGTTGTGTGGAAGGCGTGTCTCAACCTCCGGTGTAAAGTCCCCCTTAACCCCACGTGTAAACTGGCTAAGCCCCGTTTCCACTAAGTGGTCCGGTTTGGTTCTGTCAGTTTGGTACACTAAACCCTGATCTTGCTTGCGTTTCCACTCGGCTGCCATTTTTTGTCTTGTTGTCATTCTTCCAACGAATTAACAACATGAGCCGGTAGCGTTTGAACACATTCCCCGCTGTCGCACAGACACAAAACATTTTCATCACCAATCCGAAAGGACCGACTTATATTTTAATAGTATTCGACAGAAACACAAGACTGTTAACTGGATCGGGATCGAGTGCAGCTCTCTGCTGACGGGAACACCCGTTCAGAGCGCACAGAGGTTCGCGGCACACACAAATAGTTTAGTGAACCTGAGTCTCTCCACCAATCAGTGGGCTGCTGTCTGCAGAGAGAGAGTCTACCTCATGTAGGTTTACATCTCCTGAACCACACCCCCGTTGCTTTGACAACAACATTACTGTCTTCATACTGAGTTCAAGACTGCATGTAACGGTCAAGATACACTGAGAGCGCCCTCTGCTGGATCAAACTGCAAACTTCTTCAGACGGCCTGACACACTGATAGACTGTAGGAGCGAAGAAGGCAGAACGCTGAGATGTTCTGTTGTTGTTGTCACGAAACACTTGACAAAAGGACAAACAGTAAATTCAGATGATGTAAAAACTGATGGATTCGTTGTGCACAGACTTCATGTAGGAACGTTTCCTACAATTCTGTTTCAGCCAACAACAAAAACAGTTTCTCTTTGATATCTTTGCTTTCACGCACTCTGGATAAGAACCGGATCTCTTACTTTCTCCGTCTCCATCCGTGTCGAACTCGTCGATCATGCTGCGCAGCTCCTCGTCGCTGATGTTCTCCCCGAGTTCTCGAGCGACTCGCCTCAGGTTCCTCAGACTGATCTTTCCCGATTCGTCGTCGTCAAACAGCTTGAAGGCCTTCATGACCTCCTCCTTGGGGTCCCGCTCCAGGATGCGGTCAGTCACTGCATACGTAACATGATGTGTATCAGAATTATCAACCAGCCAGTTTAACCATCACATCTTAAACCAGTTCAAGACAAACTCACCGACTTCATTGAAATCCTCAAAAGTGATCTTTCCGTTTCCCTCTCGGTCGTAGTCTTTGAGGATCTTCAAAACATCGACTTTCTTCACCTCGAAACCGAGAGCTCGCATCGCCACCTGTTGGCATGTTTGATATAAAGACTTGATCAATCTAAATACTTTATAACACGTCCACAGTCAGACTGTGAGGATATTATTAATGCACCTTTGGTACGTTTTCAGGGTGTGACATTTAGATGAAACAGAGATGAGGATTTCAATAACCCGGCCTCTCTCTCTCTCTCACAAACATCACGTCTCTGAATACCTGCGAGCAGGATTCATTTTTTAGTATATCCGTTATTTCTGTACATTAAGAGTTAGCTTAATAGCTCGCTACTTTTGTTTATTGGAAACAAGAAACAACCCCATAATGAGTGTCTAGAACTTCTACTTTGGTTCTTCTGAATCAAACAGGTATTTTACGCGTGTACACAGAAGTTTAAAAATCTTCTTTCATGTGAAACGACTTTTTATGATGCTGAGAACACAATCGTTGAGTCATCTTAGCGTCATCTGAACTAGATTTTCCTGAGCCTGTCTGAGAGTAATGCTGCATTCACAGGCTGCAAATGATAAGATGAGGCCTGCAGAAAATACTACCAACCCAGAGACGGCATTACAGTCAACTTCGCAAGTCGTTTTGAAATCTGCACTCCTGAAAATATCTAGGACTGCTCCGGAGATTCTCCTGATCTGGTTGTTCACACATGCACCTCACAGCAGGAGACTATCCCTGTCAGACAGGAGGGGGGGCGGAGGGTCTCCTGAGTGGGACGTGACGTCAAAAATAATAAACAATAGTTAAAGTAGTCAAACTTTCTCCTCTCTTTCACAAGCAGAGAGAAAACAGGGGGATCTGCACAGCTGGAATCTTAAAATGTTGCTGCCTTTTCGAACCTGTCCGACTGTTTGTTACTTTCTCTGCTGTGCAGAAGTTGTTGTCCGTCTGTCTGAGTCAATATGATGCAGCAGTTTGGGCTTCTGGGGAAGGATGGTGAAACACTTCTGCAGCAAAGGGATGGGGCAGATTTATAACAGAAGAATAAACTGCCGTTCATCACTCACCTTCAGCTCGTGATAATCTATTTCATGATCTTTGTCGGTGTCGAACAGATCGAAAGCTTCTTTGATTTCATGTTTCTGGTCCTCGGTGAGCTCTCTCCTCTTCTTACGCTTGTTCTTATCTGCTGCCAGTTCAGGTCTGGAGAGAGAAACACAGAAGTGACGTCAAATACTGGAAACTTTGTGGATGATTTTAGTATGCCCTATCACTAACACAACAACAGAACTGCTATGGTATCTTGGTTACACGATGCGATACACTTTATTGCCCCCTTGAGAAGTTTGTCTTGGACTCAAAGTGCTGCAAACATTCAGCTCCTTCTGAAGTAAAATCAATAAATATCTGAACATTTGAGATATCACAGGAGCCTGTACCAGGAGCTGTGCAGCTCTGACAGGTAAGGTCTGATCCTCCTGATGTTGTACAGGGCAAATCGACATGACCCGGCGATCGAGGCCACTTGAACCATAAATGTTAGCTGGTCATCAATCATGACACCCAGGTTCCTGCAGACTCTGTGGGCATGAGTATGAATGTGTATGAATGGATGAGTTAATACTGATGGACTCTTTACTCAGCAGCCTCTACCATCAGTGTGTAGTCAGAAGACCATTTACCATATTTCTTGAGAGCCTTGTTCCAATATATCCTATGAGGGCAACGTATCACACGCAACACATTTATTTTAATGAACTCTTTTTTATATCACATTGTTGTCCACAGTTAATGCCAATCGTGTAGTGCAGAGTATACGCTGGTATACCCATTCATTCTTCAGTCTCCAGAGGGTATACCCACTTTTAAATCTCTTCTGATTCACACCATTGATTGATCGACAATCTTCAGCAGGATGCTGCATTTTTTTTTCTCCTGGGATGATGAAGGGATGACCTTTCCTATTCGGTCTCTGATTGGTTAGTACACACTGACTTAATATGCAAAAGGAGCCTCACATGTCACTGTTTATAACAGAGGCTGTTGGGCTAATGGTTTCTTTAGTTTGAAGGTTTTATTTCTGCATGAGTTGCTTCTCTCGTTGTTCAATATAATAATAATGAACCATTAACATCAAGTGTAAAGATATATTTTAACATATTTACAGAGCGTGGATTAAGGAGTAACAAAGTAATAGAAACAGAGACATAATTACCTAAAATAAGCGACATGTTTTAACTGTCAGGCTGTTTGTTTATCGCAGTTTAACACAGATGCTAACAAACATGCTAACATAAAGCTAACATAAACGAGCTAGCGTTCCCCTGCGGCTACAAGTTAGCTTCTTTAAAACGATCCAAACAGCAGATATGAATCATAAAGGATGAAACAAAGCGCGTTACCTGAGAGAAAGACTCATTTCAGGACGATTCTTTACAGTTTAGTGTTCAACCCGATGCTTCTTCTGTCGCTAACACAGCAGCAACAACAACAAATCCGTTTACGCGCTCACACGGACGCTTCCTATTGGTCGCTGGTCACCAGGCAGCAGTCAAGAGTTCTCTGATTGGTCAAATTCTTCTTCTGCGTTTCTGAGGTTTAACCGGCAGCTAGATTGATTTGTTCGGCATTAGCGCCCTCTTGTGGAGTGACCTGTCCCCCGTTCTCGTCATGAAAACATAAAAACAAACAATTAAAGTGAGTATGTTGAGGAAATATGATGACGCTTTTGTTGTTGTAAAAGGTAAATCATTTTGTATTTTTTATACATCTTATCCCATCTCCCTCTATCCCATTTTTCTTTTTCTAACACAACAAAGAGTAAGGCATTTACCTGCTTTTTGTAAAGTGCTTTAAGATAACTTTTGTTATGAACTGGTGCTATACAAATAAAGATTGATTGATAAATCTCTGCAGGGCATTTTAAGAGACACACTTTTAATCACAATAATTAGTTTTCCTTATTTCCTGCGTCTCTGCTGAGTGTTTAAAACACAAACTGGTTCAAACCCTGGAGGGGGGGAAGACGCTCATTATGAATATTTTAGCCCTGATAGGCAGCTTCAGTTGTGTTTTGTCCCACTTTGCACTTTTTTCTTCCCATAAATCAACATACATTTTGAGCGAGCATTGCCTCTCATGCAGCTTTCTGTGAGCTTTGACTTTTGTATATTTAAATCAGGTATGTTTGTGCTGTTTCCTCACATGTCGAGGATATTTCTGCAGAAAAAGAGATTCACAGAGCTGTTTGCTAATCCTTCCTGTCCACATAAATCGAGTCTCTTCAAAGGTTTTCTTCCCTCGTTGACTCCTTGACCTCCTCCTCAGCTCTATCACGGATTTCCCACACAGACTTCTCAGCAGCAGCGACGGCTCAGCGTGAATGAGGAGCCACCGTCTCTGCTTATCTGCGAGCGAGTCTCCTCTTTCACATGTGTGTGCTGAGATAGAGGCTGGAGGAAAACCTGTATCTCTTCCTCAGATTCTCGTCTTCACGGTGACTCGATTCCTCCCTCCTCACGTCTTCTTCCTCTGCTCAGAAGAGACCCAAGATAAGAAAAAGTGACGAAAAAGAACCTCAAATTTGTGTTAAAGCACAGTACTTAAGAAAATGTGCAAAAATGACAGCACTCTCAGTGCAGCCATTCCAATATAATTTCACATTTATCTGTTTGCAACATTCAGTCACACCCAGCCGAGGACGATGAAATCCCCAAAGTGTGCTTAAGCAGAATACTGCTGGGAAAAAAGGAGCTGGGTGGAACTGATTGTGTACAAATCTGCTCCGGATCAGTTTATCAGTGAACATTTGTCCCATTTAAAGAGGTCAGTTCAAATAATGAAATACTTCAAGTTCATGATGTCACTGTCACACACACACACACACACACACACACATAAACATGCAGATGTTGAGCAGGTTATAGCTGCGTTCAAACATCGACAACACCTTCATGCATGCATGATTAAATAATAACGTACTGCTTAGGAGGTGCAAGGTGACATTATTTTAATATTCATATTTCTGAGGAAGTTACTCAAGTGTTCACTTGAGTAGACATCATGCAACGCTGCAATGCAAAAATTACTCTTATTTAAAAAAAAAAATTGTCCCCCCTCCCCAGTCCCTCGCTGGCCTGCACTCACACCGGTCCAGGGCCAACTGAGCCTGAGCACGATTACCTCTGCTCTTGTACAATCGTCATCACATCGTAATAAGAGACACGTGTGGCTTAACTTCACCATTAAGCGTGCTTTACTTTACAAAAAGCGAACTCTCAGAGTAAACTCAATGGAGAACAATACAGAGAACATGACTGCAACTCTACTGACTTTGGGTCTTATTTTGAGTCATTTTGGTCAGATACTGTCCTCTAACACTCCGGGATTTCTCGATTATGCAAGACAGGATCGTTTATACGTCATGTCCACGTTGTGTAACAATGCTTGTGCTCGTGCATGAACAACCGTATAGTGTCGAAGCACACCTCCTTCAACCGTGCCAGGGCCAAGGAAGAGTACCATACGGAGCATTCACATTATAATCAAACAAACTGGACTTTGGGGGTCAAATGTGCATCGGAACGGTACGCATTGCTGAGTGTGAGTGCGCCATCAGTTTGTTTCATGTCCACTGGGCTTTGGAGAGAATCATTTTGAGTTCTTGTACTTGAGTTTTGAGGGTTTTCCATCTTTGAGTTTTGAACAGAGCTGCAGACTCTCCGCTCTTTCCTGTGTGTGAACTTAAACTCTCTCTCTCCGGTGTTTCAGACAGAGGTCGAGTTTCAGCCTCCGCTCTTTCTGCTGGCATTGAACTCGCCCCTTGTTTCTGAGCTGAACATGAAGTTGGAGGTGATGGGGGAGGAGGTGGGTTTAATGAGCAGAGCGTGTATTTACCTTATCCAGAATCAGCAGCTGCACAGAGGAGGCTTTCTGAGGACGCCGACATGAGAGAGCGAGCCGCCGCAGAGCGAACAGAACAGAGGACATTCAGCCTGACGGAGGTGGGGGTGGGGCAGGGTGGCGGAAGGTGAGGACCTAGACCCAGAAAGCAGCTTCTGTTTTGACTCTGACAGACTCTGATTCAGTCTGTTCAGAACCAGACTCCACTTAAACCAGGTTTATTGAAGTTCCTGATCAGGACTCAGCATGAGGTCTCTTCTGCTCCGAGAAGAAACGAGTTCGCCTCGTGTGATAGTTTATGGAGGGTGAAAGAAAGAAAAATGAAAGGATAAAAGCTGAGGTGATGAAAACGTTTCAAATGTCTGATGACTTATCCTCCCCTAAGGGGCGTTTACAAACTTTGCAAACAATTAAAAAGCTTTGTCGAAGCTATCGATCCAGTGAAGTTCATCCCAACGTTATTTCCCGCCTTCTATCTTCTGGCTGATAAATTGGAAATAGGTCACGACACGGCAGTTAGATACTCATTAAATTCCGTTTCATGAGGACTTTAACTTTAGGGTTTGATAATAAGAGATCATCCCGCCATACTTTAGGAGACAACCCACTCCACCATGGAGCCAAACCTCCACGAAGGCCCGTCAACATTCAGAGCCTGACGCTGTTTTATGGTCGTTCATTCCGCTGTCAATAAGTTTGGAGTTTACAACTTTAAAAGCTCTGAATGGAGCTTAATATAAACACGAGTCCAGACAACAAGAAATGAAAACTCCAGACGTGTGTTGAATCGTTAACAATCATTTCACGTGAACTTTATTCATCCATAAACGAGGAACAGAGCTCAGGCTTCAGGAGATCTGAGACGGGTCATCCTCCCCGGGTTTGTACATCTACAATAAAACGTCTCTTCTATAGCATGAATTGTGAATGGCTCTCACTACAAGTCCTTTAAGTCGTCAGGGTGGGGCTGCAGCATGTTTAAGTGTCTGTGTTTGGTGTGTGTGTTCATGTCATTAAACCAAATTCCCCTGAACTCCACCCAGAGCGAGGACAAAGACCCCCTGTACCCCCCTCTCTATGCATTAGAGGCTGTTCTACTTCAAACTGTAGTACTTGGATAAAAATCTGCACAACAGACAAACAGAACTTTATCGTCAACACACATGATAACAGTCTATAAAGAACATTTTCTACATGGAGAGTTGTGTCAAATTGTACTCATTTAATAAACAACAGACACACATGAACTCCTGAAAATGTAAAGATCACTTCAGGACAGTCTGATCCGGATGTCTTCCAGATTTTGTCTTTTACACACGACCCTCAGAGCGGGAAATTCTCCCCATCAGACGGGACGTGGAGGACATGACGTTGAAAGGATGCTGCAGGAGTCACACAGTATGTTTACATGACGTTAAATAAAAGGGATTTATTGGATTAGGTTGACTAAGCCTGGAGACTGGTACTGCAGTCCAAATTCAAAACATTGCAGAGAGCTGTCTCCCCCCGCCCCCTCCTCTCTAGAGTCGATGCTCACGCAGGTTGCCATGTGGTGGACACTGAAGCTTCAGTGTTTAGCCAGCTCTAAACTAAAAGGAGGACATACTGGCTGCTGCATTGTTTTCAGAGAAGCCAGCACTTCAACATAGCATGTTTCCTTAAAGTCTGATCATATAGTAAGGTCACTTTATCATTTCACTCACTACACATCTCACTGATTGGACCTTTAAAAGCTTATTATCATGCAAATCGTCTCATAATCATTGTTTATCCCCACCATCTAATCTTTGGATTTATCATCTTGAATCCACTTACCCCCTGTTTCCCCGTCTTCACCATAAACCTTAACCGATCCAGAACTCAGCAGCCCGGTTCAGCAGAACCCTTTTCATCGAACACATCACTCCTCCTACCCTACATCTTCACTGGCTGCCTGTGAAATAGATTCTCCTTCTTACATTCAAGGCTCTCCATAACCTTTCAGCTCCGTATCTCTCTGATGTCCTTCATACCTACACACCTTCCCGTACTCTCTGACCTTCCTCCTCCATCCTCCTCGCTGTTCCTCCTCCCTGCTTAACCTCTACAGGGTCTTCACTAAAACTAGACGAAAACTATCAAGGGTAAAAATGACTAGAATGTGAGACAAACTAAAACATATTTTCATCTAAAGATGGAGACTAAATGTAAAATAGCTGCCAAGGTGTAAACGCACAGACGTGCTTGAAGATCAAATCTGGTCGCAGGATATAAACGTCATCATTCGCCCGCCTCGTTTGGGCAGAATTTCCTACTTCTTTCTCACGCCGACTTCTTGTCGGGTTGAAAAATTCAGCTGTTTGTTCGTGTCCGGACAGTTCAGGGTTAGAAGGTCAATAAACCTAAAAGCTGCTGAAGAAAAGAAAAACAGACGCAATCATCCAAGATGTTGTGTGTCTTCTGGTCTGTCGAGAGAAAATGAGCCAGCTGCATTTCTCCCGCTCACTCTGCTAAAACGCCACCGTTAACCGCACATTGTTTCGGTCAGCGAGCTTTCAGCAGAAGGTTAAAGTAATAAAGGATTGAAAAGGTCAGCGATCAGCCTGTCAGCTGTAACGGCTGAACAACGGGATCCTCTCGGAGTAAATCTTCCTCTGAACTTAATGAGTTTCAGTCTCAGTAAACTGTGGTGTTGTGACGGAGGCCGACGCACCGGCTGCTCTGTTAGAGGCTGATCACCTGAATTATTTTTACACCGTCTGCAGACGCTCCAATGTGACAAACTGTACGTGATATTAATCCTAAACACACGGGCGTTAATCTACCTCTCCACTCTGCAGAGATTTGCTCTCATTTCGCCCCGGAGTTTTTCTGTCGGGTAACTAAACCCTGATTGCACCGCTCAAAGTGAAGAAAGCAATCCGTCCTAGTTTGTCCAGTTGTAACCATGCATCTCAGGGAGAGAAAAAACGACAAGCTTACTTATTAATATAGATGTTATATTTCTTTGTAACGTGAAGTCCTTCTTGAGTTATTTGAGTTACGTCCTCAGTAACCCTGAGAAGCTGTTTGACGTCTGGCTCTTTGCCCTGTTAGTGTTACGAGTCTTTGTACCCCAAAAACAACAGATGTGTTGGATTAAGGAGGAAAACGGAGGGTCAAAGATGTTGTAAATCAGGTGACGGAGAGGCAGAAAGATAAGCAGAGAGAGAGAGAGAGAGAGAGGGAGAGGGGTGTGATAATGAGAGTGTAATGAATCCTCGGGGTGTGCATGTTGTGAAACTGTGCGGTTCGTCTGAGCGGAGACAAACCCAACACCCAGAACTGTTCCTCATTAATGTGAAGGCTGGATTCACACAGAGAGGGAGGGACATGTCCCATTCAGCTGGGTGTGTGTACAGAACACGTCCCTCCTCTACGTGCTAATACTAATATCTGCAGGATGGAGTTGATCACACGAGGTGATTGTGAAAATCAGGGTTTTCAGTCTTTTTTAACATGAACTCCTTGTTTACAGGATTCTTTGTTTTCTGGAGGTCTGAGTCACTTTAGGTGTGTCTCTGTTTAGTTTCTGGCTGCCTTACATCTGCAGAATCTAATCAGAGTCAAGTCATCAAGTTCGAGAAGACGAGAGAAACATCAGAAGTATTCTCTGAGCGAGTGAACGAGAGGAGAGCTCATTTGCAAAAATAGATCAACTCCATCTTGCAGATATTAGTATTAGCACGTTGAGTAAAGCTAATTTCTGATCCACAATCTGTTCTGGTGCAAAAACCCAAACCAGTCCAAATGGAGAGCTGGGTCGAAGCTTCACCACTCTTCACCAGTCTGAGTGATGTTCCCTGAATTAAACATGAAAAAATAAGGTGTCTGCTTTTGCACATGAGCTCCTCATATTCAGTACGGTGTCCCTGAAGGGCAAATTGCAAAAAACATTTCATGAAAAGCAAAAGCTTTCTGTGACATTTCATCAACCGTATTTGCAATTCATGAAGTATTTGTTTATGTTTCGTGAGTTGTTGTTTTGCAATCAGTTAAATTGTTGCGGCTATATCGGCCTGTGCAGGTCGTCAACAAAGAGCGCTGCGAGGGACTAAACACGGGAGGAAATACATTGTGACGCGTTGTCGCAATAAATCATTTCCAGATCCAAGATGCATCATTTATTCGACAACACATGAAATTACAACTGTTACCATGGTTACCAGATTTTAATATCTGCGTGTGATTGCAGTTCAGTGTAGTGTGGCGGTCAACAGAAAGTTTCCCAGAGAGTTTCCCTGTTGGAGCCCCAGACAAAAAGTAATTGGGGGTTCCTCCAACCAGCGTTCATCTCTATCATGTCTGCCAGTGTCCCGACGCTTCCTCTTTTTTCCTGTTTCTGTTTTCTCTCCTGTAGACGGATAATTCTCCTTAATTTTTCTTTATTGACTTTCATCGACAAACGTAGGTTTTCACAGCAATAATGCATGAAATGCTTAGCAGGACAGCAAAAATGAGTGCTGTCCTGCACACACACACACACACCTACACACACACACACACACACACACACCTACACACACACACACACACACACACACACACACACACACACACACACCTACACACACACACCTACACACACACACCTACACACACACACACACACACACACACACACACACACACCTACACACACACCTACACACACACACACACACACACACACACACACACACACACACACACACACACACACACACACACACACACCTACTGTTTCTGGTTCTATTTATTAAAAAGTAGGGATGTATCGTTTCAACATCAGTATCTGTCGATATCACTCAGCCCTGTTTACCCACAACGTCTAGTAATGTGGAATGAGCCGATATCAGAAGGCGATGTTTATCTGTCACAACAATTTAATGCTGACATCTAGAACACCTGACGACTAATTCAGAGAAGACATGAATTCCACTGTAGGACAAACTCTGACGCGTTTTCATCGTCATACATGAGAGTGTTGCATTGTGGGAGAAGTCATGAAACAAACATCGGTATCGGCCCTGATTATCATAATCGGTGCATCTCTAATAAATAGGATGACATGGAGTAGTACAATAAACTAAACTATGAAGTCAATAAAAAGAAAACAATAATGGAGGAGGGAGGGAGGGATGGGGGGGGGGGCACTAGGGGACACTTAGACGCCTGCCTGCAGCCTTCATGTTTACTTCAGCCTCTTTATTAGATTTGAGGAAGTTTCAGGTTCAGCTCTAAAGATAAATCAGTAAAAGCTGCTCGGTGCCACCGACCCAGGAGGATGTGTTTCTTATTTTTACATTATATCCCAAAAACTGATCAAGATGAGCTCTCAGAGAGTTTCTTTGTTTCATTTCAGGACATTAACAAAGTGTGTGACATTTCATAAGTTTGATATAAATATGAAACAGTAAGTAGAGTGTCCTCTAGATGTCGAGGATGTTTGATGTATTGACAGATGTGTTGAGGAGCAGGTTTTTATAAGTCCACGATCAGGAGGAGCAACTTTCAGCTTCCAGCGTGTACTCTGACATTGAGCAACAGGGGCTGGGGTCCTCCTTTGTTCCAGACTTTATAACAAAACAAAAACCCAGGGAGGAAGCATTGTCCACTGGATTTCCTCTGCAGTGATGCGGGACGCAGACCCGGGGACTTGGTCCTGATCTCAGCCCGTTTGGAGCAACAGATGTGGAAATAAGAACCCGCAGATCTCAGCAGAGCTGCGCGTAAATTTCACCTGCAGCGCGCAGTCTCCTCACACAGACACACACACGCACACGCACACACACACACACACACACACACACACACACACACACACACACACACACACACACACACACACACACACACACACACACACACGAGGAGCACACACACACTGTAAGCTGCTCGTGGCACACTTGTTTTACCTCCAGAACCCGACAGGAGAACAGGAGAGACCTCAAACATCGTTTTCACGCTACCTTGACGTGCGTAACCGTTTTGCGCCTCATTCAGCATCTGGAGCGCCTGAGGAGAGACTTCACTGCGACACAGCGCTCTGAGCAGGTACAACTCCTCTCTACTCAACTTCTTAGAAGCATTCAAACAAGTACATTTGACATTTTGTGACATGACGTGTTGGACATGGTGTAGTTTGGTGGACTTATCACGTAGCTCTGTTTTCTTGGCACTTTGCCTTCAGTGGAGGACGCGGGGAGATTTGGCACATAAAAAACACTGGGACACGAAACTACAATGCCTCTCGATTAACTGAGAAGAACAAGAAAATATTCATTTTATAGTTTTTATTTGAAAGAATCAGAATCAACGGCAGAACATTTTCAAAAAGCTTTTACAGGAACGGAGGGGGGGGAACTTTAATCAAAATACTGTGAAAACAACGACTAGTACTGTCATTACCACTGCCAGCATTCTGACCTTAATAATTAAAGTGTAAAATATTCTTAAATTGGTCATTATTAAGAGCTTTGGAGCTTTAAACATGAAACATCAGCTGCCGTTTCTGCAGATTTAGGACTGAAAGAAGAAGCCTCGTCTTAACATAAAACACATTGTTACTTAAATCAGACACTTCATTATTAATACAAGTTAAAAACGATGTTTTTGAGTGATGTGTTGTTTGTTGTGTTGGCTTTTTTTTTTTTTTAACTTGCATGCGGTTGCAGTGGATTCCGGTGGATTGACAAACTTTAAGTGACTGATTGAATATTCTTGGAAACAGATTTATGAGGTTTGGCTCCTGATGTTGTTGTAGATTTTTAGATAAATGAGACTCTGTTCAAGTGTTTCCTTAAGACTCCTCAGTGAGACTGTTGGAGAATAAATGTCCTGCTGGAGTTGGAGGTTTGTTGACCGGAACAGAGTCCTTCAGACGGACCTGGTGTGTGTTTCTTTTCTGAAATCACTTTCTGAGATAGAAAACCTCGACATGACAAACAGCAGCATGTCAGCAGGGGCCGTTTAATGACGTGGGGGTCCTGTTCTCCAACATGGACCCTGATTGGGAACGTCATGCAGAACGTTGATTTTATTCTTTATTTCGGATGCTGACGGTGTTGTATTGTTTGCAAAGGATGCTCTTAAAACTCCTGTGATGAGTCTTATCTGAGCAGGAATCTCCGGTGTTGAAAAATGAAGCCGATGCTGAAGTGTAACATCCTGCAGTTCCTCGAGTGTCCACTAGAGGCTGGCTGCAGAAGCACAGGAAGTCACATACACACCCATTCAAAAAAGCCTGTTTTTACAGCAGATATTAACATGTTTACAGCCTGGTTCAAAAAACCAAACAGGTCTGATTAACTCATGTCTCGATCGGCACACACTGTAGGGGGGTGAATGTTTTGATGACTCATCCGTTTTGATTTGATGAAGGATAAGAGTTATTCACAATAAGGCGTGTAGCTGACCTGATTGACAGGTGGGCGCGGTGTAACGGTTTGTCTGGAGGCTTAAAACCCGCCTCAGCTCCAACTCTCAGCCTGTCGTTAGGTTGACTGAAAGTTAGGCTGAGACAGCATTTCCAGCATGGAGACCGCCATCGATGGGACTCCAGCGCCCCCTGCCGGAACAGATGGGTGACGTCACTCAGGCTTCCGACATTCATATTGACAGTCTGTGGAAATTAACCGAGCAATTTGAGCCTTCAGACACAACTTTAGGGTTAGTTTTTTCTCATGTTTCTGTTCGGAAGGTTTTTCATAAGTCACTATTTCACAAATTGATCCTGCTGTCACACTTCAACAGGTAATGCGGGACAAAAATGTGCTTTGCTTTCGATCAAACACTTTAAGACTTTCTAATTTTGCAGCTTTTGGCCAAGAAATGTCTGAACTCCAGTTTTGATGCTAAGTTAAGCTAACCAGCTGCTAGTGTCTCACCCCCCCATATCACATTTACGGTACGGCCTTGCAAGTGGAATCGATCTTAACGTCTAAACTTTGCAAAAATCTCTGAAAATGTGGAACTGTCCCTTTAAGTCCTCAAATTAGAAACATTCTGACATTAATACATTTGATTGATTGCTTTATTGGCCTGTTGCAACTTGCACTGCTTCCCATCAGTCTTGTGGAGAACTGGCGTGTGAAATTGCCCCCACCGCTCAATAAACTGAGGTTTCGATCCCTCGCCGTCTGTCAGTGCAGGCGATCGTGTTTGTGAGAGTTTTCATAGTTGTGGTCGAGGACGACGGGTGATTTAAAACTCGACAACATGGAGGGGCTGTGAGCGACAACAACCCCTCTCTGTGTGCCGGCTTAGACTGAGCGGCTCCACCCTGACCCCCACCCATTACCCCTACACCCAGCCAAACGACACGCAGAACGCACGCACACACACACACACACACACACACACACACACACACGCACACACACACACACACACACGCACACACACACACACACACACGCATGCATGCAGACAGACTGTGCCCTGCAGTGTCAACCCCCTGAAGGAAAAGGGGGGTGTATTCTTTGCAGCGACACACACAAACACACAGTCAGATTCAATCTGTGTACATTACTGGTGATGAGGAAACAACGTGTGTGTGCACGTGTGTGTGTGTTCAGTAAGAGGAGGTCTGTGTTTCTGCCTCATGAATAGAAGTTTGTGTGGTGCTGAGTAACGTGTTTGCCATCTCTGAGCTGAAGCTTTAAAGGAAATGTTCCTCTAAACAGTTCGTGTGTGTGTGTGTGTGTGTGTGTGTGTGTGTGTGTGTGTGTGTGTGTGTGTGTGTGTGTGTGTGCGTGTATGTGTGTGTGTATGTGTGTGTTTCCACCTCTGTTTGTGCAGCACCTACACGAGGACACATTTTCTGAACTTTTCCACGTTAAGCAGAAAACGTTTATTCACTGCTCACTTCTCAAACAAATTAAGTTCAGACGAGCCGCGGGATTCATACAGATGTTTGCAGGTTTGTGAAGAACGACGTAACTGTGGCGAAGGAATCTGAACATGAAGCTGTGTCACATGGTTTCTGATCGTGCAGTAAAGTCCCACAGTCCTGATATCAGAAGACCATCCTTTTCCACAAAGTGCTGCTGTTCATGATGAGAATACAGCTCATCACTGCGATGTCCATTTCTGTATTTTATAACTGATTTAATTGAACCAGTTGTGTGCTTCCAGAGTTGCACAGGTTCCACCACATAGGTTTTATTCTTCATTTGTCCAAAACAAAAAAGTTTGTACAACATGTTCTCTGACAAACATGTTCTCTGATCGCAAAAGAGGGGGGGCTAAACTTCCTCTGTTTCTGAGACGCATTAGAGTGTGAAATCTACTAAGTGTCCGGTTCAGGATCCGTGATGTCCGACCTTAAACTAGAGCTGCATCAGTTCAACATCGGTATCGGCCCTGTTGACAGACATCGTCACATCGGCCAATGATGATGAGGCATGAGCCGATGTTAGTAGACGATGTTTATCTGTTGTGCCAAATCAATGTAATGCTGCAGTGTGTTGCATTGTGGGAATATGTCTGACACCAAAAGAAGTCATGAAACAAACATCGGTATCGGTGTTGGCCCTGTATTTCTAAAACAGCCTGACCACACGGATAAAAGATGTCAGAATGTCAGAACCAAACCAGCTTCAGCAACAACCATTCATGGTTTCATCTCATTTACTGTTTCCTGGTTGATGCAAAAGACGTCACGTCTCGGACGGCTCATAACGTCTCGACAGAGACGAGCACGTCTGAATTTCTCTGATAGGAATGAAAATCCCACAAACAGTTTGTGAAGTGGCTTTTCGCAAACAGACGGCACGTGTCGTACCTTCTGCACCCTGTGGGATGCCATAGTTAACGCTTTTAATTCTAGTAATGAGTGGTTTTAGGCACCTCCGCCCTAAAAGAAGGCAAGCAAGGACCTAACTTTTTGTCCGTCACGCTTCTCAGCCGAGTCACAGAACAATTTTATGTCTCTTCTATCATCTCGTTTGACACGGTGAGCATCTCTAGAGTCAAACGTGGTGTTTTAAACATGATTTGTTGAGACGTTCAGGTTCAGAGAGATGAGCTGTATCCTCGTTTCACAGTTTTTTATCAGAAGTGACCTCAGAGTGAGAGGAAATGAGATGTAACCCTGACGCTGGCAGCAGTAACCTGCTTAATATCGTCTGTAACTCTGACAGAGACTCTGGCTGATCCTTGACTTCAGCCTCTCATCCCCCCGAGACCTTAAAGAGCAGATAACACCCCCCCCCCACACACACACACACACACACACACACACACACACACACACACACTGTCCCAACACTAGCCCTTTTTAAGACACAGTGCATGCTGGGATGGAGAGCCAAATTAACTTTAAACTGTACGACTCTGCCCAGGGTCAGTGCAGCGGGTAACAGAGAGGAGAGAGGCGCTCAGGAGTCGTAAATTAACCTCTCACAGGGGGGAGGAGGGGGGGGGGGGGGGGGGAGACAGGGGAGGACACAGATTAACTGCTCCTAAAAGTGTCACATGTCAAAGATCAGAGGTTTCATAATCAGGATGTATAACTAACAGCTCTGCAAAGACAAGACATGGACATTAAAAAATATGTTTGAGAACGTAACATTATACTATGACCCCTCATATTTATCTGTTGACCCTTTAGAGGGGCCCGACCCTAGGTTTAGAACCACTGGATGAAAGCAACTGAATTTTAAAAAAGCAGAAACCTCTGGTGTTAAAAAAATGAAGAAAACGCACAAGTGCAAACAACTGCAGTTCCCCGAGTGTCCACTAGAGGCTGGCAGAAATAAACATGTTTACAGCCTTATGAAAACCTAATTTCTTTATTTCTTAAACTCTACAGGGGAGATGTTTTTACATTTGTTTTGATTATATTGAGGTTAATACTTACACATAACTTTGCATAATTGGGGGCGTGGCTGAGTTGACTGACAGGTGGAAGCGTTGTAGCTGTTTGCATCGCGTCAGCTTCACCTCTTTGCTGGTTGCCACAGACTGTATAAAACATGGACGTAGTCTTAGTGATGTCACTCATTGTTTTCAGAGGGGGGAGGTTGAAGCCCATCGATGGTGATCCCAGGGGACACAGTGATGTCACAGTGATGTCACTGTACAGGAGGAGCTGTTTCACATTCTGAACCTCCTGACGGTGTGGGAGCTTTAGGTTGTGTGTAAAACATATCTGATTTGTTTAGATTAGATTCTGAACGATCCTGCCCGTGTGTCTGGAGAGTTAAATCATGAATGAAGTCACAGCGCTGTGAAGAAATGTTCGCCGCGACCCTCTCAAGGGAGACGCACTGATCGTTGCTGCTGCTCTGAAACTCAATAATACCTGCAAGACACCTGCTATTAATCAGAATTTTACATTTAAGGCTGCTGTTCGCCCAATCCGTAGATAACCACGGCGCCCGATCAGTGGCTGAACAAGACGGGAGGTGAAGGCATGTTTCAGCCTTCACTCAGAACTGAATAAATCATTAGGGCTTATTATGTATGTATCTGAATAAACACCATCACAGTACTCCTCTCCATCCTCCAAGTCCAAATGCAGTAACAGCTCGAGTCTGAGTTCAAGTCCCAGTCATCAGTGCACGAGTCTGACTCGAGTATGTAAGCAGGGTTTGTATTTTGACAGGGCAGACAGTAAAGGTGTTTGTATTCTGTACAGAAATATCCCTGATGAGATATTTATATCTTTTGGAGTTTTACGTCACGCTCAGAGATGTTTATGAATGAACCACAGAGTGAAGTCTGAGGTCATCGAGGCTTAAGGAAATCTGCTGCTGAAAACGTGAAAACTCTCCGATGTGTTTCTTATGAATCAACACGGCGCGTTCTGATTGGACGATAGAGCCTTTAAGCCTTCTTCCCGCTCTGGCTGCGTCGCCGCCCACCCCACCTGCCCTCACAGCGGCTCTGTGCTCTCTCTGAGGACTCTTTGTGGCGCTGACGTGTGGGCTGGGAGGCCGTGGACCGCTTTGAACCCTCCTCTTTAACCTCAGAGGAAAACATATATGAACCTGACGGAGCTATTTGTGAATACCAGAGTGTGTGTACTGTAAATACCCCACCCAGCACTTCCTCCCCCACCCACACACAAACACACACTCGGAGGAGTGACAGAGTTTGTCGACTTTTCCAGAGCAGGTCCTCTCACAGCTGCTTGACCCGTTACTGTATATCTGTAGCACCTGGTTCTGAGAGGAGACGCTCAGTCCTTCCTGCATCAGTCTGAGCGCAGCTCAAGAGCTCTTAAAGGGGAGGAAATACTCCACTCCCGTTATGAGCCAACGATGCTTTGTGAGCTAACGGCAGCATATTCATGTTAGCTGATCCAGTGATTGGCTCACCCTCCGTCAGTGAGAAGGTTGAATGCAGACAGAATTTAAAGCGACAGGTTTATAAGACTTAAGGTGCCGATAGTTTGAATCTCTGCAGTGACCTCTTATCTGTGTGAGTGTCAGCCTGGTGACCTGAAATGTTCTCCAGATCTCTGAGCAGCAGGAGCTGTGTGTGTGTGTGTGTGTGTGTCACTGAGATAGCACATTAAAGTGTCCAGCTCCGCCTCACTGCTATTTACATCGTCAAACTGTCCGTTCAGTCCGAGCAGCCTGCTTTGGACCATGTGTGTATCTGTGTGTGTGTGTGTGTGTGTGTGTGTGTGTGTGTGTGTGTGTGTGTGTGTGTGTGTGTGTTTGTGTGTGTGTGTGTGTGTGTGTGTGTGTGTGTGTGTGTGTGTGTGTGTGTGTGTGTGTGTGTGTCTGTGTGTGTTTACAGTTGGTCTTGTTCTTCTCTCCATCTTCTCCACCGTTGAGTTTGTGGATCTAAGTTATCTTCGACCAACACGTCACCAAAACAGCCTTTTTCCATCTCAGAAACCGAATCAGCCTCCGTCCATCCCTCTCCTCTTCAGCTGCTGAGACCCTCACCCACACATTCATGACTTCCAGAATGGACTACTGTAACCGCCTCATCTATGGTTCATCATCCACTAACACAAACGCCATCACAGCTGCGCTGAAGGTGGCAAATGACTTTTCTGTTGCACTTGATATGAAGCAGAAGCAATGTTGTGCTGTTTCTACAGAACATCAGAAGATGAACACCAAGGATATCCTTTTTAGACATCAGTGGATCTGAAGAACGTCAGTACAGCTTTCAAACCTCGTCAGTCGGACTCCACCGTGACAGAGAAAATAATACAGAGGCTGACTTCATGTTTTCACAACATAAGTGAACGTTAACGTCACTATGACATCCGTGTAATAGAGTCCATACGTTTATCTGCGAGCTGCTGAGGCCTCTCACATCACACACAAACGCGCGCACACACACACACGCGTGCGCACACACGCACACACACACACACACACACACACACACACACACACACACACACACACACACACTCAGATACTTTTTGTTCTCAGATCGAGTATCTCTTTCTCTTTCGGGTTCTCTCTGACCCGTACACACCTCGTTTCCACACACATATTTCCACTGTCAACCTTCCGCCTCCTCTCTCTCCCTTACTGTCCCCTCGGGTCTCCGTCAGACTTGAAGTCTTTTGCAGTTTCACAGTTCGTTTAGTTCGGCTGCTGAAGGAGGTTTGTGAGGGTCAAGTGGCCTCTTGCTCCTTCTTCAGCCTCGTCATAAATATCTGACAACAACGGGTCAGACCAAGAAGCTCGTCTGCAGGGTTACTAAGACGAGGAGAAGTCGCCATCCCGAGGGAACAATGAGATCTGATACTCCTGAAGCTTTAAAGTAGTTTACATCAACATTTGTTCAGTGATTTACATCAGACAGTGGGACTTACAGAAATACCTGAAACGATGTGACATACAATCACCACATAACAGATCGCTCATTTTTTGTGACAGTGATGTCACACTGTTGTTGTTTTTGGACAATCTTTAGCTGAAGTCGTGGAGGGAGACACAAACACTTCATACTCATGAAGTCGTGTTCTTTGTCCACCTCTGCTCCAGACTCCGACTGTCACACCTGAAAGGTACGTCCTCAAATGTGCAGTTAGATAAGTTATCTCCACACCGGCTAAACAGATTTCTAACATTCAGATTGCACATTAGAACCGTGACAACAGTCCTTACTAATCCTGGGAACACAGAGGACACGGGGAAGATGGCAAAAAGACACCAAACCTTTCGAATCGGTGATCATGTCTGAGATTTGGGCAGAGATACAGACGTCTGCAGCCAGTTTAGTCTGCTGCTGGTTAATGCATAAAGGTTCAAATGTCAGCAGGGTGATGCCTCGTGTCACACACACTTGTTATGGAAAGATGATTTGCAGAAACAGGTCAATGAAGTTCTGGAGAAGACAGATGTGCAGACGTGGAGTTAGAAAGCTCAGCTGGAGCAGCGTTTCTAATTCGCTTTAATGAGCTCAGAGTTATTTTGCAGACTGTAACTGCACTTTCTGAGATGTTGAAACTTCTAAAAGGTTTAGTAACAGAAGTCAAAGGTTGTATAAACATGAGTCTAATGGAGTGCATTAACAGAGAATAAATAACAGAACATTCCCAAACAAGGAGTGGAAACTTTCCTGTCATGAGGATGTTTGTTCTTCCTCATAAACGGTGATTGTGTCACATTCAAAGTTTGCCAAAACACCAGAGACAGCTCTACCTCAGATCTACACAGCAGCATATCAAGCTTGTTGAGAGCAATGTGAATCCTACATGAGGACTAGTGAAGCAATGCAAGCAGAATGAGAGAAGATGTTGTTAGAAACCCCCTGAAGACCCCCGCTGCCTCTCCCCTGTGATCCCCTCTGTGTTCAGGATGTTCTGTTTAGTTTGACCCTCGTGGTGATCTTTTCTTTCGTTGTGCTCGTTTTCTGCCAGAAAGCTTTGAGTTGGGACCTGCTGGTCATTTCACAAAGTCGCAGTGTGTTGCTATGATATAACTGAAACACACTGTTTAAAGGTAAAATCTTGATTCAACATTCGAAGGATTGATAAACTTGGTTTGAATAAATATAAATCAGTATGCAGCCAAACAAACAAGCTTGGTTTGAGTGCATGTGTGTGTGTTGGCCTCACTTGGCATCCTGCAGTGATTCCTCTTAATCAGTGACTGGGTGGAGTCCTGATTCTCTGGGACAATAGAAAATGTGTGTTAAATAATCACAGACAACTGTGTGTGTGTGTGTGTGTGTGTGTGTGTGTGTGTGTGTGTGTGTGTGTGTGTGTCTGCAGCTCTGTGTGTATGTGTGTGTGCGTGTGTATGTGTGTCATCAGCTCTGAGTGTGTGTGTGTGTGTGTGTGTGTGTGTGTGTGTGTCTGCAGCTGTGTGTCCCAGTTGGGATGAGACAGCTGAGTAGGGGTTCTGTTGGGCTCGGCCATTTTGGCTTTGGTTGGTCTGAAGTTTGGAGTTCTAAAGCCTGCAGGGTGACCAGTCTCAGTACCGTAACGTTTCTTTCATTAGCACCACGTTTAAGTTGTGTTGGACATTTGCATATGTTTTTAATTCAATTTGCTTTTTTAATTTTCTGCACGTTTATCCTTTTGCAGATTGGTTGCTTGCTGGCCAATATAATGATAAAGATAAAACTGAAGCAACGTGCTTTAGGTTAGGTTGTATGGAGGAAACCCCGAGTGCCTCGAGGTAAAGTCTTTGCACATACAAAGTGTTACAGCATCAAACATTCAGTCATCAACATACACACACACACACACACACACGCACGCACGCACGCACGCACGCACGCACGCACGCAGGCACAAACACACACCTGGCCTGTAAAGCCTGGTCCTGTTTACACTCTACACAGATGGTCACTGAGGAATGCTGTCACATCTACAATCTGCTGTGTGTGTGTGTGTGTGTGTGTTTGACTCACACACGCACACGCACACGCACACACACACACACACACACACACACACACACACACACACACACACACACACACACACACACACGCATGCACTGTTGATGTTTAAGCCATGTGTAGGTTTTCCATCATAAACAGCTGAGTGTGTTTACTGCTCTCACCTGCATAAGTTGACTCTTTTGTAATTACCTCGAGCACATCTTTAAAAAAACAAATCACAATCTTTCCCGGAACACATTTAACCATGTTGTATGTTGCACATCAAGTGCTGAACTAAGCTCAGCCGTCATCACGTCTTTGTACATTTTGATTCTGCGACGGTGTAATACTCTTGTCCCAGTCTGTGAATTCACATTGAGGAAGCACGGCACAGCAGGAGCTCCACATAAACACACACACAGTCAGACATTCACACACACATGTGAAGTGTTTGTGCGCTGAGAAGAAAAGCTTTGCACCGTCCTGTCTCTATGACAACAGTCTGTTGACAACGGCCGCTGTATGACCGACACTGCTCCGTTACTTTTTAGTGCATGTTTTATATTTCAGATCGTTTATTTCCCGATCAGACACGGAGCGAGGAGGATGTAGGTACAAGACACGATCCGTAGGCGCCAAAACTACGGGGAATATCATACATTTGGAAAAGAGCGACGGTGAGGTCAACAATGGCTTTCTGAAAAGTAGAAAGATTTCTAACTTGAGCGCTCGGCGCGGCACGCTTTGAACTGATAAAGAAATGAGATCTAGAGACCCAAACTGTTTTTGTACCAGGCTGTAAACATGTTTATTTCTGCTGTAAAGTTGGACATTTTAACATGAGGCTCTATGGGGACTGACTCACTGCAGGAGACAGACTCTAGTGGACACTAGAGGAACTGCAGCTGTAAAGTTGGACATTTTAACATGGGGCTCTATGGGGACTGACTCACTGCAGGAGACACACTCTAGTGGACACTGGAGGAACTTTTCAACACCTGAGGTTTCTGCTTGGTTGGTTATTGTTGCACGCCCGAAGATGAACTCCAATGTTTCATACAGTCTATATGGCTAAGAAACGCTGACACCGTGAATCTTTGGTATCTTTGCATAAAACATGACTCAGCAAAACCGTCGCTCATTATTTTAAGCTCAATTTTTAACAGTCAGGTTGGCAGTTTTGATGATGCAACATAGTTTCAAAGTGTTTTGCATGTGAAATCATGATTTATAATGTGACTGTAACTCGGATACGAATGTTCTGGAGTAGATGTATGAACTGTTGTGTAATGCAAAGGTTCAAGTACAGTACTGAGACTTCAGATTGGTACTTAAGTACAGGACTCTGTGTTAATGGAGCATGAATCTCCAGCTCTCTGCATCATTTCTGCTGCTGCAGAGTCCTCCTCCTCCTCCTCCTCCTCCTCCTCAGCTTTTTTTGTCTTGCTGTATCTCATCATCTTCATTTCCCTCCATCTTCTCTCGTCTTTCTCATTTCACACCTAAGCTGCTCCTTGTCTCCTGCAGAGAACACTCAAAGTTTTCACTCTGTTTAAAAAGGACAAATCTTCCTCCAGTCGCTCTACCTACTTATCCCTGCAGCCCACCCCTCCCCTCGCCCCCCCTCGTCCTATCCTGGTGTATGCGTAATGACTATTTTCACGAAGGGAGGGAGTGTGTAACTGGCACAGTGTGTGTGTCTGTGTGCTGCAGAGTTATTCTGCTGACTGCAGGAACTCCACCTGGCAGAGGGGGCCGGAGCATCAGCAGTTTGGGATGTTGAATGAAGATAAGGGAGGGGGAGGGATCAATCCAAATGACTACCCCTTCACATACGCACTCACACACACGCTTTAAAACAAAATCACACACACACTTTTCTATGGAAGTCCAAGGCTGCTGATATTAAAATCACATCATTTAATCCAACTGAGCCAAAACAATCAATCAGAGGTTTGTTTGGCTTGTAACCTTTCGGCAAACTGTCTCAATAAAAAGTGTGCCTGAATACCTCTTAAAAGCTCCAGTTTACAATTTCTCCATCCATGTAGAGTTAACCAACACTGGTTTACTTAGACACTAAAGAAAACTTAAAAATGTGCAAGTTCTGAGTTCTAAGTTTCTAAGTTTGAGGAGCAGGTTTGGGTATCTGTACCGTGCCCGAGCACGTTTGAACCCCAAAGTCCAATTTGTTTGACTAGTATGAGTGCTCGGTACACTTCCTTGGCCCTGGCACGGTTGGCAGAGGTGTGTTACATAACGTGGACATGACGTATAATCGATCCCTGCCTCCATTATCAAGAAATCCCGGACTGTTTTGTCTGTATCTGACTAGCATGACTCAAAATAAGACACAAAGTAGCTGTCATGTTCTCTGTGTTGTTCTCCGATGTGCAGACACGGAAAGCACGCCCTCTCTTTTTTTTTTGAGTCTGTCTGTCTTGTAAACTAAGCACGCTTCATGATCCCGTAAAGCCATGCATGTGTTGTATTACAGCGTTATGTACAAGAGGGAACCGTGCTCAGGCCCGGTTAGTCCTGAAGCAGAGTGAGTGCAGACCAGCGGGGGAATGAGGAGGAGGGCAATCGTGCTTCAGCACAGTACGGGGCAACCGAGCCTAGTGTGTGTCTACCCATTTCAAACACTAGGTGTCAGAGTTACATATCGCTCCTTTAAAAATGTTTTTGTTATGACAAAGAAAGGAGGAGTTTGAGTTTAAACGTAAATTTAAGCTTTTGTCTTAACCTGTGCAACTTTGCGATCTGGAGGTTCACTTTAGAAAATCCATCTGAAAGCTTGAAAATAACAAATTTAACACATGAAAGAATTATTTATGAATCTTGTTAAAAATCGTTTCTTGTCTCTGCGCCTTTAGTGTAACCTCGGCCGCCCTGAACTTCCATAAAAGAACCCTTAAAGTTGAAGTCAAATGTTGGCTCCCTCTCTGTTTGGGATGAGTGTGTGTAGAGGACGGGCTGCAGTGTGTGTGTGTGTGTGTGTGTGTGTGACGCTGCACTGTGGCACAGTCTCCCTCTGAAGTTGTGGACTGTCAGTGTCACAGAGACATGCTGCCTCCTCGCTCTGCTGGATGACAGGAGACGTTTACAGCACAGTAAGTATAAATGCTGTAGTTACTAACATGACGGAGTGTGTGTGAGTTTTGTCGTGCGGCTGGTGACATGTGTGTGTCCTCTCGTAATGTCATGCCTCTTATGTGACGTCCGGTTTATTTGTCCGAGGTCGTCTGTTTGTAGCGTGCTGAGTTTTGTATTTGAGTAACGTGAAGAGAAATGTTTGTCCTGTGCGTGTTTGCGTGCAGGTTTTGTCTGCAGGCTGTTCTGCTCTCCTGCAGACATCAGAGGAGAAGCAGCACTGCAGATAGAAACTCTGGGTCACACTGAGCTCTCCGTTCTATGGAAGACAATCAGGGCTCGGCATGAGACCCAACGACAGCCAGATAAATGTGTTTAGTTTTGCATTTCATGGATAAAGTACGATACCGTCCTCCTCGGATTGATCTTTTCTGTAATCCTGGAAATGATTCATTTTGGCTATTTTTAGACATAACTCTTTAAACTAAGAAAGAAGAAATCGACATCTATCTTAAAATAATCTCAAAGTTTATCTTTATCCTCTGAGTTCAGCTTTTATTTTTGTTCATTTGGTCACCATGGTGGTGTTCTGTGGAACCGCCTGCTGACCTGAGGCTGTTCTCTCGTGCCCTTGGCTGCTAGTTAACCTTTGTGTAAGTGTGTGTATAGTATTTACGGTAGGAACAGGTGTGTGTGTGTGTGTGTGTGTGTGTGTGTGTGTGTGTGTGTGTGTTGGAAGGGTGGTGCAGGGTCGCTTTATAACCGGTTATGATTAAAATGTGCTTTTTGAATATATTCATTCATTTTTAACAAGTTTGTTTTGTGTATTTTTGTCTTCTGTAAAGCGCTTTGAGTTTAAGCTTGTATAAAATTCAGTTTAATTGAAAAGCTAAAACTCTTTAATCTTTCAAAATAAAATGTTCCTCAATGTATAGAAATATTATTTAATGGATTCATACTTTATTTAAACCTCACATTTCAACATTTTGGCTTTAATTCGAAGACATTTTGGATTATTTTGAGACTTTTCCAATTTTAATTTCAACAGTTTTTTCTTTGTCTTGAACATTTTTGATTATCTTTACATCTAGGGACTTTATTTTGAGGGTTTTTTCCATCCTTGTTTTGGTGATTTTGGACTTGATTTCCAACACTTGTTATTTTAGACATGTTTGAATTTAAATCAAGAGTTGCAGCTTCATTTAAAACAAGTCTGACTTGATTTCAACAGAAACTTCTTCATGAGGACTTACCGTTCACACATTTATTCCAGCATGTTCTCTTTTATTATTATCATTTTCACATCTCACTTCATCACACGAAGGCAAAATCAAATGAAATCCTCGTTTGATTGATTTCTTCTTTCTGCTCAACAACACTGAAAGTTTGACTTTAATGTCGTCTTTTTGATTGACTTTGGAGCATGCAACATTAAAACATTTAGTTCTCATGCCTTGCCTTGTTCTGAACCTTTCAGATGAACTAAAGGACACTTCCTCTCTGCATCATCTCTAACCCCCTCCCCCCCCCCCCCCCCCCCCCGTGTCTCTGCAGTGAGCGACCCCCCCAGTCTGGTGAGCCAAGATGATTCCCGTTCTGATCTGTGCCCTGGTCTCTCTGAGTTTAGCACAGAACGATTTAGACATCCTGTTCCCCGAGCTGGAACACTCCAGAACCATCTATGTCACAGGTGAGTTTGAGGACTCTCTCTGTTTCCTGCGCTGCTGCAGAGACAGAATCTGAGAGAGTTTCTCAGAGACCTTCCTCTCCTCCTCGTCTGAGTTTCGTTCCGGACGCTCTCTCTGCATGTCGTCTGTTTCCTCGTTTATCAGCTCGCCCTGCGGCTGGGGCTCGGTGATAACGCTGCTATGTGGGGATTATTAGCTCACTGAGATAAACTTATCTGCACCAACATATGAAAACTTTGTTCACCTCCACATTTCAGACTCTGTAAGGAAACACAGCTGAGGTAGATATAAGCTGACATCTTGTACTTTAACTTTTGACCCCATCAGCGACTTCCTAAATGTGAATCAACATGTACTGTAGAATAAACCGACCTGGATGGTCGGTGAGTGAGGTGTAAAGTCTGTTTTCATGTTGCTGAAGTGATCTAAACAACATCACTTTTGACTATGACCTCTCCTTTCTAATAACCAGCTACTCCTGAAGTCTTTTGTTCCTGATGCTTTAATGAACTTAGTACAATCTGGGAATTAACCTTCAACTGTGCATGTACATATATTTAATTATCTAGTAAATCTTGACTTTCAGATAGTCCTGAATATTCTGTAAAAACTCAAAATTATCAGTAATAAGAAATTTTAAACATAGTTAACTGGTCAGAGAAAAACTCCAAACTAAACGGAAACTATAAAAGAATATAAACCTGTGCTCTGTGTGGCAGGTTCAATGTTTGGCATGGTACAGAAATAAACAGTTAATTAAGTCATTCCAAATCATTTAAAGGTCCAATCAGTGCGATGTGTAGTGAGTGAAATGATAAAGTGACCTTACTATATGATCAGACATTAAGGAAACATGCTATGTTGAAGTGCTGGCTTCTCTGACAACAATGCAGCAGCCAGTTTGTCCTCCTTCTAACTTTAGATTCTGGTCCTGAATGGTCTGGATTTGTTTGGACCAGAGAAGGTAGGCGGTTTAAAGGCACCCCCACACGGCCGTTTTGGACGCCCCTCGGTTTGCCAGATATGAGACCAGTTATCAGGTCAAACCAACAGCTGTTGCAGCGATGGAAGCGGGCAAGAGAACTGGTTCTGATAGAAGTGATTGCACTCCTATTGTAAGCCTCTGCATGTTTCTAATAAGCTCCAGAGAATAACTTGTGTAGAGATAACTCGTGTGAAGAAGAAGAAAATGCAGACTGTCCCTTTAACTTCCCCACAGCACAGAAAAAGAGACCACGGGATCAATGATCAATCAGGTTCACTGACTGACGTTGATGCTTATACAGCAGAGTTAGTGAAACGCTGTGCTGGTTAAACAGACGCAGAGAGTCTGACAGTGATGGAGGCTGAAGGTCACGGAGGGCGATAATATCACACATTTAAAGACTCTTATGCTCAGAGATAGTGTGTGCGTTCTTGTTAACGCTTAGAGGACTTTATTAAATAGTTGTAGAGGAGATTCTGAATGAATTTGACCTTGTGTAACTGTGTCTCTGTGTTGCAGAAAACGGCCCTAAACTCTCAGTGGCTGCGGATCAATTAAAGGTCGTGTCGAGACGAGGAGGAAACGCAACTTTACCATGCAGGATCCAAAGAGACCAATCACTGGCTCCGAACCGAAAGATGAGGGTCAAATGGACCAAGCTGACCTCGGACTACCTGAAAGAGGTTTAACATTCGTTTCATATTTCATAAACTGCTTTTTAGGTTCAAAATGCTGCTGGATGCTATCACCAATCAGAGCAACAAAATGATGTGATGTAGCAGAGGGCTGCTAAAATAGACCCTAAGATCCATTTATAGCTTCTCATTTTAACAATTATTACAATTTAAAATAATAACCCAGGATGTTATTAACCTTCTATGAATGCACCGTGCCTTTATTTGAGACGGCATCTGTTCCAGACAGGGGTTTAATTTCTTTAAAGAAAACTCTTGCACAGGAAAGATGAGAAAACTATTAAATTGTTGATTTAACAAAGAAAGAACTAAGGTTGTCAATATTTTAAAAACTCTGATACTTTTCAATACCAAAATAGTTGGTTTTAAAAACATTACAATCTCTGTGACTGTAATGATTGATATTCTATTGAGAAGTAGCATTGCCTGAAATACTACAGATCTTCAGTCATATTCTTCACCAAAAGGAGCCGCTAGCAAAGTAGATTTATGTCCAAGGGTTCATTTTTCTGTGTCTACAAAAAAGAGCAGATGTAACGTCATGATTGACAGCTCTGTTGACAAATGAGGCTCCTGCAGCATTATCAACCGGATAGGGCTCAACAGTTTGCTTCCTGAAGTAAAGATCCCGTTCATTTTCACCATAGCAAATTTGATCTTTCGCCATGATGTCATACCCATCACAGGTTGACTGACCATGAGCTACCTGAGTGTAAAACGATGGTTTATGCGTCTCCAAAAGTTAGTCTGATATCAACCTCGTTTTAAGATCAACATGGTTAATTGTCAATATCTGGGAAAAGAACTACACTACCCAAGACCATAGAGAGTCACAGCGACGTCTCTGATTGTTGGAGCTCGCTTTTACAATGGCAATGTTTCCCGCCCCTCGACTCCATATGCATATAGATAGTTTCGCTAGCAGGCTAGCTAGTTAGTTAGCTAACA